>JAZBNJ010000051.1:0-20000 GCA_037349165.1 Choristoneura rosaceana
ACTTACTTGCACAGTTTTGTGGGGGCCCTATAACTCAAAGGCAACTCAAAATATAATTGGCTATAACAAAAACTTATGAATGTCTAAAATCTACCACCGATCGGTTCGAAAAAAACATAAAATTTTGTTCTACTGAATCCGGCAAAAACTCAACAAGACCGCGAGGTATATTATTAAAAAAACAGGCCAAGAGTGTGTCGGAAACGCCCAAGATAAGGGTTCCGTAGCCATTAGGAAAAAATGAAGTACTTAATTTCTTTCTAAGAATTTCGTGTTGTGTACGGAATTTTCAAGTTTAAGTACATTCCATACCTTGCACAGTTATTTACCTACTCTTAAACTATTAATGATTCTCAAGCAATCTTAGCCGTTATAATTTTCCTTGTAAATTTGATATAGGGACTACCATCCTGATTTTTTTCAAAATTTTTCAGGGGAATTTGATTTTAGTGGGGGAGGGGGCGCTCGATTTTAATGAAAATTTGCGCTTTAAAGTTGAAAGTTTCGCAAACATATCACTGAATAGAAAAATTGTCTTGATAAACCCCCCAATGGTTTTAAAAGACTTATCTAACGAAAAGAAGAAAAGACATACTCCATACCATAGGGTTAGTTGAGAAAAAAATCAACCCCCCCCCCCCCCGCTTTACATCTATGCCATAGACTACAACAAATATACATAACATAGACTCTATGGGAAGTACCCTAATTTTTTTTTGTTTTGTTTTTATATTACCACTTTGTCAGCGTAACTGATATGTATATTCATGATAAATTACAGCTTTCTTGTACTAACGGTCGCTGAGCTGAGCCGCGGACAGACAGATAGACAGACGGACAGATGTGGCGAAACTATAAAGGTTCCTGTTGACTACGGAACCCTAAAAACAGCTTTACAATGTTTTTAAAGATTTCTGTAATGATTTATATCACTTTTATTTTGCAAAACTACTTTTTTTGATGGCGCTTGTGTTATAACACCCTTTTTTTGCGTCGGGGGTTAAAAAAACAGTCATCAGAGAGCGCTGTAAAATATATGTGCCCAGTAGACTGCTATAGAATGATGATAATGACAACGTTTTTTAACAATTTGAAGTAAGGGATCGCTAATGCGGATTCTAATTATTTTCAAATATCCGTTTATGTGTGTCCTTATGTGTGTGTATATATGTCCGTGATATTTTATAATTTTTAATTTTATGATTCATCTTATATAGAAGAGGACATTGTTCTTGATAATAGATTTGAATTTTGTATCTTTTTGAACAGTAGATAGTATTTTTTGGAACCTATACAATTTCCCATACAGGTTTTAGCCAGTCTATAAAATGCAACTTTAAGCTTCCCTGTGTTTCTAGTAGCCTTTGGCTTATCGACGTTAACTACATAGTGGGGGAATTCTCACTCGGCCTGGAAAACCCTTTGCACGGACCGATATCGTGTTATTACCATGGTATCTAAAGCTGGGATTACACTTTACCGTAAATGAAACGCAGGTGTGATTTAATAGGATTCGTCCCGGTGCTCGTTAGAGTGGAATCCTAAATCAGCTCGACAAAATAATAAATTCCAATACCAACAGGGTCAGTGATTTGCGGTCAAAGTGGGCCTTTTGATAAAGTAGTCTCACATTTGTATTGGTACGGATTAAAATGGGGCACTTTAATTGGATTTTCGCTACGAAGTGAAGAACCTGTGTTGTTTTTATCTATTTAATATGTTGGCTGGAATATTACCGAATCTTCATCCTTACATTATTTCTATGTGTATATATGTATAGTTCAGGAAATATGAATTGGTAACTATTATGTATTTAGTGAAGCTTACAGCGGTCAAGTCATATTTCCTGGACAATACTATTACATCTATATTTATTTAGGTTTAAATTTTTGGGTTTCGGTTCTTTGATATAACTTTTCATTATTCTTGTTTTCGTTGTTCTGTCAATCGTTCTAAGGTTTACTGAAAGAAAATGCAATGGGATAAGTTCGCCTTTGTACATCGATTTTACAATATAAATTGTTACTTTTATGTAAATATGGCTCGGGCTTTTGAAAATACCCTAAAGAAATAAACAGCGTATCTAATAAATAATTAATGTCACTTTTAGTTACAACTTGGTAAAATAACAGGCCATTTCTCAGTCTTCAAACCACAACGGGCCCAAAGAGATAACAAAGGCAAGCTTGAAAACTCTTGGCGTGGAAAAATTCACTTAACGTTCTGTAGCGTTTGTTGGTCAAACTTTAACGCTCCGTTGTTGTGGCCATGGTTAGGATTTATCGTGTGGCTGTAAAATTTGTGAAGTTATTTCTATACGTTGGAAATCTATGTACCTTTAGGGCGACTGAATTGCCTGGTTACGTTTGGGTTTGATTTCCATGAGGTTGCGTGGAGGATTACCTACGAGCAAGATATCACAAAATAAAATTGGGATATTTTATCATCATCATCATCAGCCCGAAGACTTTTACTGATGAACAAAACGCATCCCTTGGGGTATCATTGTCATGTTAGCGAATGCGACACGCGATTGCGACTGGCATGCGTCATTCACTGTTTACTGTGAATTTACTTAGTTGCACGACGCGGTTGCTTGCATTCTTCATTGCTTTATATTAATTTCTTAACGCCATAATGAACGACAACTAGCCACATGCATCCATTGATTGTCCGCAACTCTCAGAGTACCGTCAGTCCACTTAGTGCGGCCTGCCAATGCCACGCCTTCTGGTTCGTGGTCGTCATTCGAGAACCTTCAGCCGTATTATTATTTCGGCCAGTAGTTAGCTGAGGTTGTTAAAGTATAGGTATTTAACTGAGGTAAATATTTCAGTGCATTAAGCCGATGTTAACTCGTCAAAGACTTCAATGAATTTTGAGGACGAAAACTACAGGAATTTTCATTAGGACTCACACAATCATGTATGAATTTGAGATTGTAATTATCTGAATTATATGAAATAAACTAAAGTATGTATGTACATCATTATCTGTATAAGTTAGTACATATGTAGGTATGTCCTTTGTCTAGTGTCCATAAACTTCAATAATGTTCAAGTTTGAAACGGTGTGTTATAACTATTAGCCGAGTTAAAATATTTTGCACGACGTTGTTTGAAAATAGTTTTAGTAGGGTTTAGTGAATGTAAAATTAGCTAGTTGTTACTTTTTTACCCGAAACGCTTGAAGGATTAAAGAGGAGATAACTTTCTAGTTTAAGTGTTTCTTTTATTTATAACAATAAATAATAAAACACAATACATTAAATATTTAAAAATATGACTATGTATAGGTACAAAAAATATATATCTTAGCCTAACCTGAAAATAAAAAATCCCTCCTAGGTCACCGTCGCTGTTCATGGTGCCCAGAAGGCTGGCAGCATTCCCGCGTTGTATCGTAAGGCTAATCCTTTGCCGGAAATAGTTGCCAGCCCTCAGGTGACCTGAAACATCAATGAGGCGCGCGGATATCTCATTCACGATATCGCGTGCGCCTGCCCCCTACACTGAAAAAAACGGGCTACTTACGGAACAGAAATTTGTAATGTGCTGGCAGCGAACTACTTCTTAAGTATGCCGCCAAGGTAATTTGGTCGCGGCGTACGTATTAGGGAGTCGGACCCATGACGCGTAAGGAGGTAACAGCATGTTCTGTAATGTAAGCGTCACGGGCTACTGATAATGTTGTTTCTTACTTAAGTAAGTATACTGCATCATGACATCAAAGAGTCCGACTACGTAACAAATACGTAGTCCGCTTACGTAGCCGGCATACGTATTAACGGAGCTGTCAAAATTCCGGTACATTATTTACGTAAGCCGCCCAAGTACACAAGACTACTGCACCGTTAATTTAAGTATGCCGACACATTGCATAAGGGTGCAGGTTACTTACATACGTAGCACGGCAGCCTCGCAGTAAGCATAGATGCCGAAACATTATACTGCCTCTGATCACTTATCATAATGTTCCTGGCTACTTACATAATGTAAGTGTATCGTATGCAAATGCCAATACATTATACGTACTCCGCATACTGCCATAAGTACACTGGATACGTAAAAAAAGTGGCCGGCTAAGATATTCCGGAACATTATAAGTACTCCGCCTACTTACATAATATGCACTCTACGTACATTAAGTAGCAAGTATACACTATACTGAACATAAGTAGCCGGTTCTCCGGTCACGTAATTTAGATATGCTGAAACATTATATCACGTTTAGTCGCACAAAAACACTGGATATGCACACAGGATAGTCGGAAATTTGGCATACCTATATTATTATAGCGAAATGTTAACAAAGAGTCACTTCGTTAATATTACACTCATTTAAGCCCGTAAACTTAATACGCAGTCCGCACCTCAACAACGTGTTTTACGTAGACCGCCATCTTCGTAATACTGGTTAGGTTATGAATGAAAACGTTTGTACTATTGCTACTGCAGTACTAACGTAGGCCGCAACATGCTATAATGTAGCGGCATCTGTAAAGGACCAGTGCTACTGCAGTACCAAAGCATGCCACAACATGTTGTAATGTGGCGGCATCTGTAAACTACCAGTGTTACCGCAGTACAAAAGTATGCCGCAACATGCTATAATGTAGCGGCATCTGTTAAGTACCAGTGCTACTGCATTACTAACGTATGCCGTGAGATGCTGTACTATAACGGCGCCTATACACTTACAGTACTAGTGCTACCGCAGTACAAACGTATGCCGCAACATGCTATAATGTAGCGGCATCTGTAAAGTACCAGTGTTACTGCAGTACCAAAGTATGCCGCAACATGCTATAATGTAGTGGCATCTGTTAAGTACCAGTGCTACTGCATTACCAACGTATGCCACAACATGCTGTAATGTGGCGGCATCTGTAAACTACCAGTGCTACCGCAGTACAAACGTATGCCGTAACATGCTATAATGTAGCGGCATCTGTTAGGTACCAGTACTACTGCATTACCAACGTATGCCACAACATGCTGTAATGTGGCGGCATCTGTAAACTACCAGTGCTACCGCAGTACAAACGTATGCCGCAACATGCTATAATGTAGCGGCATCTGTTAAGTACCAGTGCTACTGCATTATCAACGTATGCCACAACATGCTGTAATGTGGTGTCATCTGTAAACTACCAGTGCTACCACAATACAAACGTATGCCGCAACATGCTATAATGTAGCGGCATCTGTTAGGTACCAGTGCTACTGCATTATCAACGTATGCCACAACATGCTGTAATGTGGCGCATCTGTAAACTACCAGTGCTACCGCAGTACAAACGTATGCCGCAACATGCTGTAATGTAGCGGCATCTGTTAAGTACCAGTGCTACTGCATTACTAACGTATGCCGTGACATGCTGTACTATAACGGCGCCTATACACTTACAGTACTAGTGCTACCGCAGTACAAACGTATGCCGCAACATGCTATAATGTAGCGGCATCTGTAAATTACCAGTGTTACTGCAGTACCAAAGTATGCCGCAACATGCTATAATGTAGTGGCATCTGTTAAGTACTAGTGCTACTGCATTACCAACGTATGCCACAACATGCTGTAATGTGGTGGCATCTGTAAACTACCAGTGCTACCGCAGTACAAACGTATACCGCAACATGCTATAATGTAGCGGCATCTGTTAGGTACCAGTACTACTGCATTATCAACGTATGCCACAACATGCTGTAATGTGGCGGCATCTGTAAACTACCAGTGCTACCGCAGTACAAACGTATGCCGCAACATGCTATAATGTAGCGGCATCTGTTAAGTACCAGTGCTACTGCATTATCAACGTATGCCACAACATGCTGTAATGTGGCGGCCTCTGTAAACTACCAGTGCTACCACAGTACAAACGTATGCCGCAACATGCTATAACGTAGCGGCATCTGTTAGGTACCAGTGCTACTGCATTATCAACGTATGCCACAACATGCTGTAATGTGGCGGCATCTGTAAACTATCAGTGCTACCGCAGTAAAAACGTATGCCGCAACGTGCCGTAATGTAGCGGCATCTGTTAGGTACCAGTACTACTGCATTATCAACGTATGCCACAACATGCTGTAATGTGGCGGCATCTGTAAACTACCAGTGCTACCGCAGTACAAACGTATGCCGCAACATGCTATAATGTAGCGGCATCTGTTAAGTACCAGTGCTACTACATTATCAACGTATGCCACAACATGCTGTAATGTGGCGGCATCTGTAAACTACCAGTGCTACCATAGTACAAACGTGTGCCGCAACATGCTATAATGTAGCGGCATCTGTTAGGTACCAGTGCTACTGTATTATCAACGTATGCCACAACATCCTGTAATGTGGCAGCATCTGTTAACTACCAGTGCTACCGAAGTACAAACGTATGCCGCAACATGATGTAATGTAGTGGCACCTGTACAGTATCGGTGCTACCGCAGTACAAACTTATGCCGCAACGTGCCGTAATGTAGCGGCATCTGTAAATTACTAGTGCCACTGCAGTACCGACGTATGGCGCAACATGCTGTAATGTAGCGGCACGCGTAAAATGCCAGCGCTACCGCAGTGCAAACATATGCCACAACATGCTGTACTGTAGTGGCACCTGTAAAGTACCATTGCTACCGCACTACAAATGTATGCCGCAACATGCTATAATGTACCGGCCTCTGTAAAGTACCAGTGCTATTGCAGTACCCACGTATGCCGCAACATGCTGTAATATGGCGGCATCTGTAAACTACCAGTGCTACCGCAGTACAAACGTATGCCGCAACATGCTATAATGTAGCGGCATCTGTTAAGTACCAGTGCTACTGCATTATCAACGTATGTCACAACATGCTGTAATGTGGCGGCACCTGTGAACTACCAGTGCTACCGCAGTGCAAACGTGTACCGCAACATGCTTTAATGTAGCGGCATTTGTTAAGTACCACTGCTACTGCATTATCAACGTATGCCACAACATGCTATAATGTGGCGGCATCTGCAAACTACCAGTGCTACCGCAGTACCATCTTACTCGCTAATCCTGCCGTGAAGCAGCAGTGCTTGCACTGTTGTGTTTCGGCGCGGAAAGTAAGACAGCCGGTGAAATTACTGGCACTTGAGGTATTCCAACTTAGGCCTCTAGGTTGGCAACGCATCTGCAATACCCTGGTGTTGCAGATGTTTATGGGCGGTGGTGATCTCTTAACACCAGGAGACCCACTTGCTCGTTTGCCTTCCAGTCGAATAAAAAAAAAAAAAAAGTACAAACGTGTGCCGCAACATGCTGTAACGTAGTGGCACCTGTACTGTATCAGTGCTACCGCAGTACAAACGTATGCCGTAACGTGCCGTAATGTAGCGGCATCTGTAAAGTACTAGTGCTACTGCAGTACCGACGTATGGCGCAACATGCTGTAATGTAGCGACATCTGTAAAGTACCAGTGCTACTGCAGTACAAACGTATGCTTCAACATGCTGTAATGTAGCGGCGCCTGTAAAGTAATAGTGCTATTACAGTACCAACGTATGCCGCAACATGCTATTATGTAGCGACATCTGTAAACTACCAGTGCTACTGCAGTATCAACATATGCCGCAACATGTCGTACTGTAGCGGCTCCTATACAGTATCAGTGCTAACGCAGTACAAACGTATGCCGCAACGTGCCGTAATGTAGCGGCATCTGTAAAGTACTGCAGTGCGCTACATTAAAAACGAACGAATATAAACAAACTTCAGTCAGCATCCAGATTTGGAACATTCGAGGATTTCACACATTTTACTTATCTATCATTGATGTTGTAATACAAATTAGACTAGTATATTTCAATACAGAAATGCAAATATTTAGATAAGTAGTCTAATGGGGGAATTTCAATATTTAAGATACCAATTGACAACATTTCAAATGTGCTGAGGTAATAAAATAAAAAAACCGTTTGTAGATTTTACACTGCTGATTACAGTAAAAATATTTTTGGATTTTTTTGTGCAGTGGTTTTTTT
Source organism: Choristoneura rosaceana (assembly GCA_037349165.1). Classification (NCBI taxonomy): domain Eukaryota; kingdom Metazoa; phylum Arthropoda; class Insecta; order Lepidoptera; family Tortricidae; genus Choristoneura; species Choristoneura rosaceana. Next base: position 8,015 of record JAZBNJ010000051.1, read on the forward strand.
TATATTCTGGAAAAACAGTAAAAAAAGTTGCATTGCGAAAGTTAGGAATACAGTTATAGTGCTCATAGTCCATTATCATAGAAATTGAAAAAAATAAACAACTGTCATGAGTGTCATGTCATGTCCATTTTTTATCTGTCTGACGGATTATTTGATTTGACGCTTTTGATTCTTGTAATACTATTGTTTTGATATAAGTACTTACGCATTTAAAATGAAAGTGACTGACGGATTTGTAAATTCGGCAGGGAAGAATAACTGCCTCGAGAATTTTTGAAGCTACAAGATGTTCAGTAGATGGTGTCTTAGTCCAAACAATAAGTACTTGGAGGCTATAAAGTACCAGATACTAAAGCTATTATAAGAGGAAAACGCTTAGAAAAACAAGTGATAAAAAGAATTGGAGACATAAAAGTAAAAATAGAAGAGTGTGGTTTTAAACTAATACAATACCTATCGCCTTTTATTGGAGCCACACCAGATGGTGTTTGTGCCGATTTCTGTGTAGAAGTGAAGTGTCCAATGAGTCAGAAAACACTGGAGAATTATGAAAAAGATAACACAATCCAACCAAAATTAGCTCAAGTACAAATCCAAATGCATGCTACAGGAAAAAGTAAGGCATTATTTTGTGTGGCTGATCCCAGTTTTGAGACAACAAAAGAAATCAAGCATTATTGGCTTTCATATGATCAATCATATGTGAAGGATTTGTTAACTGGTGCAGAAGATTTTTGGAAAAAAATTATTCTACAAAAAATGTGTGACTCGACTACATTATAAAAGTGTTACTTTAATAATATTACATTAACATTACTAACCTACAAATTCAAGTTTTTTATTACAATTTACTGCAAGTCATTAACCCTTATGAGTATATTTATTATCATAGCTATGAGAGAAATTATCCTGTAGGTACTTAGGTACCTGTACTGTACTTCACAAAGACTAATAATAATATTTCGATGGCAAAAACGGTCACTTTATATTATTTTCATAAATCATTACAGTACACTATTTTAGTTGAGTATTTTCCATAGTTTTGAATATGAAACTAAATGTATGAAATTTTCCATAGCTCCCTGTTAGTATGTTTACAGGATAGTTTTGTTAACAATATTTTTAAGGATTTTTTCTAAATTTACTAGACTAGCTAGGTAGGTAGGTCTAGGTAGGTACTATTAGTTAACTGTAACTTGTAAAGCCTACATAGCAGTGATACTTTTTCTTTTAAATTCCCCTGTAGTTAACTAGAAGCACTTGAATTGATTCACCTGGGTACCTGGTAGGACTAGTGGTTAGAGAACCTGATTATGAAGCTTGAGTTCCAGGTTCGATTCCCGGTCGGGGCAGATATTTGTATGAATAATAAGAATGTTTGTTCTAGAATATTGGATGTTTAATATGTATTTATCTATATAAGTATGTTTATACAAGCTTTGCTTAGTTTGGGACTAGGTCAAATGTCTCATTATTTATTTATTATTTAGGAACTAAAAGAATTTCTTTGCTCACCCGCGACCTTGAGATAGCTAAGTCTATGCAAATTATCTATTATTAGTCTAACAACTGGTAGCATGGTGTAAGATTGTGTCACTCTGAAGATGAGCTCTGGTTGAGTTCGAAACGCGTCAGTGTATTGTGGTGGTGGTGATAGATGGGTTTGTGTAATTTGTGTGTGTTCTTTCAGTGTGGAGGTGGAGGAACTGCATGAACACGCATAATTTGCATAGACTTAGCTATCTCAAGGTCGCGGGTGAGCAAAGAAATTCTTTTAGTTCATTGATATGGACCTCCGCAAAGTAACGCCTGATTCAATAAATTATTTATTATTTAGGACCAAAAAAACAAAGTATGTGTGTTAATAATATTTATATTTTATTTGGTTATAATTCAAAGTTCTTTATTATTCAATTTATGAAAAATTTAGGCAAGTTAGAATGCAAAAATAGTAAATTAAATTACTTAACCCTTTAGAAGGCCCCATTTATTGGAGCATACTACCACAGAATCAAAAGCAGCTATCGAATACATATCTGACAAAGGATATTTTTAAAGCTAGTAGTATTTTCAATAATTACAATGAATATTGTAACTTATTACTAAAACAATAAGGTTGAATTTCTAAATCAATGCATGTGGTCGCTAAATCGCCTCTGCCTTATAAAGGGTTAAATTAAAAATGGAAGCCAGCAGCGAAGTTATTTAAACAGTTTTGATGATGGTGCTGCCCTACCGCACTCCGACTGACAGACTGACTTGACAATTTTTTTTCTTAGTTAATCAATTTATTAGTCTTAAATTTTTATTTGTTATTACTATGTAATTTAATAGGTACATCAATATTGCTTAGTAAATAAAATTGCTTTTCCACTTAAATTAAATAACAAAAAGCAAACTTAGTAATAAAATAAACATAGTTTTGAAAGAAAACATGTCTGACAAAGTAAAATATTTTTTAAAGACATAAAACATGAAAGTTTGACTGAGTTGGCCTGAGGCGTTTTTCTAACTTTATTGATTCATCAAGGAGATCATTAATGTATTATTTTGTCACAAAGATGTGGACATCCACTTAACAACAAAAAAATAGTATTACAGGTAATCCTCAACCCTAGTGTAGGGTGGAATCATTTCCAAGCATTTTAATGGCACTTTATTAAAGGTGACTGTTAATTAATAAGTCCACATGCGAACCACAGCATCATCTAGTGAATTAATAAGCTTATTATTAACTACAGAGTGTATGTGATCAGAATAAGGATGCCAGAGGCAGGTATCTGGATGGTATGGATCTGTTGAATGGAAGTGTAAATGTGATTCTGAGTCATCCACTTTCGGAGGAAGCGATGCAGATTTACAGGTTCATCAGACTGGCCTTTGCATCCAGAGACTAGGTGTCTTAATGTGCAGCTGATCAGGAAGGTATATCAACTTGTTGCAGAATGCTTTCAGACAGTCTAATATTTTATAAAACATTCGCCAAACAGTAGATAAAGATACTTGAAAAATGTCAGTATTTCTTGAAAATGTCTCATTGTTTTTAATTTTGTACAGTGTAATGATGATATGCAAGGAAGGGATTTTACAAAAATTTTCTAGATATTCAATCATCCAATAGTACTGCTTACAGACTCCTATATAACTTAAAGGTTTTTTCTTAATCAGACTTAACCAATACTTTCTGCCATAAAGATTCTTGGGTTTCTGACTTGTATTTTTTTGTAGACACTGAACGGTCTACTGTTGTTGGTTGAGTCTGGACATACTTTTCATACATCTCCAGTATGCACAAGATGCTTTTTGAATTCTTTTCACAGTTTGGTGGTATAGGCGCAGGACTTAATGTTATTTGTTAATTATGTAACAAAACCATATTTTTGAAATGATCAGGCACTCTGGGCTAGTCTCCCTCTGACATTTTCAAATTTCCATGCGTAAAAGTTATCTAAATCATCTTCAAGCTAAAACAGAAAAAAAATACATTAAAATATACGTACAATTAAAGATTTAAAAACATTCATTAAATAATTTACAACGACTTTAAGACGTCTTACGTACTTACATTTAAATGATCTTCACATATATAGATTGCGCTTTTCGAACCCTTTATATTTAGGATCGAACACCATTCCAAATTCCAATCTACATGCACGAGGAATATGAAAAAAGTGCTTAGCTTTTTCCATTAACGCCGTGTTTTTGCAACTTGGGACGAAACAAGTTGTAAAAGGATCTTGGTGATACATACTTTTTTTCGGTCGTCATTGTTAGAAATTAGAAAGAAACTCAAAGGATGTTTCTCTATAGGTACTAAACTAATACCAAACTAATATTCTTTACTTTAGAAGCAGCAAACGCAAAACAACAAATTAATTTGTGAACGAACGGCAACGAAGGGTTGACAATGACGTGACATGACAATTCTGTTTAAAGAAAAATAGTTACTTTTTTAAATTTTATATCATGCTAGGGTCACGACATCAGTATTCCTAACTTTGTATATACGATCTTTTTAGTGACCATTTCTTTAATAAATTATTAATTACGAATTTACGTAAAATAAAGGAAAACCGAGAAATACGGGTAGTCTAATTTTTCACCAGCTATTAGAAACGCTAAAAAACAAAATAGCTTTTTTTTTTGAAATGTTGTCAATTGACGTTGTTTTGTTTACATTAGTTAAATACCTATCCAAACCAAATATAGACCACTACACTTGTTTTCTTCAAGTCTTTTTTTATTTCATACTTTTTTGATACTGATTTGTGTGGAAATTGTAGATAAAAATTATTATAACCCGTATGTATTTAGAATGGGCTAATTATTAGCTGTCATTTGATACCTACCCAGACTGTTCAATACAAAATATTATTTTCAATTTTCCCGCCATTTTTTTTTCGCGGACGCCATATTGAAATATTACAAAACCTATGTCACTCGCGTCATCAAGATTCAAGACGAATTCAATGGCGTATCATTTATCAAAATCGGTTCATTTCATTTCATTTCATTTCATTTCATCATTTCATTTCATTTCATATACTTAAATACAAGGAGTAGGTATCATATGGTATAAAATCGTTTTTGACATCAAAATCAGGGGGGCTACGAAATTCGAAGTTTGTATGTAGCCCACGCGCTCACACCATATTATATATTCTGTGCCAATAGGTTAACATGAGAGCAACAGGGACGGTTCGAAACTTCGAATTTTTGACTTCAGAGTACCTACTAGTCGGCCAAGCCGGTCACGGCAGGGCTACTACGAAACTCGAAACTCGAAGTTCATGTCGTACGGTCTCTCTGACACTTATACTATTTAATACGAGAGCGAGAGGGATGTGATAGCTTCGGGGGTTTCAGTGACGTTTTGTTAACCAGCTGATTTGGGCGCAAGTTGCAACCTACGCCTGTAAGCGTGTCGGAACCTGTTTGTCTTATTAATTCGTATTAGGTATTTTATTTCTAGATTTTTGCTTTTGTACCTAACAAAGCGGTGTTTATGTTTTGTATTTGAAATATATGTACAAAGTAAGAAGCCGGATAGTCGGCGCTTTTTGCTGACTATTCGCCGACTACGATAGTGGCCGGATAGTCGGCTTTACCGACTAGAGTCCCTTTGTTCTGTGGAACATAACCACAGAATATATAATAGTAAGTACTGATGTAACATAACGTCATAGAACAATATCGAGGGTTAAGCCAATTTAATTGGTTTAACCGACAATTTTTGAACTTTACAGCTTAGGAGACCTATTATTTAAAAGATTTATTTTCTGAAAAAACAAATCATTAAAAAACCATTGCTCAATTTAGTCTTCAAAGTACCAACCTACTCTAATATAATTTGTATCAAAATCTCCTTTATTTGTAGGTACCTACCTAATAACATCTGTTAAAAATAAATAGGTACCTAGTTTATTTCTGATTTAGAAGTCGCTAATACAAAATTCCACAATTTGTCTAAATTTCAGTTGAAGGAAAAATGGTTGAAATCGAATAGGTATAAGACGACTTATCCAAACAAAGAACAATAGACGACAAACAGCTTCTATTCCATTCAAAGTTGTAGGTATAGTCAGGGAAGGAAAAGTAGGTAGGTATCTCAAACGACTAAATATATTGCGGACTATTGTTCCCAACATCGATTGCATGAAATTATCAAGGTATCTGAACGGCCATCAGCCATTTTAGGTACTTAAGTATGGAAGCTTGTACCTACCTGGTAGGTAGGTCTAAATTTTACCGATGTTATGTTACATAGAAAATCTAAGTAGATTATAATAATAATAAATTAGGACGTTTTTGGTAAAAGCAAAACAGTCTACTTAGTGCCAAAATTCTTCTTCTTCTTCTCTTTTACGATATGTCTTTCTGTCCTAATTTATAGGACAATTATTATTTCGCCAGTGTCAAAGTACTCTCTTTGAGAGGGACGTTGTAAGTACGGTGATTGTAGTTTTTGCAACTTGATAGTAAAATTCCAGAAACCACGTGTAGACAACTTGCGCATTTAAAAATGTCAGACCCGAGAGCAATATGGAATTTTGTAATCACTGTTCACAAAAAATCGCCGCATAAAACACTATCAAAATTATATTCAACTAGCCAAAGATCAAAGAAACAGAAATAGCACAATTAGATACTTATTGTCTACATGCGCCATATTCGACTGCCACAAATCGAACCTAGTGCCAAAGTTATTTAAAACCTATTGAAGCCAAATTGTTTCAAGCGACTATCTTTGTATATTCAATATTTATTTATTGCAACACTTTTTACAAAAAATAGAAAGAAATCATGTCCTGTTGGGGCATAGCAATTTTAAAATTAATCACATTAATTAACTATAGCAAAACACTTATAATAAAGGTTTAGTAAGGTATCTAAAATAAACTATACTTTAATCTAGTTATAACAAAACTTTGAACTTATATAATGTGGTAAGTACCTATAGTACAACCTATAGTGCAATGAGATCATCTTTGCACCAATTGCACCGACTTCATATTTGTACTAGCTAGGCCATAAAACTGATGGCTTTAGTTAGAGAATTTTTTTTTGAAGAATTTTACTTTTTGTTAGAAGTTTTTTAAGTAGGTATTTTTCAAAGTTTTATGTCTAAACATAATATTCAACGAAACGTCCTGAAAACTGTTAAGGAGCTGTGCCTTCCATCATCAGCTCACCTAAATAACCGGAAAGAAATCAAAAAAGAAGCATCATCAGCCCATCAAAATATACTAAAACCTTCTTCATAATATAACAAATACTTTTCCGGAACCCGCATCAAAATCGGTTCAGCCAAACCGCGATAATACATACAAACACGGGTCAAACTGAGAACATCCTTTTTTTGAAGTCGGTTAATAAAATAAACGATCGAACGAATACATGCGACCGCGGTAAATTATTATTATTATACTCAGTCAGGTAAAAAAGGACGCCCAATGGTTTCTTCCTATTGGCAGGTATGAGAGGGAGGTGACGCTCGATTGGTTAATTTTTGCGCGCGAACGCGGCGTGCCCTTGTAAGTGAACAGATTACTTATAATGAGCCTGCTACATTATGAGCATGTAAGATGTTTCAAGCAACACTGTAGTGTTGCTATAATTTAGAACAATGTTGATTTTTATGGAATAATTAATTCCTGGCAGTCTGGTAAGAACTACGTTTGTATGAAAACGTAAGTGATACTTGAGGTACTTTGAATTCGCATTTACCAGAGATAATATTAATGCTAAAGTATTAGTAGTTCTAAAGAACGGACTTGGACTCGGAAGTTTTCAAACTCATCTTTACTCAATATGTGTTGGAGGTTGGACTATGCTAATGAGAGGCTATTCCGAAGACCGAAATGCAAAGTTCGTAATTTTTTTCATTACTATGATTAACTAGTTTTTGCTCGCGGCTTCACCCGCGTGGTTTTTGGTTTTCGCGCACTGTTACTTTGGGAACAGAACTGTGCATTTTTTCCGGATAAAAAAGTAGCCTGTGTCACTCTCTGACCCAAAAACTATCTCTTTGCCAAAAATCACGTTTCGGCGAAGACATGGCGATTATTGATTTACAAATTTTCTAATATTGTGCAGAAATCCATGTTTTTTCACTATATTGCGAAAACCACCTGTTTTCATGTTTACTTTACATTGGGGCAAATCATACGAAATAGTATCGTTTTTTTTTAAAGAACTGGGAGAATTCTGAAATTATATGTCTGGCAACTTCATTCAGTCCGTAAGAAAAACAATAAATTATTGTCAACATTAGCGAAACGCGCCATCGCTGGCGCACATGTGTAATTGTGAGAATAGAAGAACACGAAAATAGTGTAATGGATGACGAGACTTCAGCAATCCTTAGGAGCTTGGGTTTGGACGACCTCAAACAGGTGAAGGCAAGTAAGTACTTAATTACTAATCTAGCTTGGCATAATAGTCGTTCAGTGGTTTTTAGGGTTCCGGAGCCAAAATGGCAAAAACGGAACCCTTATAGTTTCGCCATGTCTGTCTGTCTGTCTGTCTGTCCGTCTGTCTGTCTGTCTGTCTGTCCGTCCGCGGCTTTGCTCAGAGACTATCAATGTTAGAAAGCTGTAATTTTGCACGAATATATAAGTAAACTATGCCGACAAAACAGTACAATTAAAAATTCAAAAACAATTTTTTTTAGGGTACCTCCCATAGACGTAAAGTGGCGGTGATTTTTTTTTCTCATCCAACCCTATAGTGTGGGGTATCGTTGGATAGGTATTTTAAAACCATTAGGGGTTTGCTAAAACGATTTTTCGATTCAGTCATTTGTTTGCGAAATATTCAACTTTAAAGTGCAAATTTTCATTAAAATCGAGCGTCCCCCCCCCTCTAAAATCTAAACCGGTGGGTGGAAAAATTTGAAAAAATTCAGGTTGGTAGTCAGTATATTAAACTTCCAAGGAAAACTATAGCGGCTAAGTTTGCTTGAGAATTATTAGTAGTTTATGAGTAAATAGCAGCGTAAGGTATAAAATATACCTATACTTCGAAGATTCCGTATAAAGTACGAAATCCTTAGAAAAATATTACTTATTTTTTTCGTAATGGCTCCGGAACCCTATTTTGGGCGTGTCCGACACGCTCTTGGCCAGTTTTTTTTTGTTGGTTTAGAGATGCATTTCAATCTAATTTTCAGTTGAAGAGATAATAAAAATACATAGGTATAACGCGTCGAATTATACCCGTCTCGTTTGCGCGCCCTCGTCCGTAGTTTCAGAGATCATCGCAAGGTGGCGCGCGGCTCCCCGCCACGCGTCGCTCGGAACGCGCGGGAATGAATCACAGTTCGCTGTAGCGTATCTCTAAGTAGTCTGTGGCTGTAGCTCGCATGGTGGTTCGTTGCACTTTCGCCGCGAATATTTTCAGCTCCGTCTTATGTGGCCCTCGTTTCCTTAATTTTCATGTGCTGTTGTGTGTATCGATGCCTCTTATATATAATTGTGATTGTTGTGTAAAGTTTTTATGAATAAACGTGTTACCAACCGTTATGCTGGCTGCCCAACCAGAGCCTGAACTGTACCTACGATTTGCTCGCTAGCCGCGTAATGAAGTCCTTCGCCAGGATGCAAGCCGAAACCAACCGAACCCTGGTGGAAACCCTGGCAACTCTGCCCTTCAACGGCAACGGCCCCTGGAGCCCGCCGTCCGCCGCCGCGACGCCGCCGCCCGACGGCCGCGCGCCCATCAGCCTCTCGGGCGCCGCCGCCGGAGGCAACTTCTCCAAGTGCACCGCGCGCTTCGACGGGAGGTCGCGCGACGCGGAGGCGTTCATCGACGCCGTGCAGGTGTACAAGGAGTGCGCGCTGGTGAGCGACGAGCACGCGCCGCGCGGGCTGCCGCTGCTTGAGGGCGACGCGGCCGTGTGGTGCCGCCAGCCGGCCCGCCGCCGTGGCGCGCCTCGCTCCATGTACGGTGAGTGACGAGCACGCGCCGCGCGGGCTGCCGCTGCTGGAGGGCGACGCGGCCGTGTGGTGCCGCCAGCCGGCCCGCCGCCGTGGCGCGCCTCGCTCCATAGTCCATGTACGGCGACCAACAACCGGCTCGTAAGGTTTTACGTGAAATCTTTTCCGCTGAGTAGGACAGCGAGAGAGCCGAAGTTTTTGTGTGCAAAGTGAGTTTCCTTTTGACCAAATTACCGTACGAGGTACCTGGGCCAATCAACTATTTTGCGGATACTTTGGGCGTCTCCTGCGTTACCAAAATTGTCTCTGGCGTTACCAAAAAATTGTACTTCCAAATAGATATTTCACTGTTTAATAGATTGAACTTACGTAGGATGGCATGTATTAATTCATGTACACCATCTATTAAATTACAGAAATAACATGTTTACTTACAAAAATTTCTATTTAAAATTTCTAAATAAATTAAAAAAAAAGAATTGCATTTGTTTGAAAAATGTCGCGGACTAAAAAAGTTGATTGGCCCACCCACGTGTATACAGATAGACATTATTCTGACATTATTCTGTCTGTGACATCGACGTGTCAGGAAACGATTACCTAGAGTTAGCATTGTTGATGTTGACAATTTTGTAGAGCGACGATGCAAACTCGACAACTTGCCGCGCTTTGCGATCGAGCGAGCCGCTGCACGAGTTTCGAGAAACGGCGGCCGAGCGCAGCGTTACTACCGGTTGGCGCGGTACCACTGGTTCGGAACTCACTTCCGACTCGAACGAAAACTTGAAACGTGATAAGCGCGTTCGGTGTTCGTATTGTAAGTTTTATGGTCATGTCGTAGCCGAATGTCGTAATTTACAAAGTAAAGATAGTAAACAGCATACCGTAAACGCAAATTCCGACGGTTTTGTTTGTAAGACGGGGCCTAACCCGATACGTTGTTACGGATGCGGCCAACCGGGTGTTGGCCGCACCGAAAAGCTCATGGTAAATTTATTTTCCATAATTTCAGATACTCACACAGTGCTTTGTGATGCTGGAAATAAAGGGCTGCTAAAAGAGGGACCTAGGCGGAAAATTGCACAATTGGTTATTCATCTTAAACTGGAGAAAAATCCAACGAAACAAATCCGTAGCGAAGAATTTCAAGCAATAGCCACAGAGATAGTGGAAATATTTCCAAAGGAAAGTGTGCTCGTCTTTTATTCCGCCTATGCATCTGCTGTAAATATTATAGCTAAAAAAAAATGCAATTGGCAAGTTGTATGAATCATATATCAATCGTAGACGTAAACTACGGGAAAAGGGAGAACTCGCCGGTCGTCGCCGTTCCGCCAGTTGCTCAACTTCACGGTCGTCTTCTACAAATATCTCTTCCTCACCGACAGCGTCACTGGCAGTTTATGAAATCGAGACCGATGGAGAGCAAACACATCAAAGACTGGTCTCATAAAGAGTATAAAAACGAGACCCTATTAGTAAGACACCACTGTCCGTCTGTCGTCTGTCGATGGTGAGTAAACAAAGCAAAAACTGACGGTCTGCATTCAAGCTGTAATCTGCAGCTGTTAGAAGTGCACGCGGACAGCAATTGGACTGCGCAGTCGGTCAGGAGTTTCCATGTAGTAGTTATATCGATTGCACAAAAACTGCTTGCAAACTCCATTTTCGCAGCCAGATTGCATGTCAAATGCAGGCCGTCTGTGTGAATTCTGTAAATTTTACATCTATTAAGAATATAATCAATTGTTAATTTTTTCTTAAGCATCTTCAGCGTAACAGAGTTTAGTAACTATTAAATAATAAAATTTGTATTGTTGGTGAACTAACTTTCAATTTACAGCAAATTTAAATGAAGATATAATTTGGTTAAGAAACAATGTTGACCCGTGGAAAACCATGGAAGAAAAATGGAAAGAAACGGCAGACCGCCGCCATGAATGTTTTCAGTCTGGAAAAGGCACCATGGCTGATTACTTTAAGGAGTTTCCCGCATCAAAACAACCAGAGGGATAAACATTGGTAAATATTTAATACTCACTCATTTACATAAGTAACAGTATTTTTAACCCCCGACGCAAAAAGAGGGGTGTTATAACTTTGACCGCTATGTGTGTCTGGTGTGTGTGTGTCTGTCTGTCTGTCTATGTCACTGTAGTTCTTAAATGGATGGACCGATTTGAATGCGGGTTTTTTTTTCATTTGAAATCAGGGTTTCTAGCGTTGGCTCTTAGATAATAGACATGGTTCATCAAAATTGGTTTAGCCGTTTTTGAGATATTGAATTTTGAAGTGACAAAGTCAGGGGTTTTCCATCTTTTTGTTGGGTAGGTTATTAGCATTATCTTATCACACGATCTTGTCACACATGTGACTTCTAAAATGAAACCCAGCTGTGTGGAATATAACAGCTATTTCAATGTCGCTTTTTTTTACAACTTATGGATGATTTTGTGTATCAAATAAATATTTTACACTATTTTTTTACAGCTTCTTGTCTATGATAATTCTAAAGAGCGAAGAAATCGTCGAGTATGCAAATAAAAAAG
>JAZBNJ010000051.1:622500-1108071 GCA_037349165.1 Choristoneura rosaceana
TTGAATTTTTGGTTATTTCCTTTAATTATGATATCCATTCAGTTATGAAAGAACAAACCACATAGTAAATAATGTGATAGTAGTTAATTCAAGAAAGTGCATAGTATTCGTAATAATATCGTAAAATTAACAATATCTAATAATAAATTCAAATAAAAATATATAGTGTAAATAGCTATTTGAGTTACGCACACGTTTCCAGTTTTATTCAAATCAATTGATAACTTAATTTAATTTTAAAATAAAAAATACTATAAGAAATATAGAATTCTGTAGGTGTTTTGCAAAAAACAAGAAGAATATTAGTACTTAACGTAGTATTTAATTAGTCGTAGTTATGCACCTTTGTAAATAAAGCACTATAGTACAGCTCCAAAAGAGTCACATCACAGTTAAAAAAATAGTTAATTACCTATCTTAGAGACGTAGATTCTAGTTCATAGTCATTATGCAACTCATCTCTACATATTTATAAATTAAAATAATTTTGCATCGCATTGGAAGAATTGTAGATATTATGTTGATTTATTCCGATTTTGTAGTTTCTGGGTTTAAAAGCACGGCATTGTTCTAAATTTAAAATCACACCGAAGTTCAAGAATTTTCACCGTTTTACCACAAAAAGTAGACAATCATCGAATGTATCATAAACATAATAAAATAGTTCATAAAAAACTGACCTTCAAGGTTCGTTTAAGAGATATTTTATTCTTTGTGGTAAAACTATCGATATAACATTCCTTTCATCTGCTTCGTCCATAAATGACCCAGCGTCTTGCTTGCCTCAATTTTAATAAAATGGATATAACTTGACACAGCACACAAAATATGCACCACATCTCATTTTTACTTCTGAGCACAATGCATGAACTTGCACCATCTAGAAATGCACTTAGCAGCTCGAGTTATAGCGGCACATGCTAGGAAATAGTAGGTATTGATTCTAAATCAATAGTGTGAAATTGCTTAAGCACCAAGCGAGTCTTCTGTGCTACGAACTGTCGATTTTAGTACCTTAAATTACATGACAATATTAAAGCTTTAGCACCTACTAACATCAACAGGGTATGAGTCTTACAACGACGAAAGGAACAGCAGGTTTGTGACAATAATAACGACTGAAGTTTGATGTAAGACACTAGAATAAGATCACTTGTTAAAAATGCACAGTTACAGGTATCCATATAAATTTGAGAGTAAAACTGAAAGAATATGCCGTTATTTAAACCCAGGAGGTTTCTAAAGTAAAAGTAAAGTGGCAATTTATACTAAAAAAGATCCACATCACAGATAAATATTTTTACTTAAGTTATATCTTTGAAGTATTAAACTGTGTTGAGGCTGGACTTAACATTAATTATAATACAACGGATAATAAAATTTGCTGCAGACTTTCACCGAAAATTAGAATACAACTAAAGATTTCCTTTAAAGCGATTAAAGGCTTTTATCGTATTTGATATGCTGTTGTTATACCGATAATACGGAAATACTAAATTGTGTAAACTTTTGCAAATGATATTAATATTTTCTGCATGTAATATTAGAAAAACTAATATTAAAATAATTGTTAATTCTAGGTAAGAAAATGTAATAAAATAGGTATAAAAATAGTTGGTGCGTTGGACATGGGTGAGAATTATCATGGGTGGGCAATTTAATAATTATATTTTCCGTTCAAATTGTCACCTAATTACGAAATTAGAAAAGGATCGATTGTAATGGCTACCTTTGAATGGATATAATTGGAATGAATTATACATATTGGATAATTCCATTTGAAAACTTCACCTTTTCACCACATCTTACAGCGATTAAAATATGCTTTATCAGAACATTTTTTTCTGTTAACAATAAGAAATTTCATAAAATCGAAATCTTAGTAAAATTTGCCTCATATATTTGTTTCACCTCGATGTCATTAGATTCATGTCTAAAATTGTAATATAGAGCAAGTCGTTGTTTTAAAAAATCTCTACACCGTCAATTTCTGTGTTGTAAAATATTTTGACTAACTTTTAAAGTATTTACTTGAATGTGTAGTGTTTTGTATCATGACATAGAAATTTAATAATTTTAGCAATAAAACAATTGTTTAAATCAAATTGACGTTTGTCGCTAAAATAAAACAGGTAAATACATGTCTAAGGTATTCAAGACAGCATAACATTAAATAATTTTATCGAAGATCAAAGAGTTTTGCTAGGCATCATATATTTTAAAAGGGCAGTATTAAGAATGTGAAGTAGAAAAATACAAGGATTGAACTTACTATATTTATAACATGTTTGCTGACAAAAAATATCAGAAATAATAATATCATTATAAATTAAATCCTCAAAGTTGTAAATATAAAACGTAGGGCACGTTACTATTTTACAAGATTTTATCATTTCGGTTTTTTTTTTTAAATTATAAATGAACAACGGATTCAAGCTTGAAAAAGCAACTGTAATCTAAATCTTAGCCGGGAAATGTGCAAATTTTGATATATTTTAATTGTGTGTATAACATACCAACTTATTATACATAATGTACATTGTTTTACTTAAATTAAAAACCGGAGACAAAATAAATACGTTACGTAGACTGACGTTTACAAATAGGAAGCGCTTGGCGAGCGCTCTATTTAGTGGTTTGTATCTAGGTCATATTCGAACGTTTCAACCGCCTCATTTTAGTAGTCACATTTTTTTCATCACGCTTACTCGTAAAAAGTGTTGTAACATGCAGGCTACCTTAGTTGCAACCCCCCAAATAAAACCCTCGAGCTGTTCTTGTCATGAAACCCATGGGCCGTAAATGAGTCATCGTGTACTAATACTGCTGCGCGGAGGTGCACGATATGAACGACGAGCACTGCAGGCGCACGCTGCGAGGGAGCTCACAGGCGCTGTATCAGCCATTTTTGTAAAAATAATATTTATTCTGTCACAAATACACAATATTACTCGCAAATGTGATGAAAAACATTGTGTGTCGCATGGGCGGTACTGGAATTACGAACACCGACTCTGCTCATTAAAGCCCTCATTCGACTTCGGGCTTCTAATGGAATCTCGTTCGTAATTCCTCACTTACCGTCCTTAAGACACAATGTACTATTATGAGTGGGTCATCATCATCTCAGCCTATATACGTCCCACTGCTGAGCACATGAGTGGGTAGTAGAATTTAATTACATTTTGAAGTGTTTTTTAGACGTCCCATACTTCTACCTACTTGATAATCTGGATACTGTAACAGAATAATCTTCTACCACGTCAATGAAAATAATGTAAATAAATAATAAATAAATAAATATCATGGGACACTTGACACCAATTGACCTAATCCCAAACTAAGCAAAGCTTGTACTATGGGTACTAGGCAACGGATAAACATACTTATATAGATGAATACATACTTAAATACATATTAAACATCCAAGACCCGAGAACAAACATTCGTATTATTCATACAAATATCTGCCCCGGCCGGGATTCGAACCCGGGACCTCAAGCTTCGTAGTCAGGTTCTCTAACCACTCGGCCATCCGGTCGTCGTGTAGAATAAACGCTCGAATATTGACCCACACTTGTTATTAATAAATGATAATTTTCACGATGTCCAAAATTTATGGCTGAAAGGGTATCGATCACCCAGGCACTTGTTGATGTGCACTGTTAAGCTAGGGTTAGCTAAGTTAGCATAAGAGCATTAAGTAGTTAGTGGTGCGATCGTATGAGACAAAATGTATGGATACTAAACCATGCAACACAAGAAAAACCTGGAAGTTGCAGTCCAATTATAACAACCACAGAACTGGTATAAGAAAGATCAGATACATACAAACACGGGAAAAAGGCAGCCGAATTGCAAGTTTCAGATATTTGTAAAGTAAGGCCAAGCTTCTTATCTAAAAAACTATACGAAGAAGCTATACAAAGGGTGGTCAACTTAATTAAACACAAAGTCTATTATTTACTAACTGACAAGATTCTGTGGAATCTACTAATCACATAAATAGTACACATTTTTCATGTAAATGTTTCTGCACAAAGACAACTTTAGTCCTGCGTTCGATCGACTAGACCAATAATCATCCAGTTGGCCACCTGAGTCTTGTAAGTATGGAATGCGCTACACAGAACGGCCGACATTTTGTGATTAATATTCAATCATTTTGTCTTCCATAATCGCAATAAAATACTTATAAGAAACAATAAAGTACTTAAATCATTCATCGAAACATTTATATTATCTTAAAAGGTAACATTTGTAACTTCATCTACTGTTTATATTCTTGATCATTCATGTTCGCTGGTGATCCGTCACTTTTACAATGTTTGTCTTGGATAATTTTCAAATTCCATCATTGAATAATTTAAGGTCGACCACGTACTAACTTCATTGTAAAGTACAGTTAAATTTAAATTATATCCAGCATAATCATATTAAAAAAACTCAATACTTACAGTTACGAGTAATTTGGTGTTGATAATGCTATATCGCCGTAGAAATACAAACTGTTTATATTTTGCGATAGTGTCTGGTACTTAATTATGTCGCTCTTTTTCTCTATGTCCATGGCTTGGACAGGTCATCGCGAAACAATCGCAATACGGCAATAGAACAAGATTAATAGAGTAGTATCATGCACAGTATAAGTTAATTATATTTTTTAAATACAACCCAAATGACCCAAAATTTACCATATGTTTGTAGAGGTATTTCCATGAACATTACTAACAGTTTCTAATTTCACCATATTTAAAATATTTAGTAAATAATATTACTTATTTCAACTATAACAAATGTGTTTCAGGAATGCCACGTTAACATTACTATGAGAGATGTGCAACTAAAAAAGGTCAAATGTTAAATGACGATAATATACGTTTTAATTAATCATAATTTTAGATATTACGACTCTATTGAATCTTGTTCTATTTTCACATTTGTTTTGCGATTATCTGTCCGAGCTATGCTTATGTCATACTGTTACCTTATAATGAAGCTTATAACATTTTAAATTTTTTAAGAGTTTTGTTCAAAATCTGTTAATATTACATGCACATAACACAAACCGCGCTATAATAAATTAAGTATACGACAATAATTATAATTTTAAAAGGGGTGATCTCACTCTATAAGGCTGTGTTGACAATAAAGCTCCCTTGGGGAGTGACAACTAGCTTGTATAATTAATATTAAGATTAATAATTTAAGAATAATAACATTATAATACTTAGTTTGAATAAAAAATAATTTTCGTGTAATTTGACTTGAGGGAGTGACAATAATATTTTGAAATGTGTATTAAAACTGCGATATTTTGATGTACAACGTATATATGATATAATATATAAGTATTATTTATGCTTCTTCTTTGCGCGTAGTTAAAGTATTGCACTTGTTATTTCACATTCACATTAAATATTATCAGTTTTGTCAGTAGGTAGGTACTCCAATAGATATTGTTTTTAATATTAAATTGGTTGTTTTAATTTTTCGTAATATTTAGTTTATATTTAGTAATTTGCTTCAGTAAATACTAAGGCGAAAGGCATGTACAAATGTAATGTACATTAGTACTTCTTATTTATTTAAAGCACATATTAATAAGTAAGAATAATACTTTAATAACTATGTAAATAATTTAATTAGAACACTAAACCTATAATTTTGACTGCTTCCATGTAGAATAATGTAATTTTCATGCTTGACTTGTACAATGTTCACAACAAATAATTTTACAATATTTTTGGTTTAGATAATTTTGTAATGGGAAATGAAATTGATATAAAAATGATACAAATTGCGAAATAGTACACGCAGAATTTTGAGAGTCCGTTTATTGACTTTTGGTAGTTGGTTTCTACATAGTTGCAGTCAAAATTAATTAAAGTTAAAATAAACTTTGACCTAAGTATTAATTGCACGAAGGCACTGATTTGTCAATTACTGATTAGACTCATGTTTAAGGATTTGATTTCAAAGTCCTGATGTTGACAACCGCTGTAAATAATTTGTGTCGCTTTCGTCTCTATTTATTTGGTATAATGTTTTAAGGCCAAACAAAGTTAAATATTTCTGTCCCATGTTATTTTATTATACCTTCTATAAAGATGTTCTGTTAAGAGTAAAACAACGTAATTCTTTCAAAAACTTAATAATGACTTGTACTATTAGGTACAACGTGTTCGATAGCGCAAGTAACCTATTCTTGAGGCGTGAAATGGAAGCAAAACATTTGTTGTATAGTATAGGTTCATAGTAACACCTTTTTTTTTTTATTTGACTGGATGGCAATCGAACGGGTCTCCTGATGGTAAGAGATCACCACCACCCATAAACATCTGCAACACCTACCATAAATCCATAATAAACCCATATGAATATCAGACGGTAAAAAGAAAATGTGTTTATATTATAAGCGGTTCAGACATAACATAACTTACAAATGGATAATCAGGCATTTATAGTGCTTAAAATACTTGAAGAAATATTTGATTTTGTTTTGCATGACCTGTCATCGGGTCATTGGTAATTTAATTGGATCTTTCCAAATCCACGTCTTTGGTTAAAACTCACATTGAATTACATGTACTTAATAAAATATTGTTAATTAGGTAAACAATCGGTCAGCACTTAGTTTCAATCTGGCCTACAAATAATAAACGTAGTTAGCTATTTAAATTGTACACATTTAAGTTTTTGTGTTGTAAATAGTTGTTTTAAGCGTTATTTTTATCTTATTCAAGTAGGTAGATCGCAAGAATTCATTTTAAAATTAATGTTTGGATTCCTTGTAGGCAGTCAATATATTTATAGTAAAGTGACATTTTGTAAAATAAATGTGTTACTTATTCTTACCATGTACATACAGTGGTTGGCAAGCATAGAAAATATTGATGGTAATATTAGGACACCAATTATTATTTACTGAAATGTAAACTGTAAATATTCGATTCGACTGTAAATATGTATGACACTGATGTAATTTTTGAAAATTGTTTTACAATTTTATTGTCTTTTAAAAAAAAATTCGCTAAAGCGAGATAACGTTGTTTATTTTATTCCAGTATGAAGAAATTTAAAATAAGGTAGATATATGTATTAAGACGGGGAAATATGATTTTTGTATGGTTATTTCCTTTGTGTTATGGACTCGATGGAAGGATACGGGTACATAAAGTTGTTGTAAATATTTGGAATCATAAACTTCTTTTGAACACTATTTGAAATTATTAACGTATATTTGTAAATAAAACATTATCATCAGCTTAATATAATTAAGCACTTAGAAACGATTGCATTAAATTAATTAATTTATACGTTGAAAATCAGTAAATGTGACTTTTTTGTCGACCTGAAATATTTTAACTACTGGAAAGCAATTTTTTTTGTTACCTACAGTGAAAATCAATCAGAGATAAAACTCTGTTTAAGTAAGTATCCAAAGTTAATGACTGTCGAATCTTAACTGAAGATTATGTTCAAGTTCTTCTCGGACGTAAGGGCCCTAAATCGTTTGTGTATAATGGCCTCCTTTTATAAATTACGTGCTGACTTTAAAAAAAAGGTTACATTGTTTATAAAAATCAATCTTCATAAATACTTGAGCTGGTGTACTTGATCTACTTAAGAACTATGTCAAATTCTTCGAACTTTAATAATGTATCTAATATAGATGGATTAAGCACATAAAAATACATATTTTCAGCATAAACCAACATAATACACCAACTCGCTAGTCAAATTTGTGTGCTGAGAAAATCGATAAATCGATTTTGAATTACTTTTTCACTTGAATGTTGCTATTAGACCGATATAGTAATATTAGATTCATTAGCATTATCACGTGACATATTTAGGATTAAAAACAATTTAATTTAAAACTCTACAACAAATAAAATTGTTAACTTGTTTCTCGATGTTACCTTCGTCCTGTTATCTATTCTATAGGATCTAAACCGATATATAGTAGCATTTGATAGACGCCAACTTTCTTTTGCAGGCGCATATTATTTATGGTTCTGGTAGCCTGTTAGTTAAATGTTGTTTTTTTCCAAAATGGTGACATTATCTTCCCTAAATAATAAATGTATAAAAAATATGCTGTTGTTTCTTTAATTGCAGTTTATTCCTGTTTTGTGCTAAGCAGCGTTTCTAGCAATAATGTGCGAGGATATATTGTGAGAGATGTGTGTTTTTCACTAACTTATTAGTTAATGAAAAACACATCTCTAACAATATATCCTCGCACATTAAATGCTTCATTTAGACTGGTTTTAGTGTCACGCGTACCGTCAGTACGGATCGCTCCGCACAGGCTGATCTATATGAGCTTCCTATCCGCGGGGACGGTCGTCCGTACGGACCCCTCCGTATTACTCTAAAACGCTCCCAGGAAGCTCATATAGATCAGCCTGTGCGGACCGATCCGTACTGATGGTACGCGCGACACTAAAACCAGTCTTACACACAGCAAGAAACAGCTGAGCGGAGCGAGGCGAAGTAAATGAAGCGTTTTTATTGGTTATCGAAAAACATATTCCCCGCAACACATCCTTGCACGTCTCTGGAGGAAACGCTGCTGCGCTTTAAAAGTACCTTGAGACGAAAAAGCGAGGATTCAATGCACGATCTATCAAGTTTTTCAGTTCTGGTGCAGTATTTCTTGAAGTTTTTGAAGTCGTGGGTCATATTTAGAAGTATAAATAATTCAATCGACCCGTGACGAGAAAGATCATAAGTAAGAAAAAAGCGTTAACATACCGACGTACGGTGTATGCAATTTCAGGCAAAGGGAATCGGAATACAAGGAAACGGTTTAGGAAAAGGAAAATAAAAGACCTACTATACAAATAATGGGTTATACAAAAAAAACGATACTAGATTTAAATAAAACTTTATTACTAACGAGGATTATGGTCATCACGTTATCCTTTTTGGCAAATTTGGTAAAGAAGTTACTGTTCAATCATCTTCAAAAAAAGTGATGAAAATTGGATCTGTGTGACACATGTGTATGAATGAAGTAAGTAATTGATTCAATTAACTGGTCACAAACTGAGTAATGAGGGCTATCGTTTTTTGTCTTACTAGATGGCGCCACCGTTGCGTAAGGTTTCTAAGTGTGGCTTTCAAAGTCTGTTATTACGGGCGTGAAAACAAAGTTTAGATTAAAATAATATTTAATAGATCTTAAAACCGGACCATAAAAATATCGAGCAACCACAGTCTTGCCTCCCTTGTTCGGAAAAAAAGGGAGGACAAAAGTTTTCGAAAGACAAAACTGTCTCAAAACACATAAGTTCATTGCCCCTTATCGCATAATTGCCATAATTAATTTCAGGTAATGCAAAATATTCACAAAAATATTTTAATTCCAATAATTATATTTATTCAGTAAATAGTCACATTGAATTAATACCTAGTCAAAAATAACCATATAAAACTTGATTATAATTGGAAATAAACCCACGTAGCTCTCGCAAAAACTATGACATTTGACATTTCAGAGACCTCACGCTACACTAGCGCCTCTAGTGGCCAATTCATACGCGATAGCCCTTTTTGAGTTCAGTGAACATTTTAACGGATCTGTGTTTACCAGTGAGCTGACACTGACATGCTGATGATAACTTAATCCGTGGTGATAAAAGTTTTTTTTTATTCTACTGTCAATTCTATTGTCAAAAGCAGGGTCCATGTTACATGCTGACTGTACTTGAATTTCAAATAAAATAAGACTGTTCCTTCACAGATAATCTAAATTCGGTAGTATTTATAAAGCCCTTGTAATGTTAACTATTACCCTAAATATAAATAATTTTCTAGGTTTCAACTATGCCGACGAGGATAGTACTACTGTACCTACTGATAGGCTACTTAACATAAGTAATCTAAGGCAACACCATAAACCCTACTGAGAAACGGCAAATATCACAAACCTTTATAAACTAAAGTAATAAATTATCTCAGTGAATTAATTAATTGACAAGAAAACACAAAATACCTAATCATCTAATTCCATATTCTTAAAGAGAACTTAATCACTCGACCCGTCACTCCGTTTCGACGTGAAAGACGGACAAACATACAAACACACACACTTTCGCATTTATAATATTAGTATGGATTTTATACGAGAGCGAGAGGGACAGTATGACACGAACTTCGATTTTCGAACTTCGGAGTAGGCCCTCAAAATAGAACCGTAGTTCTAACTTATACAATTGTCAATTTGTCAAGGAGATGATTACTTGCGATTGCTTTCAAAACTTAGCTAAAAATCAACAATGTCTTATTATAGCGTTCCATTGTATTTAATTTAACTTAGCGACCGTCGACTGAAAGCAGACAGTATATTTTGTCTAGTTTGATGTGTTTTTACACGTGTATCAGTATGCTAGAATGATCGAGAGTTGATACGTTTGTCTCCTTCACCCTCGATCAATGTGAAAGAGACTGCCTTGTCCAGGCCAGCACTGCATCAGCTGTAGGGTCCGACAGACCTCAGGCGTCGAGACTTCCCCGGGAAGCCGCGCGCGTAAGGTGGTTTGGCGTTGGTTGTGACGTAGTATACTCCTCGTGCTCTGTAAACAGTGGAAGAATTTATTATTGGCCGTTTCGTAGTAAAAGCCTTACGTTTTGAGCCATTTTGATAAGCTTTCATTTAACACGTTCAAATGTACAGAGTTAAGTTGGTATCAAGGCTCGGAACCGATTTATAAAATAGAGGCAAATACCGGCTTATTTCGGTTTAAGTTTTTAAGAACTTAACTATAACTCAAATAAACCGGTTTATTCGACGAGTGACAGCTGGTGGCGACGAGTGGCGGCGATGTTTATACTGCGCCGGAATAAGCCGGTTTTTATTGTTCTAAACCGGTTAATCTGACAAGAACTTTATGGAAATGTTCCCTTAAAAACCGGTTTAAAAATAACGGTTCCGCGAACGAAACCAAAATGAAAAGGTTTTGCGCCAAGTACATGATAAATGTTTGGAAATTTAACCGGTATCCGAGCCTTGGTAGGTATGTAATTTTGTGAGTTGTTGTTACTGAATTTGTAAAAAAAAATTACGAACACTTCTTGGTAGGTTTCCTTCTGAGCTGAAATTGTGTCAACTTGGGTAAGTGTAAGTCCAATTAAATAAAAAAGCATGTTAGCCTAGTGGTTTAATACCTACCTATAATGTCCTTCCGAGCAGAAGATCATGGGTTCAAACCTTTGAGTTTTTTATGGTTTTTTGGAATTTTAATACGAAATTATATTTTTTTTATCACGAGCATTACGGTGAAGAAAACGTATACCTACTTAAATTAACACTCGTATTTTTAGATATCTAACGTTATTTTACTCACTTGTGTGTAAGGTGTTCTCCCATCAGCACATACTCCGTGTCCTTGGGCTCGCACCAGCCGATGAGGTAGGAGAACAAGCTGGGGCACGGGCCAGCCCAGAAGCCCACGCGGGAGGTGATCGACTCGATAAAGTACGGAGTCACCTTTGTGTGGTCACAGGACAATGTTTCTGGAATAACAATTAGTAGCGGCTGAAAATGCTGCGAGGTTGAAGCACGCGAAGTATTCTGCCTTGGAGCCAGTGTACTATTTTGTGCCGGTTGTTCGGAGGCCCTTGATTTGTTTAAGGACTTAGGTCGTCATCTCAGGGATAGGGGGTGCGATCCCCGGTCTGGATTGTGGCTGGTTCAACAGGTGTCTTTTGCCGTACAGAGCGGCAGTGCTGCCGGGATAGTGGGGACTTTTGAACCGGGCACAATGCAGGGAGGGGATTTTTTGGTTAGTTTATTTTTTGTGTTTAATTTAATTCTTATTTTATTTTAGTTATTTAGTTAATTTGCTATGTATAAATGTGATATGCAATGAATAAATAAATAAATCCATTAATAGCTACTTTAGATAGGTATACCTAAGGAGATACGTAGAAGAACAAGGGTTATCCACCGGCATAGCTAAGCGATTTAGCTCGTTGAAGTGGTAATAATGGGTAGGCCAATACGCAACTCGGTTCAATCGTTTCGAAACTATGATCTCACAAATAGGCTCACATAGCGGTCAGACTAATAACATCCGTGTTTTTGCGTTGGGAGTTACGAAATTAAGTGTTAAGTATACTAAGAAGACCCGTCCTATATTATTATGACATAAACTAACAGCGTTATTCATAAAAAATCCTTAATTGAGGTATGATCGGTCTGTTAGTTAACAGACTGATTAAGCTTGTTTGACGTTTGTCAAGAAGTATGATTCATAAACGCTTGCTAACGGTCTGCTAGTTGTTGAGCTCCTGATAGACTGATTAGACGCGTTATGTTGGCACTCTTGACAAATCAAAGACAAAAAATGGCCTTATCCAGAATTAAAAAAAATAAAATTGACAGCAGTGACAGCAGAGAAGCTTGTTTTCCCGCCATTTTCGATCCGCGTGTTTTAGTAGACCTAAACTAAGTGCAAAAAGCCGTAACTATGTTAATCATCCTAATTTTATTTTTTTCGTATTATTAGAGGATTTTTAAATATAAATTTCTGAAAATAATTTTTCCTGATTTTTTTTTAATCTTTGCGTAAACCTCCATAAAATAACTTCGGTATGGTTTTTTGCTCTTGTCAAAGTCAGCTGTTCAACTCTGTGTCGGCCATTTTGTGACTTAGCAGGGAGATAAAGGAGGTTCTACGGTCCACTAACTTTAGCAGAGCCTTGATCGACTGATTAGCATAGCGCTAACAGATGTTTATGAATCACGTTTTTTAGCATCGGGCCATCAAGGACCCTTCAAGGAGGCTCTAACTTTTTATGAATAAGGCTGTAAAACTTTAACCGAGTTTTCGAAATATTGCTAGTAGCTGCTGCCATCTAACGGTTTTAACGTACAATGAAACTGAATTCGGGCTCCAGTAGGTTTAGGTGTAGGAAGCATTGTAAAGCGCCATCTAGTTTAGAGCCGTTGAACTTGTTATAATGCAGGGCAAATCCTTTCTTCTTGTGTTTTACTTTTTCATTAAATTGATAGAGGGCGCCGATTTCGGAATGTTATTATGGTTTATTCGACAACTCAAAACTTGTTTTTTGTACTTTGTACTGTCTAAAAATTTAACTATTAATCAGCCGTGAAACATTTTTGCAGTAAGTGTTATAATGATTTTCCATGGCAATGCAATTTTTCTATGACATTTTCAAGAAATGATCATGATTCAGTGACAATTTCTGTGTGAAATCCGTTTGTCAATTTTTACATTTGCGAAACGAAACTAAAAGTTCGAACTCGAAGTAAACTCGAAGTTCGTGTCATGCGATCCCTCTGACACTTATACTATTTAATACGAGAGCGAGAGGGACGGTACGATACAAACTTCGAGTTTCGAGTTTCGTAGTAGCCCTGCTGAGACTGTAGTGTCAAGCGGACCTCTCAACACTAACGCCATCTAGCGATATTTCACCTGAGAAGAAACCCTCATTAGATAGAGTGATCTATTAGTACAGTTTAATTCTAATGAATAATAATTATACAATAATAAATAAATAAATTATTATTCGTACATGTTAATATATAAACCGACGCGCCCCGGTTCCACGCGAGTCTATCTTTGGAAAAATGTGAAGTTGCCACCTTTAATTTTGGACATTCTTTATTTCAAAGTAGCACCCTTGTAAAACCGGAATGGCTCGATAATTTAATCAAATTTCTGCAACTTACGGAAGATGGTGTCGTGTGCGCATCCTGGTTGGCTAGAGCCCCCGTTTACATAGAAATCAGCGTGACCATTGGGCCCCCACTGGCCCAGGATCCCAGCTCCTGTGTGCATGATATCCACGAACAACGCGTCCGTGTGATCCAGGTCTCGGGAGCGATTGTTGCCCATGTAGAACAGGATCGTTGGGTCTAAACCTGATGAGGAGATTTGTATTATTAATGCGAAAGCTTATGTACTTACACTGTTTTTATTAACTCCATCACGTTAAAACCGCTGAACTGATTTAGATGAAATTCGGTACACAGATAGTTTGAGTTACAGAGAAGGACATAGGATAGTTTTTATCCCGAGAAATGGAATAGTTCCGCGGGATAGCGGTAAACGAATCTTATGCGGACGGATTCGCGGGTAACAGACTAGTGTATCAATATAGGAGGTAGGTAAAGGGTTTACATACTTCATCCACATCATGTTATATAAAGTACCTATCATGCAATTCATAACCAGCCACCTACTTACAAGCCTACTAAAAAGATCGATGACATTGTTTCACACATAAAATCACGTTTATGCGAGAGTGATCCAGAGTTTGACCATTAGGGAGGACTATCATTAATTCGGAAAGGAGCAGTGCGAGATTGTGGCTTTCTGGGTTTCAGTTACGTCTTAAATAAAGCGATTTCACGATATTGCTTCTACTGCTCAAAAGAACCCATCGTTAGTAGTTCTACGTACCTGTTATTCGTCCTAATTTGCTGCTAGGCAAGAAGTTAGCAACCAAGCCCAGGATGTGCGCACCAACGCTGTAGCCTATGGTATGCACACGCTCAGGAGGAAACGGCTTCACTGGGTGTTTCCGGAGATACTCCAGCATTTGTGCTATGCACATGCCTGCGAAGCGAGGTGCCCATTCAATCTGAAACCAGCAACGTTCTTCATGAGTTTCGGACTAAAGGAGGGTGGGCCTAATGACCAATAAGGACAAGCGATATTTCACTGGATGGCTTATTCTAAGTTCTAAAATTTTTATTATTGCAAGTAGTCCCAAATCTTTGTGTGAAAAAAAGTTACCGCTACTTAAAAGTAGGTTTGTTCGATACTAAGTAACTTTCTTGTATGTTGATGATTTGGTTTTATATGTGTATTCATATTTTTTTACACAGCGATTCGAGATTGCCCGCATACAAAAAGATGTATACTATAAAAAAATATTTCCTATGATATAAGGCTTGTGTCGTTATTGGTTCGTAGGTCAGAGTTCTTTTCACATTCATTACTCCTTGATAAGAAAAATTGGCCAAGATAATTAATTTCATTTTATTTTATTATTACTTGTGCGTGTGAGTTTATGGTTTACTTCATAGATTTTGATAGCAAGATAGCAAAGTGTACTGTCGTGACAGGTAGTAAGAAGTTACTATAGAGTCGTGACTAAGAAATGGCTATTGATGGGCTATTGCGTACAGCACGTCTTAATAAGTAGGTACATGTGTAATGCTTAGATCAGGCATGTGTACTATTACCAACGATTTCATAAGTTGCAAAAAAGCT
Organism: Choristoneura rosaceana; assembly: GCA_037349165.1. NCBI lineage: Eukaryota > Metazoa > Arthropoda > Insecta > Lepidoptera > Tortricidae > Choristoneura > Choristoneura rosaceana. The sequence continues at coordinate 637,761 of JAZBNJ010000051.1, forward strand.
ATTGTCACATGTAATCTATATTGTCTTGTCAGAGTTAACGTGTGAAAATACACACAACGTATGCACATTGTGTACGTCGAGATATCTCTACATTTGCGTTATGTCAAATCACAAGTTTTAAAATCGAGGGAAGCTTCCCTGAGAGAAGCAATAATTTATGCATGTTTTTACGTTTTACCAAAAAAAGGAAGATAAAAGCTATGATAATCTTAATAAAGATTTATAGGGTCTTAGAGTAATTTGGGTACTTACACCAATCAGATAGCAAAGCTCATGATATGTTTATCATCATCAAGCATGGGTGGATAGCAAATAAGAACGGAGGCATACTTAGGTTATAAAAGCTTTTGGTAAAAATATCATTTTTAATACATGGTTTTTTTTTGATAACTGTACTTTTTGTTGACTGTACTTGTATTGTCACGCAAACTACATTTGCATACCAAAGTTCAAGACGATGACATACGCTACTTTTATCCCGAAAAAATGCACTGCACCCGGAACAGGGCGTGATAACCGAACTCCACGCAGGCGAAGCCGCGGGCAAAAGCTAGTACATTATAAATCTGACCTGACTCAAACATGGCTCCTTGACTAGGCTCCCATAGTCTACGATGATGATATTATAATCTCCTTTGGTAAAGTACGCTTTCCTCATGTCGGTGCTGGGCGAGAGATTTCTGCCGCCGCCGAAACCGTGCACCACCACTTTAGTGGGATGATTCACGTTGAATCTTGACGTGGTCAGAGATCGGTTGTCCAGGGTGTTTATCAGTTCCCCTTTCTCTTGTGTTGTTCTGAAACCAAACAATAGTAATATTATTCGGTAAATTGATGAACAATTGTATGATATTGACCCATTTGTGAGTTCGCTTGTTATTATCAAGAAATTGCTCAAGTAACATTTTGTATAATGGCTATTATGAACATTTATCTTTCACCAACCCTAGTTTTGTTGACTTAATAACATTTAGTATCTATATGAATATTTGTAAAACTCGAGGTTTTTATATTGTTTTTGGTTTAATCTATGACTGTATGTGTTCTTAAAATAAATAAGTAACTTTTCGAATGAAAATTTCAAGTCCATCTCTGGCTTATGTACGTCGTATTGCTGAGCACATAGCACTTCTGTCAGAATGAAAGGTTTAGGACTTAGATAGAGATCTTCGCACATTTGGTGTAATAGGTTTTTCTCGTGATATCTCCCTTCATCCAAAAGCCCGTAATAAATTTCATATGTAATTTCACATTATGAATTTTGCAAAATTGAGAAGTGGGTGGTAGCGCCCGAACCCATGATACTCTGTTTGAGGGATCGTAGATCAGACAATTAGACTACCACGGCATTTAAATGTTTCAATTCGAAGTTATATTCGCCGAAATTGTCTATTATAAATTGCATCATCACGATTGACTGCCGACTAACGATTTTCGTCATATAGAACATAATATTGTAATATTAATTACTAGCTGTTGCCCGCGGCTTCGCCCCCGTTGTATTTTCTCTGTATTTTCTTCCATAAAAACCTCCTGACAATAACGAACAACACAAAAAAAGAATTAGCGAAAACGAACTAGTCGTTGCCGAGTTTTGCGCTTAGCAACACATTTTAGAATTCAGTTTTATTTAGATAAATAAGATTAATAAATAATTATGTATTTTTGGATCAACCAAGGTGCTGATAATGTATTACATAATAATAATTATATAGTTTGCCTTGTCCTTCATTGGCTTAATGCAAATTTACAAACTTAAAATCATCTTTCGGTATTGTATTGTCAAAGGTCGTGTCAAAGGTGTCTACAAGGTTCCTAGATTACCATTCGGCATTGGCATTAATGTGTCTATGTTGGTTTAAGACTAGACTTCGAAAAACATTGTACATACAAACGCATACCTTATATGACCCATGTAACAAGACAAATATTATTTTTGTTTTTGTCTTACAAAGAACACCGTGTGAACGTATTTACTTGAGTATTTTAGGTATCAAAACTACGAGAAGAAGCTTTCTAAATGCGAGTCGGACATACGCACTGATAGTTCCGTACAAATTTATAAATTATAATAAATCGTACATGTATGTAAACAGTTAAGGTTATAAATTAAATTGAAATTTATAATTATTAGGTAACTAACAAATATATCTAACACTGTTATAAGGGTTCCGTTTTCGCGTACTGAAGTACGGTACTTTAAGAATAAAATGACTCGTTATTTTTGTACTTTTTCCCTTGCATTTCGAGGTCTTACTTTTTGTCAAATTGTAGAGTTCTACGCATTTTGGAATACTGTGAAGTTTCAATATCTATGGTTTTAGACAAAAATTAAAAAAAGTATTTAGTATTTTTTGTACTCATTGAGCTCAACCGACAGACAGTCAATGAAGACCCTGTATATATTTTTTGCATTTGAGATATGGAACTCTAAACAGAAACAAAGCTGCTTTGAAAATTTGCATACCTACATTGTTTTTGCATACCTAACTCTTTACTGGCAAGGTCGATCTTTAAATATTATTCGATAAAATTCGAAAAGGAAACAAAAGATTACCTAGTGTAGAGATAAAAGTTCATGTTTGGGTGTGGACAGCGGTATGGCGGTGGGATGCAAGAAGTGGTGTTGAAGACGTCTTCCAGCGGATGTTTCTGTTCCTTGTTCTGCCTCCCTGGCCTGGCATTTCGTTGGCTCTCCGATACTGAAAAAAATAAACATAAAAATTAGTAACTGCTGATATCTATCCCGTGGCAGACAATAGAGTCGTGTTCAGATATTTTCGATCCAACTTTTGCTCACAAGTTTATGAACTCGACTGTACAGCTTTACAATACAATACAATACAATGACTCTTTACTGTGCACCAGAAATAGTTAGCAATACGGAAAACATATTTTTATTTTCTTCCTCTAGATATTCCTTTAGGTTTATATCCTTTAGGTTCTAAATTTAATTTAATTAATTCAAGATTGCTAAATAAAACGGTATCTTTAGTTTAAAGTATATATATATATTCTAACTGCGTTTTTATCTTTTTGAGAAGTCACAATGTTAAACTGTGCCTAGTAACGCCATCTGTTATTGATCTATGTCACTGTATTATTCGTACTAAGATTATAAATGCGAAAGTGTGTTTGTGTGTTTGTGTGTTTGTATGTTTGTATGTTTGTCCCTCTTTCACGCCATAACGGAGCGACGGATCGACGTGATTTTTGGCATAGAAATAGTTTATGGACCCGAGAGTGACATAGGCTACGTTGGAACAGCGCCGGCCCGAGGGAACAGCGCGTGATAACCGAATACCGCGCGGGCGGAGCCGCGGGCAAAAGCTAGTTTTGTAATAAATCTGCACGAGGGCGCTCGCATCGCATGAGTAAATCGAGTTTACCTTAAACACAAACATTTTATAAGCTTCCTTCTACCGTTCTCTTACACATGTCACGCGAACTCTCTCGATTTGTAGTCAAAAAAGTGTCGTTTCATTACCTTTTCGAACTTAGTACGTTACACAATACAAATACTCTTTAATGTACACCAGAAATAATAAGCGATACAGAAAAACAGGTACACAGATAAAATTACAAGGTAAGCAATAGGCGGCCTTATCGCTTAAGAGCGATCTCAAATTACTAGGGTACCATGACTATATTTTCTTCCTGTATGTATTATCTCTCATAAATTTAATTTGATTCATTCAAGCTAACTAAAACGGTGTGTTTAGTTAGTAAATGAATTCTAAATGCATTGTTATCTGGTAAACAGAGCATAAAAGAACTGGCAGTTATACGCCGTGCTGAGGTTACGTGGGTAACTTCGTTATACATACTGAATACCTAGTTAATTATCAAAGTTCATCAAAATCAAACAATTTGAGAACGTGATATATAGAGGTACAGAGTGCCTCTGACAAGGGAGCTTTAAGGTCGCGTTTCAACCAGAAATGTGCGAAGAATATCGTCACTACTTTGAAAAAATCTCTTACCTCAAATCAATACGTCAACAAAATTTAACCTTAACGTAATGGTCATAAAGCGCACTCGGAAAAATTATCCATTTTAAGATACGAGTTTTTTAAAAGTAGTGACGATATGTTTTTCATGAACCAATAGAAACGCTTCATTTACCTATGTATGCTCTGGCCCTATCCTATCACACCTCTGATGGAAACAGCTGAGCCGAGCGAGTCGAGGTAAATGAAGAATTTTCATTAGTTCATGAAAGCACATTCCTCACCGCATTGAAGCCATGGCGGCCTAGTGGTTTGACCTATCGCCTCTTAAGCAGAGGGTCTTGGGTTCAAATCCCGGCTTTTCGTAATTCATGTGCGGAATTACATTTGAAATTTACCACGAGCTTTACGGTGAAGGAAAACATCGTGAGGAAACCTGCACAAACCTGCGAAGCAGTTCAATGGTGCGTGTGAAGTTCTCAATCCGCACTGGGCCAGCGTGGGAACTATGGTGCAAGCCCTCTCATTCTGAGAGGAGGCCTGTGCCCAACAGTGGGACGTATATAGGCTGGGATGATGACATTCCTCGCAACATATCCTCGCACATTTCTGGTGCAAACGGAGCCTAAATACAAGGTTCGATTCTACTTATAACTGAGCTTCTTTTGTTTTGTAATATTGTCAAATAAAATAATTTAGATAAAATTATCTAAAAAGCCTGCAAGTGAACATAAATACGTTTACTGCAGGCTTTTTAATCTAGGTTTAAGTGGTTTTAAATCCTGTCAGATCCGTACAGTAACAGTTTAACCCTTAAATCAAGATTTAAAAAAGCCTACAAGACGTCCTTAGAGTTTAACAGTACCTACACAATCAGTTGGCGATAGATTACACTCACCAATGAACAATGCACTCATGTTGTAACGAGAAAACCTTTAGAATTTCTATGACTACAGAACCTCGATCCGTTTAAAATATTTACGCAACAAACTTGTTCGTAAACTGCTATAACACGTACCTACACTTACGTTTAGGTAGTTTTGCCTGCGTTTAGGAAAATTATGTGCAGCTTTTATATACCTACCTCAGTGACACGAATACCTTGCAATTTGAGCAATTTTCTGAAATTGTGGTGTTGCAGAAATTTACCAGTCACTTCAAATATTCTCGAGTTTCAAGGGTTTAAATAGTTGGTTCCATTTTTTGTTATTTTTTTGAAGCCGGTTTTTTTTTCATTTAGGGATGATTAATTACAGCTTATTAGTATACTGTTCACGTACCCTTCCCTTATAAGTAACGAAACTTGTTTTTACATAACGCAGTGGTTCTCACAAAACGGTATATCGACAAATATACGATAATCCATTATTTAGCAGTCCGTAGTACTGTGTTAAGGTCAACGTAAACTGGTTAATGTATTGTGATTCACAATGCGACACTTTCTCTTTATTGGCTTACGCATATGGATGCACGGTGCATATGGTTGGGGAACTCAATGTCTTATAATTCTTTTAACACCTGTTTAAAATGTTTCCATGCTCCTTACTACCTATTTGTATATTCTATTAAACACCTTTTTAAGTAAGGTCAACCGGGCCTATGTCGTCTACGGGGTTAATGGATCCACTCTAATTATCATAAGAAAATCATCCTTTAGAACTACTCACGCCATTTTTTAAAGGCTTTGGCACTAAAAGTACAATTAATGATCATTAGATGTCGTGGCAGAGCTCTTTTTTTAATGCGTCTATAAGAAATGAGATAAATTAGACGCTATAGCCCTGAATATTTTTGTTCAACTAATTACCCATAAATACGGCTAGAATTTAGCGTACAACATATGTAATAATAAACTTTATCATGTGCGCTTTTTATAAAATTATCTCGATTAAAATCATTCCGACCAATCCGATCAAATAATAGTAGTGTAAAAGACTCTTTCAACCCATCTGGGGTTACAGCGTCTAAAAATCCCAGCTTTTACAGAAACGTAATTTACACGTAGAAGTTATCTAAGGTAAAGGCGCCTATTACCGGGGGTGTCAAAATCGGCGGCCATCACCGCGGCAATTTAAAATACGCATTTTATAATCAAACCGATAGATTTCTTAAAAAAATAATATTTCACGATAACAGCTTATTTACTCAACTCACGGATCTATGAGCGCTAATATATGTGAATGAATCAAAGATCTCGCATTTCGTGATTTTCCGAAACTGCACCGAAGGAAGAGGATTTGCCATACTAACGCGTGACACCACATACAAGCAGACTCTGATCTTATTTAGTGTTTTACATAATAGTTATGGCAATTGAACTAATGTTATGGTTTTTAAATAGATTTTTATAGTTTTTTGTACGAGTTTTGAATATTTTTTGTATATTTTTTGACCTGGAAATACGATTAAAATGGAAAATAAAATACAGCGGCGATAGGCGCCATTTTTAACTGTTGATTGTAATGCCGTGGTACACCACGGTATTAGATAAAGTGGTGATTTTGGTTCTTCATGCTTTATTTTTGGTATAAATGACCGTTTATATAATTTGTTACGGTTATTCCAATCTTGATCTATTCACGCTTTTAAAGAACTATTTCCGTGGTATGAAAAGTATTAACAAACTCTTAATTTTTAACAAAAACTTCAATACTGAACTTGTAGTTTCTATAGAAACCGTTATTTTGCCAAGTTGTTTAAATATTGCGATACAATTTTATGTTTGCTTACCAGTTACGTAATTTTGGTTATGTGCCAAGGTTGTAATAAGTATTTTTGATTTGTAATGCAAACAAAACTCTATCCTATTGTTTTTATGGATCGGAATTAGATTTTACAATACTCCAGATTAAGCCAATTAACGATGGTATGATCACATAACCCTCGGTAATAGAATGTATGAGAATCTATTACCGACCCATTCCATTGTATTTGGGTCGGTGATAGGTTCTTAAAGAAGTATCTATTACCGAGTGACATTTTATTTTTCCGTTAAAATAATTCAAATTTAGGGTACCGTAAGCACAGATTTTTTAAATAATGTTGTGACTTTTACGCAGCATACATATATCACACTATTTATTGTGGCATAAGCTTAAAAAAATACAGTGAGGTGGAAACACTATTCGAATCATATTTTAGTTTTTTATTTAGTTTTCTCCGGAAATAACTTGGTGTGCAATATAATGTACAGAACCAAAGCTATTACCTTTTTTAATTCCTCGGTATTAAGTTCCAAATCATGAGTCGGGATCCTTTTACCGATGGTAGAAAATTACTGTACTTTTATACCCTCGGTAATAAAAGCTCAATTCGCGGTAATAGCATCATAGCCTGTCCATTACCACGATAATAGAAGATTTGGGTATTTTGATTTCAATAATTATTTTATCAAATACTAATAACTAAAACGATCCCAAAAAGTTACGACACTGAAAGTTCAATAAACGCTCTTAAATAAAAAAAATATTCTCGTTTGTTAAGGAGGTTTGATACCCTTAATTTTTGGGACTCATCTGAAAACTTCCTTAACTACCACGGTAATAGGCGCCGTTACCTTATCTCTATGCCAAAAATCACGTCGATCCGTCGCTCCGTTACGGCGTGAAAGACGGACAAACACACAAACATACAAACACACTTTCGCATTTATAATATTATTTATTTATTTATTTATTTATTTATTCATTGTACTGTCATGTTACATATAAGGTATTAGTATAGATTTTTTAGCTCGATCAGGATTTAGTCCTTCACATTATTAAATATCGTAACTTTTCCTCGGACATCGTCCCGTTAAATCTATTTAAATCATCAGATTTTTTCAATATATTTTATAATGTAAACTTGAGAGGTAAATGAATGATGTTGCCAAAAGTTATATAATCGGTAATTTATGTGATTAATTCATGAGACCTTGTAGTTTATTACTTCACTCTGACGTCGCAAGAGCGACCCTGTTGTCAAAGCCGCCTTTTCAGTATAATAATATATAATTTAAAACTTAACATTTGCAGAAAATATGATTACCTATTGGTACCTGTTCGTAGAGGGTATTTAAGCTAGGTATGCTTTTTTTATCCATTAAACTAATGGATGCAGATCGTCTGCGTCCATCGTTTATTGGATAAAAACATTATATAGCAAATGTGGGCTGTTAAAATAGTAGATTGTACAATGAGACCATAAAACGTATTTTACCCGAGACGTTCATATTCACTCGAGCCCATAAGATTTTCATTTTGGCCGGCTTTTCACTTAGATTAAAAGGGAATTAAATAGCAACAGGTGTAAGCAACCAGGCGCAGGTGTAACTTACTAGGTACCTTTAATTTTTCTTTTCATGCCTTATTATTTTGTAGGAATATATTATTGATTTTTAGTTTTACATAAACTATTAATAAAAATAAAATAGAAACTCTTTTTGTAGCTTTTGACACCTGGTCGCCTTTGTCTTGGTTGAAGACTTTATGCATCAGAGCATAAAAAGACATTTTATGTCGCCTAGATTCAGCATAAATACGAAATTTACGAGTACGAAACATGAAAAGAAAATATTGCGAGTGGGTTGACTAAAAAAATTAATTAAGAAAACCACAAAAATAAACTCTACGCACCTTGTAATAAAGCGTATAGTTATTGTTATTGCAAGACTATCGGGCGGTTGACATGAATGTGTTGAGAAACATCCACCTTAGACGAAGGGCAATTGCTTCATACTCATACTGTTTCATACCTTATATATATGTATATCTACTTGAAGCACATATCGCGTTAGTTTTCTCTATACACCACATATTGTCCATCCCTTTTGTTGGGGGCGAGAATTAAGTGCAGCATACGTCTACACATTCATTACTTTCTTAGGTTGGTATCATTCATTTTAGTATGCAGGAATTTAAGAACGTAAAGTAAACTAGAAATAAATAATGATCGAAACCAATAATATTACTGCATGAAAGTATAATTAACTAGTAATTCATCATGTCAGCCGAAAGATATTCACTGCTGGACATAGGCCTGCCTCAAGGCTCTCCAATCAGACCAGTCTCGTGCTTTCCGCATCCACCGCGATCCTGAAATCTTAACCAGGTCGTCGCTCCATCTTGTTGGAGGCCTACTGACAGCTCGTCTCCCGGTCCGCGGACGCCATACTCCTAGGAATTACTAACCACTACTACACACTACTAGTAATTATTTCTATTAATATTATTATTTATTAATGTTAAGGCTTGTACTGTGTAAGTTCAAACACAATCACTGTATTGTTCATGAATAAATATTGAATTGAATTGAAATTCTGGTTCAATAAAATCATTTACTATCTGCTACAGTTCTTAGGTTGATGCGCTCGACAACATATTTTATGGGTTGATTGTTCACGTAATTAATAAGTGATTAACTGCTGATTAAATTAAACCATTCATCGGTTATTTAATAGATCGAAAACAGGTTCTGAATACAGGTAAACGATAAAGTATTAATTATTGATCGACAACATGACATACGTAAATTTTATAGCTAAGCGGGTATCCCATTAATAATAAAATTATAAATGCGAAAGTTTGTAAGTCTGTTTTTTGTTGGTTACCACTTCATGTATAAATTGCTTAGTCCGTTTAGATAAAATTCGTTATAAAGATAACGGGAAGGAATTTTAGAGATAGTTTTGATCTCAGAAAATTGCATAGTTTCGAAAGTGTGTGTGTTTGTGTGTTACGCCGTAACGGAGCGACGGATCGACATGATTTTTGGCATATAGATAGTTTATGGGCATGAGAGTGACATAGGCTACATAGGGAACAGCGCGCGATAACCGAATACCACACGAGCCGCGGGCAAAAGCTAGTGTTACTATAAATCTCAGTTGGACGTGCAAATTAAAGCATGTCAGTTCTTAGAAAACTATAATTTCAGGCATGTCTAAATAATCTTTGGTGTGTTTAAGTTTCCCGTGGTCAGTAACTGTTAACTGTTTTGTTATTGGAAAACTCAACTCTATAGGTGAGAATTAACCAGAACAAAAAGTATAACGAGGACAGCTTAATCATGCTACGATTATGAAACCAATATACGCGACGTCTGATCTTACTGACACGGATCTAGCCTTACATAAGAGTGATCAGTCAGATTTTACTATACTAAAAGTTCGATGCAATATGCAAAATGAAGAACCTAATTAGTCATCTTTTCAACAAACCCTCAATCCTGTTTAAAAGCCATCATCATAATCATTATCATATCAGCCGTAGGACGTCCACTGTTGGCCAAAGGCCATGTACCTCCAGTTGCTTCGATTGGAAGTGGCCTGCATCCACATTGAACTCGCGGCTTTAACCAGGCCATCTGTCCATCTCTTTGGTGGACGTCTCAGACTGCGCTTGCTGATGCGCGTTAAAATAAATATGCGCTTAAAATTAAGTTAAGGTAAAGCTAAAAGTAAATATTTTGTGTAGGTAAGTACTACATTGTTTATGTTCATAAACTATGAAAGAACGACACATAAATCACACTGCAACACGTTAAAACTTGGTAAAAAAAAACAATGTTTATGGTAAACGTCTGCAGGGCTACTACGAAACTTCGTTCGTGTCGTACCGTACCGTCCCTCTCGCTCGCGTATTAAATAGTGTAAGTGTCACGACACGAACTTAGAGTTTCGTAGTAGCCCTGCTGAGTGCTAGTCACTGTCCCAGTAGTAGACACTTTTTATTTTATGTCATTAATAATGAGTAGGTAGGTATCATTTATTCGGCATTAGCATGTCGAGCATTGAGTTATTATCTTTACATTAATATTAATATAATTAATCTATGGTGGACATAAACTACAATTTGTTGTTGTTTATGTTCACCAAGTTATTGCTTCCTCTTTTTTTTCAACCTCTTGCTCTGTCTCGGTCCTGAGCCCTTTCGTAATATTAGTAAGTAACTGGTATTAGTAAAAAAACTTGATGAAATGCAGTAAGCACTTACTGCTACTTATACCTTAGAGTTAGTTCACCAAATAAAAAATAGTAATAGTATTTGTCATAGCTCGTGCGTTACTTCTGATTTAACCGACTTCAATTTGTTTAGAACAAGAGTTAAAGAGACTATTCTAGATTTCGATTAATTCATGTCATACAAACTTGTTGTACGGCTTTTGCAGTTAATGGTAGTCGCTGTACGTGTTTCGGATAAATTACTCCAAGTATTACCAAATCAGAATTTCAACTAGGTAATATGTATGTTATTTCAAGTTTACCCGCAGTGAATAGCCAATCAAAGTACATTTATTTAGAGATATTACGTTAGGTATTATGAGATTGGCAACTATATCGCCTGTTTCTGTAAAGGCTATAGAAAAAAATTGGAAAAAGGGATTTACAAAGTGATGTTTAAGACTCCCTTTCGTATTTAAAGACAGAAGAAAGATTCCGCTTTATTTTTTATTTATTTTATTTATTTACCCGTATCTTTCTGACTACTTTAGTATGAAAGGGTAGTATTGAAGGTGGTATTGATTTTGCGATAAAATAAAAACAAGGTAATCGAGGTAGAGCTGTACCAAAGCTGTACACTACTAATTTGGACCTTTTATTGACATCAGTATTATTTATACAGTATATAATTATAATGAAACAGGAAAACAGGTCGCATAACTTTCGAAACGCATTCATTTTGAGTCTATTATGGATTCTTGTCTCAATTCTACAATCTCGCTCGCGTTTTCGTTACCTAACGCCAATTTGGCACTAATAATAAAAATTCGATGCTATCAAACAAGAGAAACTATGACAATTGACAATCGTAGATCTGTGGAAAATTGTCCCAAATCAGTCAGTCACGTCTGTGGCAAAAGTTACAATGTAATGTATCAAATTGTTAGGTAAAGGTTATAATGCGCGAGAGTGGAGCATGCGCGCGGTTTGATTATGTAATCCGAATGTGTGCGGTCGGAAGCAGCGCGCTGCCGTCCTACCGAAGAAGGCGGCAAAGTGACAAAAGTAACTTTCGAGAAAAACGGCAAAAACTTTTCAAAATTTTAAATACCTGTATCTCAGGCATAAATTGACTTACAAAAATTCTGATTACATTTAAATTTAGATAAAAAATCACGCCTTTTTATGTATATATTTTCATTTAAAAAAAAATTAAATAGTAATAATTATGGAGGCTTTTATGTTATAGCTTAGGATTTGTGAATATTATTCGACGAAGAATAATAAGTTAAAAGGCCGTTAGCTATACCTTAGCGACTTTTAAGCTTAGTATTGTACATAACTTTTTTAGTGTTGTTATTTTAAATGAAAGTTAGGTGCGATTAATACACTAGAAGGTCGTTACTACGGATAGCCGCGGTATTGTCTATTATTGCTAGTAGAACATGTACGTTGCATTATAAATAAAAACGAAGTTAAAGTATCTTAACCGTTTTAAAGCTTAGATGTTTTTTTAACTTTTGAATAAAAATTATCAAGCAACAGAAATGTTTACTCTCAATACATTAAAAAGCCGTAATACGTGAGTCACTCTGTAAATAACGGCATTTTAGGTTATGATAGGACTACAATTATTAAGAGTAATGCTGCGTGAGAAGCGGTAATGACAAAAAATTAAAAGGCATACTATATAAAAATCAACTATTTATTGTTCAAAAATAAAAAAAAATCTAAATTATTACTTTCAATTAACATTATGATTATTGAACTGTGTTCATTATTTACTTCTCTGAAGTTTATAAATGAGATATAAAAAAGGGTGAATTTTCAGAGCAACTTGTTTGGGCGTCACAATTCGATTTTATATACGCTAGCGGAGTTTTAACATAATAAACATTGTTGACTTCAATTAAAGCTGAATTAAAAATATCACAGACTTAGAAACACTAACTGCAGTAAGTCTGTGAGGCCTGTCCCACGCGCGGTTTTGTTGAATCAATTGACCATAACTTTGTGTCTAGGAGTCATTTTCCTAATAAATATAAATAAAAATGAAGCTAATTAAATAACGCATTCTATTTTTACTTTTTCATACTAAATACATTTTCATTTAAAATATAGGTGGATCACTTTTCTAAATATCGTCTAGCTACCAATATCAATTTGCACAAATACTTGCTAATATCTTAATGGTGAAAGATCATATCACTATGTTCGCATTTTTATGGAAAATTACATTAGTTATGCTTTAGCTGGCACGCTAAATGAACCTCCAACTACCGAATTTTGCGTGCCTATCAGTAAGTAGGTACAAGCCTTTCGCGCGATGTGTTTTGTTTTAGTCATCTTAAAAGTAATTTCAGTGGATTTCCGTTGTGCGATATACGAGTACAATGATTTCAATTGAATGTTTATATTTTTACTTATTAGTTGTCTTGATTCTTATTTCACAGAATAGAGCTAATAGTACTGATGTATACAGTTTAGCAGTAATCGCAAAAGATACATTATTGTCGTAATATTCAGTGCTGTAATTCCGGTGGTATTTTATATTTATATTTTATTAACTATGGTCATTATGACTGAATTAAATGGTAGTTTCACGTGAAACTGATTCGCTCACTCGCGTTTTGCTCACGTGAAATATAAAGGTACAGATAGATTATGCTCATTACTAGCACAAAATCTGATGAGCAATTACTACTGTGATACTAGCGTGTATGTTTATGAGATGTTCAAAGTAGGTATGCTTTTTAGTAGCATGCTGCCCATGCTGGCTATATCACCCTACTATCTTTGAGTGTACCTACCTACTACTTGAGGTAGGGGAGGAAGGACGAATGATGATAACAAGTATGAACGCGTCTGCGAATGAGCATGCTAGTATAGGTATGTCTGTCTTTTACAGCAGGTGAAAGTGCGACTTCGCAAATTATGAATTTTGAAAGGTCAAGCAAACCGATTTGACATTCGATTTATTTTGATCGAACCTACATTCAAACAAGTATTGGGAACTAAGATTAATTTAAAATAATAATTTAAAACTTTAATTCTTTACTTTATTAACATAAGTTATACACGGATATGTACACGTATGTAAAATAAATTATAGTAATTTCAAACTAATTTCCTATGTAATTAATAAAACGTAATTTACTGTCACTATCGTAATTTCGGTAGCGACGTTTTTTCACTATATCGTATAGCTTTAACTTAGTTTTTGAATTTAAATACGAGTAGGTGCTTCTTGTATCATTGTAATCCTAATCCAGAAGAGCATTTCAACGAGTGATTATTTTCACCAAAAATTAAAAAAATAATGCCCACCAAAATAACGTAAAAAAAAAGATTTCAAAAGTTCACCCAAAACCTAAATTGTGCTTAAATCTAGATACAAAACTACTACGGTAACGTTATTGACGTTAACCAAAAACCAAATACTTAAGTTCTTTTTAATTTTTAATAAAATTAAGCACTAATATTATTTAACACTAGCTTTTATTGCCTGCGGCTCCGCCCGCGTGGTGTTCGGTTATCGCGCGCTGTTCTCTCGGGAACTGTGCATTTTTCCGGGATTCAAAGTAGCCTTTGTTACTCTAGGGACCATAAACTATCTCTATGCCAAAAATCACGACAATCCGTCGCTCCGTTACGGCGTGAAAGCGTAACAAACAAACAAACAAACTCACTTTCCCCTTTTAATAGTAAGGATTGACAAAAATCTAGCCGCTTTTTTACTTATTATTGCTATTTAGCCGCTTTAAAAATATGATCGAACAAATATCAACCTTATGACACTGAAGTAAAAAGGCGGTCACCGCTTTATTGACATTTAAATGTATTACGTAATGTGTTTAAGTGTTATAGGCTAAAAGGCGGCTAAGATCCCTTAACGTCATTATAGAGTTTAATTTAAAGAATACTGCTTTTAAGCCTATAAACAAGTATGTAAATTCAGCTATGACAAATTCATTAAAACCTCGTTAAACGAACTTAACCGCTTTTTAAAGTATGAATGATCGATAAGCGCTTTTTAGCTTAGAAAAGTGTTATATTTTAAGCATGATATAAGGCGGCTAATGATACATAACGTCTTTTTAGCTTATTTAATACCAATCACGGCTTTTTAGATTATAAAACCCTAACAAAAATCAAAATATGTGTCGTTTAACTGCTGCGTATCTCGAGAACTAACTGTCATAGAAAAAAAAAGTCAATACCGTTCGACGCAGAATTTTTTTCTGAGTATGCACGTATCAAAAAGTTAAAAAGCCGCTAAAGTCCCTTTGCCGCCTTCTTCGGTAGGACGGCAGCGCGGGCGCAGTGGAAGCGTTGCATCGCGCACTGTTGTGATGAGATAGCGATAGGCCACGCGGTAATCGATTTACTTTACATTGCGGGTGTTGCTACTGTAACGCTGTGCAGTGAGGGTATTGGCGGTTCAATGGACAGAGAAGCAGCAAAGATCGCGCATAGTTGTGAGCGGAACGCAATTTAAATATTACAATGTTATGTGCTTTACCAGCCTTTACGGCTTCGCACGATCATTAGGTCCGGCGGTAGTTGAATTGAAATTAAGGAATTTTACTGAATTCCCGCTAGACTTCCTGAACATTATCACCGTGGTCTTCATTATTAATTATTACTTACACCACTGAAAATTGTCATATTTCTTCAATTAACGGTTGAGGTTTTAGGATTTTATCCCGTAGGAATATTGGGCATAATGTAAACTCATAAGGTTACATTTTAATTAATTGTAAAAATTAAATACCTACCGAATTCAGTGAATATTATTGTCCTTTTATGTACACTTTGAGGAAAATTCTAAATTGACTTTAAATTGGTTTAATATCCTACTATATCAGTGTAACAACCTTTGTTATTAATGTTTAATGTTACTGTAATAATTATAATATAATACCTACAATAATCATTGTTTGATTGGTCAACCCTAGTTCAACCTAACTATACGAACACGTTACTAGGTACTAAATATAACTGGTCATTTATTTTAGTTTTTCATCTACCTATACTTACCAGTTTTTTTGGAACCTTGCTTATTACGTTTTAGTGTATTGTTTATTTATTTTTATGTACTTTTCGTTTAGGACAGTTGTATACAAATATTTATACTTATCTTGTTCTCGGTATTGCTTAAAGGTCGAAATATTCATTTTCGTGCCATAGAATAGGCAAATTACAGTTCGTACAGTTGAAAAAAAATTTGCTCATTTGTACATTCTTCATCGTCGTGTTAATTTTTGCAAATAACTTCGACGTAGCGTGCCGTATCGCTTAGGTCAGTTCGTGCAACGCCACTACGCCATTTCATTCAGTTTTTGTCGGCTATTTCTGACAACTGACAAGCACGAAATGTGTGTTTACTTAACAAAGCATACCTTCGCACTTAGTGAATGCTAATTCTTGGAGTAGTTATGTTTTGTAGTATTACAGAGGCAAACATTATATTTACTACTGTTTACACACAACCGGTAGGGTTATTTTGCAAGATTACTACATATAAAATAAACACACTATTTACTGTGCGTTGTGTTTTGTTTATATATTTATGAATATTCTACGATTAATTCCGTAATGTACATAAAACAAATGAAATCAATAGAAAGAATGGGTAAACAATGCATTTTAAGAGTAATGCAGACAAAAATAATTCGCGTTCACAATTTTGTTTTTTTATTGGTTTGTTTTGTTGTTTATTATCAAATTAAATGCTGGAAAGCTTGAAATTGGAATTTCGACTATAAATTAAGTCAGCCTTATATCAAGTTTTGCAACTATAAGTTCTAGCCAACGAAGTCATAAATTAAATGTATCCACTTATTTAATTTATTCATAGATTAAATAGATATTAAATTGATAATTATCATAGATGGACTCACCGGAAAACTGTGAAATAGTTACTCCAATTAATAACACCCACTGACTACACTTCACCATTTTCAAAACTATATTTAAACTATAAATATATCAGAAACGAGTGTTATTTTACCTTATTTAACATCACAAATATCACTTATAACTTATTATTTCCTATTAAACGAATAAATAAAAAATATATTAGTAGTTTATATTTCCCGCGTTTTCATCGCAACGAGTATTTTTTTGGTCGCTTGTGACGTGTGGCGCGCGTGTTTTCCGTGCGGATACTGGCAGGCGGACGGCGAAAGTGCTGGCTGAATAAATGCTGACCCTCGCCGCTGGCTTCCTCTTGCATTACGATAAAAAAAACAGGGATTTGGTAAACCCTTTAAATAGTGCGATGACGCGCAAGGATATTAGGCTTTAAGTAGGTAGGTAATCATGAAAGTAGTTGATATTGATAATAAGAGGTCATTGTTCGTAGTAAAATCTTTTTATTAATTGATGAGAACATTAGTTTACACTAATGTTTGATACCTTCCGAAATTCTAATTTCTTACTGACGCCAATAGTCAAGTGGTGAGTGGTAATTATCAACGAAATTCGGGTTCGAATACTGTTCGTTTTCGTTTTTAAATTATTTTTGTAATGATTGAGACCATTTCACCGGAATAAAATAACATATTTTACTCGAATAAAATAAACAAAAACGACATCATACGAAATCAGCCTCATAAAATATCAGCTTATCATCAGACAAAAGTAAAATATTCCCCAAGTCACATTTTTAAACTGCACGGTTCTACATAAATATGTACCGTTACTTGTCACTTACCATAACTATTTATTACTTAAGTAGGTACGTGTAGTACCTACTTCAGAGGTATAAAAGGTGACTTTTTTGGTCTTGCTATAGGTATTAATAAAATAACATTCCACACCCGGTTCTGGCCTTTTACTACGAAGTGCAAAATTTGAACTTCGTGTCTTGCCGTCCCGCTGGTGCTTATATTATTTTAAACAAGAGTGAGAAGGACGGTACGATACGAACTTCGATTTTCATATTTCGTAGTACCCCTCTGCTTACGGCCAGTGATCATGGCAACATGAATAAAATCAGCATTTCATAAAACCGGTTCCGTTTTCAAAAATCCATTGCGAGCGTAAAAGTTCAATTTTGTACAGTCTGTATATTTGCCTTGATCTCAAATGTTTGTAAATAATAAGCGTAATATAATATAATTATACTCAGGCACGATTTGTTCTTAGGTTAAGTATAATTAGTTTAAATTCTTCAAACCTAGTTAGTATTGCAGTTAACAAAATAGACAGGTAGATGTGACTGAGGCAAGAACAGAGCTCAAAATCAAAGCTCAGAAGTCAAAGCCCTAAAAATTTCATAAAGAATATGCGGAAGAGGCTGGAAATTTTGATTTATTTCTCATTTTTTGCGTTCCTCTAAATGTCCGTGAGTGTACATATATAATGTGTTACCTTCTAAAAAAAACATTGTGATTACGTATATAGGTAGGAACTAAAACAATGTATAATAGTAATCGAAATGTAATTAAATGTAAGCCAAACATAAAATGACAGTGTCAAATTAGACAGAAATAAAAAAAAATAGGTAAGTGCGAAGGCGCTAGTATTTTAATTAATTCCAAGCTACTATTTAAAGTTAAATTTTTTTAGATGGTCACTCTTTTGCAAGTAAAGATAATTCCTCTTTCTTTAATAGTTAGTACCTAAACACTAATGGTATGTTTCTTTGTAAAACCTTAGGAAAACATTACACTCACTTAGCACGGGCGTCTCTCCGTTGGCCAGGAAAAATGGCGTAACCACAACTTATCTCTTCCGGAAAGAGAAGGCCACTATGGTCGCTAACTATGAAATTTGAGAAACCACTGATTAAGAGAAGTTTCTTGGTTCCATTCTCCATACAAACGTAGTCCCGGTCTCATTTGAAATCTAGGCAACAGAAATAGATGAAATTTCAGACCCCACACCTGACACCAAAAAAAATTAGAACGTATTATTTTACCAAGTTTATAACATAAGTGGGATTTAGCACCCACTTACATGACTCTCTAAAAACTATATTATATATTTCACGGCTTTTGCCGTTGAAACTTTGGGTTCGTGTAGTTCGGACGCTCACAAAGTTTTTGGTAAAAAAAAAATCGATATTACCAATGACCATAGGGCTGATGCATTTCTCGCCCATCGTATTGAATCATGATACAGCGCGGAAATACAACCTCTTCCGCAGGGACAAGACTTTAGGGAAGTGTATATTATACCTAAGTTATTTTTAGGATAGTTTAGTATAAGTACTTCGATTGTACCTTTACAATAATGCGTTCGTTTAAATAAATGTCGCTACTATCTACTTACTACCTACTATTTGAAGTATACTACCTACTCCCTTAATATTGTAACTGTAACTGTTGAGACTTATATCAAGCTACCATCATTGTAAAAACACAGTTATACAATAAATTTTATTATTATTATTATTATTATTAGTTGATTTTGCTACTCAAAATGATGGTTTTGTTTTATTACACGACACACTTTAATGGCTGGTCGTAAATTGCATCGTCTTAGATCCTTACACATAGTAATACGACGTTGCACCACTATTCTGAGCCAGCCTTTAATTTCTCAAGACCTGAAGAGGTCCGTGTCAGTTGTACAGAATGTATGTAACAACTCGAAACATGGACTACTTTCATTTACGTAGAAAAACATCCTGGACCGGTTGTAAAGAAGAACAGATTTTAAATGCCAAGTACCTAACAGGTGCAATGAGAGTTTCGGGGGTCTACCTAAATGACATACTTTAATTTGTTTTTGAGGGTTCCGTAGCCAAAATAGCAAAAACGGAACCCTTATAGTTTCGCCATGTTTGTTTGTCCGTGTAAGTCCGCAGTTTTGCTAGAATTGTTAGAATACTGCAATTTTGCATTAAATATAGGTGACATGCAGCAACTATGCCAACAAAATGGTATAAATATTGAAATTTTTACGGTACCTGACATAGATGTCAAGTGGAGGTGTTTTCTTTTTCTAACCCAATAGTGTTGGATATCGTTGGTCCTTTAATATTATTGGTTTGTGAAGACGATTTTCATTGATCTGGAACCCCCCCCCCCTCTAAAAACTAAACTATTGGATATTAAACATAAAAAAAATCATGGTAGTAGGTGAGTATATTAGCCAATTTACAAGGACAACTATAACGGCTAAATTTGCTTGAGAATACTAGTAATTTAAGAGTAAATTATCCTAAGGTATAAAATATACCTGAACTTGGGAGATTCCGTACTAAATACAAAATCTAAATCTTTCTAAGAAAAATATTACTTGATTTGGTCGTAACAGCTATGAAACCCTATCTTGGGCGTGTCCGACACGCTCTTGGCCGGGTTTTTTATTAGCCTATAACGTTTACACTAATACAATAGGGAATACCATTAATAATGTGCGTGCTGAATACTTCGTTTGCCGTATTACCGCATTAAGTTACTTAATGCGAAACGTTAATGACTTTCATTATATAAGAACCTGTACTTAATAACTGTGCGACAATAGAAGCTTACCGGTAGACAAATTGTATTTACCTGCCATAACTGGACAGTGTTGAAATCCTTCGGATGTTAACGTAAAGGCGGGACCGATGGCAACATCGTGGCGGTGTTGCTACATTCGGAAATTGAAGATAGTCGCCATAAAAGGATGTGAGGAGGTAGATAATTTTGTGTCCTTGCCTTGACAGTTCGCAGGTTGTCCATGAGATTGTATTACAAAAGTAACCAGCTACTTTTGATGCTGACTGTACTACTAATAAAATCATGTCACTGTCCTCGATAATATCAGAAAATCTCATTATTTCATCTAGTAAGTATATATACAGTACCCTATTTATACAGCGTGTAGTTTCATTATACTTAATCACAAACTTTAAGAGTATTTAGTAATAGTAATGGTCTTTATTTAAGTATACATATATTCAAAATATGCAGAGGTTGGAATTATCACAGCCTTTTTGATCTGTCATGGTAAATTCTCACTTATCGTCTCTACCTAAATGATATCGTTAATGATTATTATCGTAAAATAATTAATTAATTATTATTATTATTATTATTAGCCATGGCCCTTTTGCACTGCAGCGCACACAAGCAATATGAAATGTTTATTTTTAAGTCTGGACTGATGTTTTGTATCCTTGTATCTAATCTTGATTGTGTGTGTTTGCAGTACCAAATAAACGTTTTTATCTATCTATCTATCTATCTAAAATAATAATCTTAATACATTTTATAAAGACATTAATGGAACACTTATTAGCACTACAACAGACTTTAATTAATTGAATTATCCCACTAGATGGACTGACGATATCGTGGGAGTTGCGGACAATCAGTAGATGCAAGTGGAGAGTATTTGTATTGTATTGTAAAACTCTTTATTCTACAGTCAACTACAAAGAGATGTATCCGAGTTAATCTTACAAAATGATGTATCCCTTCGGATGCCATAATTAAGTAACCATAGAATGTGACAAACATGGTATCCACCGAAACTGACAGAAACATGTATGCCTCTAATGTGTATTGTCTCTATGTTTGTCACATTCTCATCATCATAATCATGTCAGCCGAAAGACGTCCACTGCTGGACATAGGCCTCCCCCAATGCTCTCCGCTCAGACCGGTCTTGTGCTTTTTGCATCCACCGCGATCCCGCGATCTTAACCAGGTCACATTCTATGGCTACTTAATTATGGCATCCGAAGGGATACATCATTTTGTAAGATTAACTTAGATACATCTCTTTGTAGTTGACTGTACGTGAAAACACATGAAAATAACAGAACACAGAATAATAAGATGTACAAAGGCGAACTTATCCCTTAAAGGGATCTCTTCCAGTTAACCTTTCAACGATTGAAAGGATATCAGATACAAGAGTAGACAAGACACTACGAGTACAATGAAAATGAGAGTTGTTATTTACTGTGGCGTTCTAAGAGGGAGACCTTTGTCTAGCAGTGGACGTATTCCGGCTGATGATGAGTTAATACGGATAAACAGCTAAGAACGTTTTTCAAGAAAAACTTAATCATGATTTTGGCGTCCGAACTTTTTGGTCCTAGTTTGATAATACCATAGTCAAAGTCAAAATATTTTTATTTAATTTAGGCTATAACAAGCACTTATGAACGTCAATCCCCATGTCCCCCTATCCCTGTCCATGATATAATCATAAGCCTTCGATATTAACGTTTTTTTGACAGTAGATGTGAATATTGTATCTGTTTCTTTAGTAATATTTTTGGAATTTTATTATAAAAACGTATGCAATTTCCTAAAAACGAGTTTTTGGTTTTAGCCAGTCTTCATATAACATTTTTTACATTGCAAAACTGAGTTTAATATACCAAATCGGGACTTGTTTTTTCTACGAACTACGTCATTATTTTAACCTTGAGAACCCTTTTGTGTTCATATCACACGCTCGACGCCCGAGAATCAGTGCGATCCTTTCACTCGCGCATGCGTGGTAGAGCCCCACTTACTTACCGTATTAAAGGTCATCAGGTTTACTTTTAATACGGAAATCTTATGAGGAATCGCGATTATTGATAAAATTTTCAAAGTTCCATGTGGTTTAAAAAAAATTAACCTTACAATTTATTAAGCAGTTAGCATTTGATTTAATTCAATACATGCAAGTAAGGTTGCCTAATATTTCTCGCGGTAAAATCGAATCGAAACTTGTAAAAATAAAGAAAGAAATAAAGAAGACATTTATTCACTAACATAGACACCCATATAATTTTTTTTAACACAATTATGAACAAGAAACAAGAAACTAAAAAAAAAGAAAAAAGAAAAACAGGAAACGAAACCTTATCGGTCTCAATTTTATTCTCAATTAAAAATTATACGTCATTATAGTAACTCTTGACTCTAAGATACTGATAGTACTGGTACTGCCAGTAGTGATGTTAGCTTTAACTACTCAAAAATACTTTTTTTTTATAATATTTTTTTATGTGTAATAAGTTTACTTTATTTGTTTAATGCTCGTTCAGAAACAATTGACGACGTTCGCCATAATAATACGTACCTAATATTAAAATCAATCAATCAATCTGTGAAAACAGCATTATGTTTAATCTTTCTAAAACTGTATTAATCTTCAACCTGTACATCAACACCTCCGTGGTTAGGAATCAATTGATACAGATACCATTACTTAAATTTATTTAAATTAAAACTTGTCTTCTCATCAAACAAACACCAAATCAAGCAGAAACACCCTACCCAATCAAAAGGAAAAAGGGTTTAATAATGCGTAAAACCCGTAAATGTTTTTTAATTAATTCTAATAATATATTTTGTACTTTGGTCCTAATGTTTGTTTACACAGTTTTATTTTCGACGTTATAATGTGAAAAGACTTCTTCGTGACTGTTTCTTATTCCGACCACGAGCGTACGGAGACTTGGAGTTAGTTGCAAAGAAGTATAATCCGGATATGCTGCAAAAAGAAAAACATTTTTAAAAATAATACTAGATTGTTCAACAAGGGACTAAAACGAGCCATAACGACACGAGATGCTTAGCTACCCGAACAGAGGCATTTATGTACCTTACGGCACTAGACTGGCTGTTGGAACAACACGCGCGGCGCATCAATCATCACATCAACATTATTTTGTTTGACACAAACCCTGTCACGGACCTCAACAAACTATTCAATTCGATTTATTTAATTAAGATAAAAATCCATATCGGATTAGTAACAATGTCCTATGAGCTAGTGTTAGTATGGTAAATTTAAAGTTAAAGAAGTTGGCTATAGGTTATGGCATATATAGTTAACTCTATAGTCACCGCGTACATGGCGCGTGGATGGCGTAGGGCCATAGCATCCACGTATTATGTATATAATTTTGTTCACAGTGCGGATTTGTGAACCTTTCGGTAGTGGAATCCGCACTGTAAACAAATTTTGTGCGCCGTTTTGATGTATGAAACAGGCAGTCTATACATATTATGTCGATGGCTCTACGCCGTCAATGAATTTGTGTGCATCGGTAATGGGCGGAGCTATCGTGAGAATTATTTCCGGTGTTTCGTCTCAATAAAATTTCTGAATAAAAAGTCCTTATTAAATGAGGACCTACAATAGTTCCCTGTGACCCGTAAGAAGTCTTTGTCTCCATACATGATGTCTGGTGCAAGCGACGTAGCAGAAATACTTTCACTTGCAACAGTTTCCCTTTTAATTTGAGCTCGCTTCCTCGTGCTCATGTTACTGCGTAACGTAATCCTAAATTACCGCAGGTTTAGTGCTATGTTTATATTATGCAAATACTGCTAACATTAGGGTTTATATATGCAGTTATATTTATTCAAATGTTTTGCTCTATTTGTCGATCCTTATCTTTTTTCAATTGCTTTTCTCTACCACTCGAAGGTTGACTGACAGAGATCCCTTCAGGGATAAGTCCGCCTTTGTACTTAGCACTTTCTTTTGTGTGTTATTTTTGTACCTATTTCCTTTTTGTACAATAAAGAGTTTAAACAAACAAACAAACAACATTATCAAAATTATGTTTAACCTACAAAGAGGCTAGAAAGGGCTATTTTAAGAGTTTTAAGGTTTCGTATTTCAAAAGGAAAACATAATACTTCTAGGATCATTTTTTCTTAGAGACGAGCTGCTACCTCTTGGAACAGTGAAATAACTTTTAAGTCAACCAGTCATTAAAAGCTGTTTTCCAAACAAATTACCTAATAATTAGGTACTTACGATTGTCATAGAAATTTGAAATTTGGTATGAAGGTAATTCCCACAGCACAACAAATAAGAAAAATCTAAAAAATTTGTAAAATAAATTGTTCTTGATAAAAAAAATACATAACTAAATCTCGATTTTCGACAAAATGACAATGTAATATTTATGAAAGAGAGCGCCGTTGATTGATGATGATACCGATATGATATAGGTACTTAGATATCTAAGTACCGATATATATCAATTTTTTTTTCACTTCCGACATCCATAGATTATGACTGTAGGTGGTAGGTATGCCCTTTACGCTTACGGCCAGGATACGAAAAACGGCGCGGTTTCTTCATCCATTGCTTGTTCAAGGCACTCGCCGCATAATAGTTACCTAGCAGCATACGTAATGAACAGAGAAAACGCTCACCGCATCGTTAATCGCGTTGAGACGTGCCCAGTTCATTGTGTAGAGTGAGCATATTATTTATTTATTATTTATTTATTTATTCCAAGAAAAATTTACAGCATTACAGTTAAAGACCAATGCGCTGTAAATTTAAAATTATACAAAACAAAAATATTTAAAGAAAAATAAAACTATCTATAGTTAGGGATTTTTGAACGTCTTCGTCGCTACCCTAAAACGACGGAACACCACACCCTCCGGCCAGAAGTCGGAGCGCAGGAACATCTGCTGGTGCTTGGCAGGCACTTGGAGTCTAAATGAGCTGAAATTGTTAGCCCTTTGAGACTCGAGCGGGATGATGGATATCTCTAGCGGGGCTCCTTGTAACCGGGCCTTTACTGCCTCGTGGACGTGCTCGAACACCTTGTCAGGCGTCGTCTTCTTGTCCAACCGAGACAGGTAGATGTTCACCATCGGTACTGCAGCTTGGATACAGGACGACGCTGCAGGAACGGACCCACGCTGATTGCGATTGCGCTTTACACGGCGTTTCCGATTCACTACTGGAGTGAAGCCATCATCGCGCGCAATAACTTTCGGCGCTGGTCGATCGGCGGCCGCAGGCTGCTCTTGCGTTCCCTTTGCAGAGTTCAGTGGGCGCAAGCGGCGCGGCGGGCGGCGAGATGCCTGAGCGTAGGTCCCTTTTTGCACCCGAGATGAATTGGGAGCATCAGGAGCCGGTGCCGGTGTAGGCGACAAGTTGACAATGCGCGCCATAGCAGATACGGGTTCATTAACCTGCGACTGATCGCAATGAGTTGCCTTCGTGCCGTTCGACAAGTGAACATTTTGCGCAATAGTTCGGCCGCGGCGACGCGGTGTCACATTTCGCTGATGCGACCATGCCCGAGCCGCCTCGGCCGATGCGTCGCGCAATGAGGTCAACTCTCCTCGTATTATACAGAGTGTTTCGTAAATTAAACGATCAACTTTAGTGAGAGGTAGGTGAGTTGTCTATACCAACAAAGACGAAATAAATGATCTTAATTGAAATTTTATCAGTTTCGATTTCCTGAATTTTTGAAAAAAAAAATCACCCCTAGTTTTCTGATGTGGTATTCGAAATTCATATACCTACTTTTTATTTTCATTTCACCTTTTATAAATCTTTGGTCAAGTTTTTGACCTATCTCGTTGAAAAAAGAACAATATTATTGCATGTGTGGTGTGGTAGCTAGGTAAAATGTTGCAGTTCATTGAATTGGACCTCCGCAAAGTACTTAACGCATGAATCAAACAAATTTTATGAGTTTTATGGCATATCAAATGAGTTGACTTGACTGGCGTCATCCATTAGTCTACAAATGCGTGCTTAAATTTGCAATTCCATTCTTAATGAACATTAATCTTAGGACCGTTTTAT
The DNA here is from genome assembly GCA_037349165.1 of Choristoneura rosaceana. NCBI lineage: Eukaryota > Metazoa > Arthropoda > Insecta > Lepidoptera > Tortricidae > Choristoneura > Choristoneura rosaceana. The sequence continues at coordinate 664,155 of JAZBNJ010000051.1, forward strand.
ACTTAAATCAGTATTTACTTATGTGGCATGTATTCCCCGAACAGCACTTCTTCATCAGAAGACACGTAGTTGCACCAGCCTATCATGTGTGTGATCCAAGAGGTGCATTTGGTTGCGTAGAATCCGACCTCAGTTATTATAGACTCTGCATAGTAAGCAGGTGCTCTGGCATGGTCACATCCTGATTTTGCTGAAAACGTAAATTTTTAAGTAATCTCTATTTATATTACAGTTAATTATCTGTTTTTCTCTACAGTACTATCTGATAAATGTTTGATAAAACTCCAGTAATTTACCAGGAAATGGTGAAACCAAGGGGTGCAGCAGGCCTTAAACATAATAATTAACAAATTACCACAGATATAGATTACACTAGATTACGCAAATGCGTCTTCGCGTGTCCGAAGCCCGACCAAACGTCGGGGTTGTCAAAGACTGACCGCTAGTGCTAACTGACTAATCACGACTAGTGACTGACTCGAGCTCCACGGCGCGAGCGGCCGGCGCATTTGAATCGATTTTGCGCGGACATCGGGGAATTCACATTGCTGATTCGCTCTTGAAACGTCACAGTAGATATAAAAACGTGACACGGTTGGTTTTCATACAGATTGAGGTATTTGCGTTATCTAGTGTAATCTATATCTGTGCAAATTATCTATACGAGTTGATTAGTTTGGGACTAGCTCTCAATTAGTGTCTATTTATCGACGATTTACTTTGTTTCGTCACTGGACCACTGATAATGTTAATAAAAAAAAACAAATTCAATAAATTTTTCCCCACAATGAAGATGAAGAGAAGGTAGATACAACCTAAAGCTCTTCAAGACAAGAGTCATCAAGCTGTTACTGAACTAGATAAACCTTTTGCCTCATCTGCATTTTCATCAGATGCTCGTACAAACAATTTCAATGATGTTCTTTTCTTCATCAATCTATAGTACAGTCGACCCAACTGAATCACGTGCCAGGCTGGAACTTTTATGCTACTAATGTCATGTTGACATCCCATACTTTTGTCAAGGAAATCATAGTGAAGTTGACTATTAAAAGGTTCCACCCTAATACATGAATCAGGTTCTTCGACTAGTTCTTCAATAATCTTACTTTGTTCCTGAGAAGGCTTGCAACCAGGTTGCGTGAGGCCTCCGTTTGCGTAGAAGTCCACTGTCCCGCAGGTTTCTAGTTTCCCTTTCTCCAACGCATTGGTATGAAGACAGTCCACCAGCTTGGCATCACTGGCATCTACTTTCTTCTTGTTATCCTGACTAACGAACAGGGGCATCGCTGGATCGAGTGCTACAAAATATTAAAAATGATAATGGACAAATATGATTAACTCCTTCGTGAAGTAGGGGGGACTGCAATCAAATTAAGATTGGTTTATTGGTTGGCGGCACGGAATGCCGAGGACCTGGGTTCGATTTCCAGTGCTGGTCTTATTTTTCTGATTTTTCTGTGCATCTATATTTCAGTTTGTATTTTCAATTTAGTTTTTACGGGTGACCGTAACAGTAAAAATTTGGAATTGAAATAAAAAATACAAAAAGATTCCAAAAAAAAATAATCTTAAAATCACATCTATCTAAGGCAACGGGTGAATACTTTACAGAGGAGCGAATAAAAGATACTTATCTAATTTATTACACATTGACCTCAAACTAACGCCTGAATCTATACTATATGCAACATTTTATAGCAACACCGCACGAATATTTTTGCTGAATAGTATGTTACGATACGCATATTTTGCTGTTAATTTATGCATTGCAAACGTGTTAACCACCACTCTATTGTTAGAGCTAAGGCTGTCAGTCACATTGAAATAGGGAGTGTATATGTCATGGTTATTGCTTGTTTGTAAATCAAGAGATTGATGTTACACCGCACGGACGAACAAATGCTGATATGAAAATTTATTGTAGGTTTTAAATACCTATGTGGCTAGCGGCAAAAGCTATCTACAATAAATTGTCTCATTTTATTAGTTTCCATTACTGAGCTGAAATAATGTTAGGTATTCATCAAGTTTGTATTTTGCTGTCCATCATTGTCATATAACTTTAAGTAAAAGCACGTAAAAGGCGTCAACGGTTCGGTGTCCAGTCCAAAGCTACGTAGTTACATCCCTCTGTACATGAGTACTGTCATTTGCTGGAAGTCATAATACGACGTTTTACGCTAAGGAACACTGGCAGCATACAATTATGTGAATCACATAGTTCCATTTTACTTCATAATTGTTTGAACCGGCCAGTCTTGTAAGGGTGAAGATAAACAAGCGTAATTTGTAATGTTGTGATTCACGTATTTTCGTTCGCATAGATTTGGTTTCATACAAAACTCCTATTTGTGCACAGCTCATTTTGAGTCGTCGTGTGGCAGAAATCAGCGTTTTGCATAAAACCGAATGAAGCAGAAATTACGTGACCAAAATATATGCGGCTCACAACTCATAAAATTACGTTCGTCGGGCTTTTCTCTATTATGGCCTAATACATCCCTGTGAAAGTGTTTTTCCTTTTTTTTTATTCGACTGGATGGCAAACGAGCAAGTGGATCTCCTGATGGTAAGAGATCACCACCGCCCATAAACATCTGCAACACCAGTGGTATTGCAGATGCGTTGCCAATCTAGAGGCCTAAGATGGGATACCTCAAGTGCCAGTAATTTCACCGGCTGTCTTACTCTCCACGCCGAAACACAACAGTGCAAGCACTGCTGCTTCACGCAGGTGGTCCTACCACCTGCAAAATACGTTCGTCGGGCTTTTCTCTATTATGGCCGACGCCTACTCAAGTACATCCCAGTGAAAGTGTTTTCCTTCCCATTAGCTGACTTTTTAGGGTTCCGGAGCCAAAATGGCAAAAACGGAACCCTTATAGTTTCGCCATGTCTGTCTGTCTGTCCGTCTGTCTGTCTGTCTGTCTGTCTGTCTGTCTGTCTGTCTGTCTGTCTGTCTGTCTGTCTGTCCGTCCGCGGCTTTGCTCAGAGACTATCAATGTTAGAAAGCTGTAATTTTGCACGAATATATAAGTAAACTATGCCGACAAAACAGTACAATTAAAAATTCAAAAACAATTTTTTTTAGGGTAGCTCCCATAGACGTAAAGTGGTGGTGATCTTTTTTTTCTCATCCAACCCTATAGTGTGGGGTATCGTTGGATAGGTATTTTAAAACCATTAGGGGTTTGCTAAAACGATTTTTCGATTCAGTCATTTGTTTGCGAAATATTCAACTTTAAAGTGCAAATTTTCATTAAAATCGAGCGTCCCCCCCCCCTCTAAAATCTAAACCGGTGGGTGGAAAAATTTGAAAAAATTCAGGATGGTAGTCAGTATATCAAACTTTCAAGGAAAACTATAGCGGCTAAGTTTGCTTGAGAATTATTAGCAGTTCATGTGTAAATAGCAGCGTATGGTATAAAATATACCTATACTTCGAAGATTCCGTATAAAGTACGAAATCCTTAGAAAAATATTACTTAATTTTTTCGTAATGGCTCCGGAACCCTATTTTGGGCGTGTCCGACACGCTCTTGGCCGGTTTTTATAAAGTGCACTCACCAGAAATCCTTTCCAACTTGCCACTAGTTACATAGTCCCCGATGAAGCCTGCTGTCTGTCCGCCGAGGCTGAAGCCGATGACGTGGAACCTCTGGAGCTCGAAGCCATGCTGGGTGACCAGCTGGTCGATGAGCTGGGCCGTGCATTTCCCCACCAATTCTGTATTGCGTGCCGCTTGGAAGTAGCATGGCGATCTAGCGATGGGGTTGTAGTCCACGGATATTATGTTGTAATCGCAGCACTGCATGTATGCTGCGAGAGTAGGAATGTACGTAAATATTCCCTGTTTCTCCCTTGGATAATAATACACTAAAATATTATTTTTTAATCATATAATCTAATTTTATAACTGACTATTGAATACGTCACAGTTCCCATTGTAATTATTGAACATACGACTAGCGTTAAAAATATTCTTTGTCAGGTATGTATTCGATAGCTGCTTTTGATTCTGTGGTAGTATGCTCCAATAAATGGGGCCTTGGGGTTAACAACATATTTAAAAAATGGAAATTATCATACTCATAATAATGCAGACATTTTATTAATTTCATTTCGGCCTATAAACGTCCCACTTCATTATACAGCAATCCTCCTCAGAATGAGAGAGTTTGTAGATACCACGTGGGCCCAGGCCCTATACGAGTACCACAAAGTGCAAAACTCGAACTTCGTATGTTGCCGTCCCTCTCATGCTTATGTCATTTAATACGCGAGTGAAAGGGACGATTCAATTTGCGAGTTTCGTAAAGTGCATTTCAATAGAATCTGACAATTTTCTACACATTTCAGACACCCTAACGTAGGCACACTTGATTGTATATGTTCCTGTGGTTGTGATTATCATCTAAAAGAAATCAAAAAAGAATAATAGTCACATCACAAAGCCCTAGGAAGTCCGGCGTTCATATTAATAGGCTGGGAGTAGCTACAGGATTGTCAGATTCTATTGAAATGAAGTTTAGTAGTCCCTCTGTTTTGAGATTAACGCTTCGAAAATAAAGCGTAAAAAGCGACGGTAGAACTACGAGTAGTAGGTAATCTTTGACCTCATGTGACCTCGAAGAATACGACAGCCGTATGCCTTTTATAATGGAAGCCAAAATGATGTACCAGTAAAGCGTGTAAGCGGGTGGATGGATGGTGGATGAGCCACATCATGTTTTCGGATATTTTATAAGCATACGCAGAATCTTTACTTACGAGTATGATAACAAGTAGCGTAACTTTGACACCCGGCGTAAATATTCAAATGTTATTATTTCTTAGCATAGCTTTCACCGTTTTCCTGCGTATTTTCCCTTACTTATATAATATTTGCTCTACTGTAATGGCAGATAACTTGCGACCTTGCGAAAGTCGGTATGCATACTTGAAATAGAATGCGATCAAAGAAATTTTTATATTGTCTTGAAAATTCAATTCAAATAATCGAAGAGCTGCACCATGTTACTAACTATCATAACTTTATGATGCATACTAGCTTTTTCCCGCGACCTCGCCCGCGTAGGATTCGCTAATCGCGCGCTGTTCCCTCGGGATCTGTGCATTTTTTCGGAATAAAAAGTAAGTTATGTCACTCTCTGGTCCATAAATTATCCCTTTGCCAAAAATCACGTCAATCCGTCGCTCCGTTTCGACGTGAAAGACGGATAAACATTCTAACACACACACTTTCGCATTTAGGTATAATATTAAGTATGTATGTATTTAAACTCTTTATTGTACAGAATAAGTAAAAATACAATTGACAAAAAACAAACAAATATGTACAAAGGCGAATTTATCCCTTTAATGGATCTCTTCCTTAAGTATGGGTAGTGATAAGCAAATTTATTTGGCATCCAAAATTTTACAGCAGAGATTTGAATACTGTTGCGGGTTTTTGTTATAGGTGTTAACTTACCTAATGCAACTCGTACTTAGAATGTGCTCTTATAAATTAAACACACTTAAAGCCATTACCTGGTCGTATTTCCGTATTAGGTGAGAAATCTTTGTGTCCAGTATAACCGTGAATGAGGATCTTAATAGGAGCGTCTTCGACCCACGGTGCCGAGGAGATGGAGTCTGAGTTCAGTGCAAGCAGTTGGTGCGGGTTGTCTTGGTTGGTCCTACACAAAATCAGAGGTAATAATTATATCCTACGTGTATCGTAAAAATTGTATGGGCTTTAGCCAAAGCATTTGCAATCCCCCTGGGTATTGCAGGTGTCTATGGGCGGTGGTGATTTCTTACCACCAGGATACCCACTTGCTTGTTTGTCATCCAGTCGAATAAGAAAATTATATAGAAGGATCTTTCGTTTAAAGGTAAAATAGGTTATTTTTATAGAGTACCATACGCTACGCATTCTAAGCCACAAATTCAAACTGTTTTGCTAAAACTTCAGCGACTTTGAATACTTTTTAATAAAATATAGAAATTGACTTCACCAAGTTAATAATAATTATCAACTACAGTCTTTGTCATGTTATGGATAAACTACATACATGCCCACAACTAAGTATATCCCGGAAATCTTTATTTCCCCGGGATAAAAACAAGCCTATGTTACTTGCTGATAATATAACTACATATCTAAATAATATTAGTGAAATAATTTTTGAAATTGGTCGAGTAAAAGGTTTCGAGTTTATATATTACAAACAAAGAAACAATTATACAATCAAATAATCTTAATTTAATAAAATAAGCATTAATACAAGCCGGAACCTATATAATCGAACCCGGGTCTTTGCCAAACTAAGTATTTCATAGAAACTTACTTCGTGTAAAGCCAGAATGTTATATTTTCGTTTGGACATTCCATTGGAGGAGACACACAGCCTTGTTGAGCCAATACATAACTAAGAGCTGAAAATTTTTATTATATAATAATCATTTGATAAATTAATATTATCCGTACTTAGAGGTAAATGAAACATGTTCTCTATCCAAATTGTTCAAGTATACAATAAAACGAATGAAATTATGCAAGCAGACAAAACTACAATAGTTATTTGTGCAACTGTATCGTAATAAAAGTAATTATGATGATAGGTATGTAGAGTCATGTGAGGTAAACGTAGGCAGTCGGTAAGTGCCAGTTTCATTTCAGTCCGAAACATAATAATATGTGAGTGAGTACACTTACCTAATTGCGTACGTTTACCCCACATGACTATGTAAACACTTTATTGAATAAAAATAGACAAGCTTAACATAATTGACAAACGTTAAGGTGCATGTACAAAGGTGAGCTTATCAAAGGATAAGGAATCTCTTCCAGTCAACCTTGGAATGGATGATGGCGATTGAGGTGTTAAGTTCGTAACGGTACCTTTTCCAAAGTTTTTTCTGAAATGTGGTAGCGTCAGGGAGTCGTTGAATCGCTTTTATTTGACTGGGATAGAGTGGGTTTCAGAATTATCGCTGTTACTTATTACAATTACTTTGACTAAACTAAAAACTGCCATATTTTGCAATTTTAGTTGCATTTAATTTAAAACCACGCATAAAGGCTTTTAGTGCACAATATAATTTGAATTAAATTGGCTATACATGTCAAGACGATGTTCAGTAAAAGACGTTTCAGATAAGCATTTACGTTCATGTGACAGTTACGACTTCCGGTTGGCGTAGCAACTGCCACCATCAATTAACTATGTATGAAGAAAATAATACCAAGTATGTTACCGAGTAACATGAGCGAAGGTGAAGAGAGTGTGCCATTTTGAAATCACTGTTTACCACTTTATAAAAGAAATAAATTTGAAATTTAATTTAAAATATTGCTTCAATTATCTTACATTTTACTATTGATACTTTTAAGCTAGGTATAATTTTCATAGGAATGTGAAAAAGTGTTATATTATGAAAAAGTTAATGGGAAAAAAAAAAACAAACAACCCGATTGATTCATAAAAATTTTAAACATAAAAAAAACAAGTCCATTAGTCTAGAACTCTGCTAAACTTCAACAGTCAGTATCAATTAATGGGATTTTTTGAGCTGATCACGATTTTGAATGGGTCCCGACTGTTTAACAATACAATACAATACAATGACTCAAAAGAGTACACCAGAAATAGTAAGCGATACAGATAAAACTAACCAACAAAAATTTAGAAAACCCCGGACTTTGTCACTTCAAAGTTCAATATCTCAAAACAGCTGAATCGATTTTGATAATACATGTCTAAGAACTATCGCTAGAAACCCTGATTGCAAATAAAAAAACTGAATTGAAATTGGTTCATCCATTTAAGAGCAACGGTGCTACAGACAGACACACATAGAGGTCAAACTAATAACACCCCTCTTTTTGCGCCAGGGGTTAAAAACAGGTACACAGAGAGAAAATTACAAGGATTTTAAGACTTTTAAGTTAGGTACTCAACAGAGTTCCAAAGTATTAGATCTTTTTTCCTTTTTAGTTAGTTTTTTGGTGGTTGGGAGTAAAAAAAAAATTATATATGTATTAATCTCCATATTCTACATTCTACTAACCATTATCCGGAACATGCTTTATGAGAACTAGTCTGGACCTACTAATTATTTTATTAATTATTAGTACTAATTATTTTCATTGGACAAACTGAGACAAAATACAGTATTAAAACTGCAAATGCGCTATTTGCAGATTCGATACTGTACGTTGCTGAACGGTAATAAATGCTACACAAAAATTCACAATTGCGTCACTATCTGTATATTAATACTACTTAAATCATTTTTATTGACAGAGTTTAGCACTTCAATCTCACTTTATGCAATCACTTTATTCAACTTGTTACTAATTGCTTTGAACAATAAATACTCTATAGATAGAAACATGTGAAAACGTTGTGATCAACAATGTAAAATAATACTTACAGATGCAAAGGCATATAAAATAAGGTACTGAATCCATAGTAACTGTTTTACGTTTGTAACTATTTTTATATAAACTGTCACATATATAGAAACGCGAAGACACGCCCCGATGCCTTCATGCGCCTTTTCAACTCGCGAGTGTAATGCATCTGAAAAGTTTTCGGAACAGCGAATGTCATGGAGTAGGTATTACTGTAAATGTGTTTAAATCTACTTACTTGACTATGTGGAACTTGAAATGATAACATGTTAAATAGCTAGGTAGGAACTTAAACCTAAAAATTCACATTCGTTTATAAATTTTAAATATAATCGTGAAAAAAATAAAAATACCTACAAAGAGCCAACATTTTGCATCGGAATTACATTAGGTACTGTGGTAAGTAGAACTGATTAAAAACTTAAATAATAACCTAACAAACAAAGTGTCACTACACGGTTAAACCGATTTTGATAAAACATGTCCAGAAAACTTGCTTTCAAATAAAATAAAATTGCATTCAAATTGGTTCACTCGTTTAAGAGCTACAGTGCCACAGATAGACACACACACAGACGCACATAGCGGTCAAACCATGTCAAACTTAACACCCCTCTGTTTGCGTCGGTGGTTAAAAAGAAACAGATTTTAAGTTAGGTACATTATTGCAAAAATATTAATTAAAACTTGATCTACAAATAATCATTGAGTATTTTGTAAGCATGTGAAGATTTTGGAGGTTTGGATGTTTGTTACTCAATCACGCAATAACAGCTGAACAGAAAAGATCTGCATTGAGACATAAGTTACTATCTGCTTGATATCCCGGTAATGCATTCCCGGTCCGAGAACGGTGACTCACCGTACCTCGACTCTCAGGATGACGTGTTAAATTTGTTTGCAATTCGTTTGCGTGCGAGCGAACGTTGTTCTTTCAAATTGTTACCGTAACCTTTTTTCAAGTCAAACTCTAAGAGCGTTTTCAGACTATCCAATTCGATATCGGATCATATTTCATACATTACAATCATATCGTATCGGCGTCCGATACCGATATCGGGTCTGATAATCTGAAAGCGCTCTGACATTTATTTATTACGTTGCCATGGTAACAAGAATCGTGTAAGTAAACGATTATCGTTTTATATATAAAAAAACACAGGCATAATTTACAACAGTTGAGTTAAGACGGCATTCTTTTTGTTAAGCTACGCCACTTTGTATCGAATAAATAATTTATATTTCTATTTCATTAAGCTATTTCTAATGCGGGCAAAGCCTCGGGTTCAGGCTAGTGTAGTGAACTAATGTACGATTACTAGCTAGAATGTCAAATAAATTAAATACTTTATTATTTTTGTTTGAAGCTTATTTTACTGAAACAAAGAGAAAAAGATGGTTTTTGGAGTGTTTCGGTATTTTTTATTTCAACTCCATATTTTGTTACTTTCACAGTAATCCAGTAAAATCCATATCGAAAATACAAACTAAAACATAGATGCACAGAAAAACCAGAAAAAGAGATTAGCGCTGGGAATCGAACCCAGGTCCTCAGCATTCCGTGCTACGTGCTATAAGCATATGGGGTATACCCCTACGCCATCACTGGTTCTGGTTTTTCTGTGCATCTATTTTTCAGTTTGTGTTTTCGACAAGTTGCTACTATATTGCAGAAGGCGTAAACATGTAAGCCTATATTGAAATAACGTTTGAAAATGTTAATGTTTTGTTTGATATCGCGTTTCAATTGATTTTGATGAAGACTCTTATTGTCATTATACCTAGTATCTTTTTTGTATCTCACTGAGAAATTAATAACATAGATGGCGTTAGTGTCGCTGCTAAAGTGACTGAAAAGAATGCAAGTTGAAATGTTGGTGCACAGGAGAAATTCCTGTCCAGTCTCCTGCACAGTGGTGGTGTAGGGGAATAGCACGCAGCACGGATTGCTGAGGACCTGGGTTCGATTCCCAGCGCTGGTCTATTTTTTGGTTTTTCTGTGCATCCATGTTTCAGCTTTTGTTTTCGTGTGAAATATATAGTATCTTTTTCTCTCCCTTGCATTTCCAACTCGTCCTGTCGGCACTTATGTCTGGCCAGTCGTTGGAAAACGTGTCTAGGTCATTCCGCGATCACCGCCTTGGCTTGCCGCGGCATCGATAGCCATCGTGGGACGTCCACTGTGTGACCGGGTGACCTGTGTCCAACTTTCATGGGTCCATAATCTTTTATTGGTTTTAAATTAAATTGTCTTGGTTAACAATACTCTAGGGCTTCCTTATTCCCAATTATGTAAATTTTGTCAAATTAAGGCAAAGAACAAGCAAGTATTAGCGTTTTATCTTCATTGCTAGTGTTTTTGGTTATAATTACGCGTTCAGTCTTATCGCTGATAGTGAAACAAGTTCTTAAATATAAAAAAAGAACTTTTAAAACCCTTCAATGCATGTTTTTCTTACTATGTTAGGATGATTTAGGTATAGCAATAGCTCGGACATACCTCTACTCTGAAGAATGTTACTCTGCTTGTTTTTCAAGACATGAGAATTATTTTATTTGTGAGTATAACCCATGGATACGGTCATCATCATCATCACCGTCATCAGCCGGAAGACGTCCACTGCTGAACCAGGCCTTCCTTTTAGAACGCCACAATGAACGATAACTCGCCACTTACATCCACCGGTTTCCCGCAACTCTCACGATGTCGTCAGGCCGGGAGCGCCAAAGTTCGCATACTCTTCGCTAATAATACCGTATTTTTTGTCCGAATCATCGTTTGTCATATTTTTTTTCCCACTGAAATCTTACAGTTTTCTGAAATTTTTTAATGGTCATCGTATAGAAAATCACAGGCCAGGTTTATTTTATTACAATTCTGAACAATTACTGAAATCAGAGGAATAAGACTTATTATGACAAACGATCGTTCTGACAAACATTACTTTCGGACTTCCAATAAATTTAATTCTTCGTCTTCCAATAATTGCAGGTGGTAGGGGACCTTGTGCAAGGTCCGCCCGGACAGCTACCACCATCTTGCTCGCTAATCTTGCCGTGAAGCAGCAGTGCTTGCACTGTTGTGTTTCGGCGTGGAGAGTAAGACAGCCGGTGAAAGTACTGGCACTTGAGGTATTTCACCTTAGGCCTCTAGGTTGGCAACGCATCTGCGATACCCCCGGGGTTGCAGATGTTTATGGGCGGTGATGGACTCTTACCATCAGGAAATCCACTTGCTCGTTTGCCATCCATTCGAATAAAATAAAAACGTATGCGGCCGATATGGACCCCGTCAGTCCGCCTGCCAACGCTTCATCTTCCGGTTCGTGGTTGCCACTCGAGGACTTTTCTCTCCCAACGGTTATCTGTTCTTTGAGCGATGTGGCCCGCTCATTGCCACTTCATCTTGCATTTTCCAGCTATGTCGGTGACTTTTAGTTCTTCTACGAAACATACGTTATATTGAATGAAACATAGTCACGGGTCACGGGCAGACCATAAGAATAAGTATGCGTTGCTTTTTTATTTGTTGACCTATTTACTAGCTTTCTAAGTTCTCTGGTTAACTCGTTATCAAGAACGCGGTGTAATATTATATAACGTAACGTGTAAAATGACATTAATATACTCGTATTGTAAGTCAAATTGAAGCTGAAGTGTAATTACAGTAATAAACAGGTGTTTAGGGTTTAGATAGAGAAAACAGAAAAATATTTTTTTGAGTTATTTTTTTATTGTTCACATAAACTTAAATCAGTCAGTCATCGTAAACAAAAAGGCATTTGGCACTTTGTTCGCTTAAAATATGGCTTTATAAATTTTTAATAAGAGATTTGTCTATCATATAAGATTAAATCGGATACCAAATAAATTTTACAAGATGGTGATTAATATCGCAATTACATTTTTTATTCCTTGAATGTATTGATTGAAAAGAAAGTACAACATTATTCTGATGACATTATAAAATAATAGAAAAAATAGGGTGAAACTTAACTTCCATTTCCTATATACAGAGTGATTTCATATTCTATATTTACATTCACAATATTACTTTTGCAATACATTACAATGTCATAAAAGTTTATTACACAACACGAGTTTAACAAGATATGGCAAGAGGATTGAATCTAGAGAGACCTTGATACAAGATCGCAACAAATATTTGTACAAAAGTTAACTCTACTTACATTAAAGTAATATTTACAAATTTTCCTTAAACTTAATTTATACATCATACATATTCTTCCGACGGTTTTGGAGTACCGTTAGGAAGTCTTAAAGAGGAAGACATTCGGCCATTTACGGAGTCTGGTAATTCGGCGATGTCCTTGAAAACGCCGATCATACTTTCAAAGTTTGGACCCCAGTTGAGCAAGTAGTCCCAGCCGAGAGTGGCAGGCGCAGGCGAGCCGTTAGCCTGCCGATACAGCGCTGAGCCCACGTGCGGCGCAAGATCATCGTCTGACGCCACTAAAGTACTTAGCGATCCACGAAACGATGAATCAAAACTCTCATATGGCGGAGGTAAAATAGGTTTCTTTGAATTATTTCCACTACTCACGTTTGGCCTCCTCACACCCTCTGGCTTATCAGCATTAATACTATTGTTATCGTACTCTACTTCTGAACACGTAAAGCTATCATTACCACTTTCGTCATCGGAACCCGTGGAACTTCTGTTGTCGACGGGCGGCGAGTGATGCCTGTGAGACATGTGGTGGCCGACCCCGCCGCCTCGGGGAGCTTCGCTGGAGCTCGAAACAGCATCTAATGTAGATACTAGACTTGAAGTCCGCTGTCGTGCGTTCATTCTTTCAATTTCTTCTGCGGTCAGCCCAACAGCACCAGAACCAACGGAAACCACTTGAGGTACTTGAGGTGGTGCATTAGGTGTTTTCCGTCCCGCAGATGAGCTCTGACCACTTAGTTGCGACATCACCGGACTATTTAAACTACGTTCACTATTACTGTGTAGAGCATCTTTACCAACGCCACCTGAACTGGATGTAGTTGCTAATAATGCGCTTTGCAATGGTTTCCCAGATATATCATGAAGAGTGAGTATTCTTGGTTGTTGACTTAGTTCACTGCTGGGAGACAGTCGGGCTAAAGGCGTAGTTTGGTGCTGTCTTGGTTGAGAAGGAGGTTGTGATGGTTGTGGAAGCACTCTTGGTGGGTAACCAGCATGATGAGGTGAATGTCTATGCTGAGGCGCTTGATGTTTATGATGGTAGCCCGCAATTGGAGGGGGAGTCGCTTTGTATTTTCGAATACCCGCAGCTTCTCGGAAACCTTTGTAATGATAGACGATATCAATATCGGAAGGTGCTATAGAACTGGCATTTTCAAGGTCGTAATGCTCAGGTATATCTGAATTTAAATCCATACCGCTCGGATGATCATGTGTATGATGAGAATTATTTGTTGAAGGCGGTGGTGGCGGATGATGATCTTCTCTAAGCGCGGGGCTTTTCCCAACTACTTCCCGTTCTATAATATCCGGCCTTTGTGGTCTAGAATGATCGATGTTCATTATTTCTCGATCTTTGTATTTCTTAGATAATAGTTCAGGGCCTACGATGTGACCCACATTACGCATGATGTCAGCGTTTTCTGACATGTAGCTATTTAAGCTGGTCTCATTACTGTGAAGATTTCGATTCATTAAGCTATCGTTGGTTCCGGCGATTAAGTTTGGAGCATTCAGCATCGCTGGTCCACCATTTTGTTTTGAATGCATAATTCCTTTGCTCGTGGGAATAGTGCCCTTTTCTTTCTTTTGTTTTCGAAGTCGGAAAACTACGAATGATACCAAAATGGCAACTATCAAAATGATGAAAAATACTATAACAAGCGTTATGCCGATACTGAGAGGGTCTGGACTTTGTGCTAAGCCAACGCCAAAACTGCTATGACATCCAGTCAAAATCTTTCCTTGGCGAATTATTTCTTTGAATATACTTCCGTTCCCGGTAAATGGTTGTATTTCATTGTTGATTGTAAAATTTGCCAAACAGCCCTCAAAATTATTATTACTGGACAGAGGTAAATTTTCTGTTTTGACTCCGCCAAAGGATATAACTGTTAAATATGGGTCCAAAAAGTCATGCACTCCAGCAGCATCGAGCTCTTCGCCAACGTTGGCATTGTCGACCATAAGACGAATGCTTCTGCCTAGCGAGTGTAATGTAACGCTATGCCAGCTGCCGTCAGAAACGTCAACTTGTTCGACCTGTGTCATGTTAACTATAGTATTTTGTTTTGAAGTGTAAATTATCTTTCCGCCCAGTAGTTCAATTAATGTGTAGTATTTGTCGGTAGCAGAATAGAAAAGTATGCCATCTTTGCGATAAGTTCTAAAGAGGAAGGAGAGTCTTTTAGCTGGGTTAGCATATTTTTCAGAAGGTTTTCTAGTTCTTTTGCTCCAATCCATATCATCGTAAAAGGAGTCAAGTAACTGCATTCTCCGATGTTTTTCTGAGATTGCAAAATAAACGAAACCATTTCCTCCAACTGATATCGACTGGAAAGAGGTGCTACAATCTGGAGATAGTATACCGTTTTCACATTTACAGTAATTAGCTTTCCATCTATCAAGACATTCGCCGTTGCCGCATACGTCCTTTTTGTAGCATGCACCTTTTTCTGATCTTCCACAGTTTGCTTCAACTCCTCGAAATTCAATAGGATTTGTTAAGTTTAATAAACGACCATTGATAGTAATACTATGAATGCAGCCAATAAAATCGTCGGTGTGGATTTGACCCGGGCGCTCCAATACTGGATCTGCTTTGTGTAGACCACCAACGAGGAGAAGCTCGCCGTTGAAATTTAATGTCCTGCAAATGAAGAAATAACGTATGATCAGTATTGGAGCAAATTACATAACATATTTACATAATCAATTTAATTTTCTTTCGATTAACAAAGAAAAAATAGTGTTTAAATGTTCGTCAAAGACGCACTGATAATATTGTATCAGCCGCAATAATCATATATGAGTACATATAACATATATTACATTACGTCACCATCAGGCGATCCGTCTGCTCGTTTGCCCCCTATACCATAAAAAAAAAAAAAAAAAAAAACATTACGTACAAACATCATATTTTGCACGCATGCACTTACAATATTTGATCGGCACTTTATAAATTTAACAATTTTGTTAGAGAAGTAGATTAAAATAATTCAAATATACGTACCCAGCTTGGCCTGTTTCATCGTTATAACAGGAGCTATCTCCAGGTTCACATTCCATGCAGACGTCCCCGTGATCTGTGCAAGAGGTAACGCTTAGGGATATTACTCGACCGTTCCTCGTAGCTGTTAGTTTGTACCATCCGCCGTCAGCAAAGTTTTTCCGTGTATCTGTGATAGCTACTGACGCTATAGATGTTCTCGCACCACCGAAAGAAAATACTGGTGTTCCTCCAAGAAGTTCAATAGCAATAAAGTCCGATCTTCCACCAGTCTGTGCTCCATAGTTATAAAGTAAAAGGGCATCTGACTTAGTTGTTGCAAATATTATCGTTATATCATTTGTTGAAGCATCCAAAGCTGGGAACCGCATGTAAGACAGTTCGTTAAATCCAAAAGTAGAGCTTTCACAATGTGCACCATATCGTCCACTTGTACAACTGCATTTATACCCTGGTTTTAGGCTTATGCATATTCCTCCATTAAGACATGGATTAGGTCTGCATGAATCTACTAAAGCCTCACATTGGTTACCGCGATACCCAGGACGGCATAGACAGAAGAATGTCTTCCTATCAGCGCTTTCTTTACATGATCCACCGTTTTTGCATGGATTGGTACTACACAGGTCATCCCTTTCCAATTCACAGGTTTTGCCTTCGCGACGGGCTGGGCAAGTGCATGTAAAATCGTGACCTTGTTTACGACACTGACCTCCAAATTGACAAGGATTAGGTGAGCAAGGATCTTGTCGTTTCTCACATTTATTACCCATGAAACCGTCTGTACAATGACATATGAAATCGTGTCGCACCAAAGGTGATGAAAGAATCAGTGCTGCGCTTTCTGTTATTTTAGTTTGGTCGAGAACTTGAATTGAATCAGAGCAATGTCCATTGTTTTCGCATTGGTGAAAAGAACACGGTAAATAAGACACTACTAATTGGCTTTTTAATAACTTTCCCATATCTTGCTCTTTGGCCTTCAAATGTTTTTCAGTGAGTTCCCTTTTCCAAACTGAATTTTGACCTTTGGTGGCTATGGTTAAATACAAGTTTCCATCATCTTCATTGATGCTGTACAAGTACACACTTTCTCTATGTTTTAAGCCTACTTTGAGGGTTTCAAGTAAACTTCTATAATAATGAGTAAGAAAATGTGATGCAGTCATGTTCACAATCTTCAGTGTTACTGATTGCTCTACAGTGTTGTTGTCAAATGAGAAGTATTCCACGCTCACTGATGAGGTTACATCTCCGTGAATTCCATCATTGCCTGATACTGAGAAGGAATACCCTTGGCCAGGTCTTACTGCGTTCGTATGTAAATCACATCCTTTCTTGATATATAATAGTGAAAGTGTACTGTCAGATGTTGAATCTTTAACAACTCTGCATTTGTAGTCACCGACGATGTCAAGGTCATTGGGTTTCACGTCAGCTATTCTACCAGTTGGTACTTTATTGTTAAAGGCGTAGACAAGAACGTGTACAGATCTTGAAGTCGGAGGGTTATCATTTCGATCAAGAACTTTAATGGGTATAGTATAGTTTGATTTCATAACCGGCGCACCACTGTCTTCTATTTGTATTATTATTTCTAAGTATGGAGTTAATTCCCGGTCTATCTTCTTTGTTGTTAGAAGTACTCCAGTATGTTTATGCACTTTAACATAACTTTGATGTTTGCCTCCAATTATGGAATATGAAAATGGTGCACCGTTAGGCGGTAAATCAGGATCCTTAGCAGTAAGCGTAGTAATGCTTGTATTTGGTGGTTCATTTTCATAAACAGCACCGTTAAAATTAGCAATATCAAATACCGGCCCATTATCATTTATATCAGTCAGTGTGATCTTAACTGTTGCTGTGCCAGTTTGAGGAGGTACACCGGTATCAATAGCTCCAACTATCAAGGAATATGTAGGCAACACTTCTCTATCTAATTGTCTTGCTACCTCTATTTCACCTGACAGTGGATCAATTTTGAAATCTTGATTGACATTGCCTCCAATGATGGAAAAGCTAAACTGGTTATTCTGTGGACGGACATCTTTGTCAACAGCCTGAACTTGTACCACTTGATTGCCTATGTTGGCACCTTCTGAAATGACCGCTTCGTACTCGTGGCGTAAGAATTCAGGTGGATCGTTACCATCTTGAATAGAAATAATTACTTGTGCTTCATCGGTATCATTACCTCGTATTCCGCCTGAATTTTTCGCTAACACTGTCAAAACAACTCTGTTCTGGGTTTCTCTGTCTAAGTACCGAGCGACTCTTATAACGCCCGTTTGCGAATTGATGTTAAAACCTTTGTCGTTGCTAGAGCCAACGAAGAGATAGTAAATAACACCATCATCACCACTATCTTGATCAGTCGCTTGAATAACACCAACATTCGTTCCCACTTCTGCCGATTCTGATACGTCGAAATGGAAGACAGGTTGTATGAATTTCGGATAGTATTCATTCACACCAGTTATTTGTACAATTACTACAGTCATAGTCTTCATTATAGTATTGGGATTTGCGGCTGTAATTTCTAGTTTATATTTCGACTTTTCTTCAAAATCAAATATTTCTTTTGAAAATATTTCCCCCGTTTTAGCGTCAATACGAAACAGGTTTTTCATTTCATTATTTGCAATGGAATATCTAATGATAGCATTTTTTGGGGAATCGATGTCGATCGCCTTCACTGTGTATATTAAACTATTAATGGGTGCATTTTCTGGCAAATACGCAGTATAAAGAGATTGGTTGAATTGAGGTGCATTGTCATTTATATCAGTTAAAATTATCGTTAGGGTAGCTGTTGTTTCTTTTGGCTTGAAACCAAGATCACTGGCGGTAATATTCAGACGATATTCTTGAATCGTGTCAAAGTCTAGCGGTCGAAGAATACGGATAGTGCCTGATACGGGGTCAACTTGAAAATCTTTTCCCATATTGCCCGATGAAATAGCGTATCTTACAATGCCATTTGGTCCTTCATCATCATCACTGGCTCTCACTGAGAGAATCGATGATCCGGTTGGTTCATTTTCAGGTACTATGACTTGATAGCTTAATGCCGTGAATTTAGGGGCAAATAAATTTTCACCCGTTACCACAAAAACAACATACGTTTCATCAAATTGCGGTGGAACACCCCGGTCCATGGCTTTGATTTTTAGTTCGTAATATTGTCCCAAATTGTGAAACTGTCTCTTAACAATAATCCAGCCATCTTTTTTGTCAATTGTGAAGAAGGTAGATCCGTTGCCTCCATAAACATGGTATTCAACTTGAGCATTGATCCCAAAATCTAAATTATCTTCCGCCGTCAATTTTACTATTTTCTCTCCTAGAATAGCATCATGAGGAACAGGCACTAGTTTTTCATGCTCTAAGAATTTTGGCGGATTATTATTAGCATCTACAACGTTGATAGTTACGAGACATTCTGATGACATTGGAGGTTTACCATTATCTGTAGCCACAACAATAACAGAGTAGGTATTTTCAGGTGAAGAGTTGATCGATGTCCTTTTATACTTCAATGTGTATTTACTCAGTATTTCACCTGTTGCAGGATCAATGGTAAATATATCGGATGGTTGTTGTAATGCATAAGATATGATAGAATTAGGTCCTTGTTTATCTCTATCTGTAGCAATTACTTGCCCAACAAAGCTATTTTTACCTTGCAATTCAGGGAAATTAAAACTGTAGTATGAATATTCAAATTCTGGCGCATTATCGTTTTGGTCTTGAATTGTTATTGTTAAAGGTGTTTCTGATCTCCATGCACCATCAATTGCTGCAACTTTTAATATGTATTCATCTTGTAGTTCCCGGTCCAAAGATCCAATAACTGTTACGTTACCGCTTACTGGATCTATGACAAATTTATTTCCTGGATTTTCAACAAAACTGTACGTTGCGTTTGCATTTGGGCCAGAATCTAAGTCTGAACTAGTAACTTTGATAACAAAAGAGCCGATCTCTGCATTTTCAGTTACATTTACGCTAAAAAGTCTTGTGAATCTTGGTGGATTGTCATTTTTGTCTAGGACTGTCACAATAACTGTTGAACTTCCAACTAATTGTGGTGTTCCATGGTCGTATGCTTCAATCAAAATTTCATAAAATGGAATAGATTCTCTATCCAATGCCATATTCGTGTATATTTCACCACTTTCGGTATCGATTTCAAAAGTTTCTTCGTAATCATTGACAAGTCTGTAACTAATTTGTCCATTTTCATTTGAATCATCATCATGAGCTTCAATTTTAATAACTAGTTGAGGAGGGGACTCTTCTTCCATTACAGTTGCATTATAGAGCACTTGTTCTATAACGGGAGCATTATCGTTAGCATCAGTGACCTTAATCTCTATTTCGATAAAAGATTTTAGTGGTGGATTGTCTGAATCTCTGACTTCAAACCATACTTCATATAAAGGCATAGTTTCGTAATCAAGTCCTCTTCCTGTCACAAAAACTTCTCCGCTCATTGGTTCTACTCTAAGAGCGTCACCCACGTTTCCACCGGCTATAGCAAACTGCAACAAACCTGTCGGACCATGTTTTGGTGAAGTTGCTGACAGTCTTGTTACTAAAACACCTTCTGTTGTATCTTCAGAAAATGTAAAAGTTAATTTGTTTGTAACAGTGAATTTTGGAAAGTTCGTTACTGATTTTGGAATAAGTATTAACTCAGCCACGCTTCGCCTTGGCACATCACCTGAATCTGTGGCCACTATTACTAGATTGAATGTGGAACTTTTGCTTCGATACTTTCTAAGATTTTCTTCAGCCTTTATGACACCAGTTTCTTTGTTGATCGTAAATAGATTTCGATGTTCACCTTTAAGATCGTAGACAATTTTTTTGTTTAAACCAATGTCATTATCGGTAGCTTTGACACCGAAAATGAAATCACCTGTGACAGTGCGGTCAGAAATATAAGTTTCATAAACAGGTTGAGCAAATGTGGGAGTATTGTCGTTTTCATCCTCTATTAATATTGTTAGATTCGCTGTAGCCGTCCGAGGGTCAGTCGTAGATGAATCTTGGGCCATAATAATCAAATAGTAAACATCCCATTCTTCTCTATCTAAAGAAGCATTGGTTGCGATTACACCCGTTGCAGAATTAATAATAAATCTTTCAGATTTGTCACCAAGAAGACTGTATCGAATTTTTGCATTATTTCCTATATCCTTATCAGTAGCTTTTGGACTAAGAATAGTAGTTCCTGGAGGCAGATTTTCTTTGACAGTGGTCTTATAACTTTGCCTTTCAAAAATTGGACTATTGTCATTGACATCTTGAACTATGACTTTGACAGTACCAGATCCAGTCAGCGGAGGTGATCCTGTAAAATAAAAATGTCAATATTTAGTAAAATATATTATCAACAAATCATTGAACCATTCTAATCAAAGTCTGTGATGATGAAAGTGATATTTACGAATATCAATGTGACTATGCCTCACATCATTCTAAATGAAGCTGTATCAGTTTGTTTAACAATAATATCCATGCTTTCTTTTTTCACTTTTTTTTTTAATTTGCTATATAATTTATATAAAGATTAACAACAAAGTCTGAAATAATGGAATTTACCTGTATCCATAGCAACTAGCGCTAGAGTATATTCGTCTTGAACTTCACGGTCTAAAGTCCTTAGTAAAGATATTTGTCCGGAAGACGCATTTATTTTAAATAGGTCTGCATCGCCTTCCTTTATGAAATAACGTACTTGGTTATTGAACGGCGGAGAGTCGGCATCATAAGCATGAATGGTTATCACATATCCACCATTAGGGGGTATTACATTTTCCATTACGTATGCTAAGTACGGCGAATCTAAGAAGGTGGGTGGATTATCGTTTATATCTTGAATGGAGATAGATAACTCAGCCGTATCAAATCTAACATCGTCTTCCGCACAATCTTCGGCTCTTATGGTTAAAACATAGCGAGCTTTTCTTTCAAAATTTAGGTTTTTAGCGACTCTCACGATTCCCGTATCTTCACTTATACTGAAGTCTCGATTTTCATCACCAGAGGCTATGGAATACCGAACTCTGCCATTAGCATCTTCATCTATATCAGTGGCCGATACCTTAAAACAGAAATATTTAAACATACATCAAATTTGTTATACACATAAGCAGAATAAAAAAAAAAGATGAGTTTTATATCTTAATATAATGTAGGACATGGAACATTTACATGTTCAATCAACGTTGCCTACCGAAAAGCACTCTTAATAATTTTTGAAACTTTGATTATTGTACAATTTTACTTACTTGTAATACACTAGCCCCAATACTGGCATTTTCAGGAACAGCAGCACTGTACTGTTTGGGATCAAATACTGGACTGTTATCATTCTCATCTAAAATCTTAATCTCGATTTGAGTTTTTGAGATCTTCGGTGGGTCGCCTCTATCTTTTGCTGTTATTGACAGTATGTAGCTTGATTTTAGTTCTCTATCAAGTTTGCCTGTGGCTCTCAGAATTCCGTCCACATTTCCCAGGGAGAAATATCCATTAACGTTTTGATCGGAGCCCATGAAATATTCCACATACCCGTTCCGCCCTTCGTCTTTGTCTATGGCTTTGACAGTCATCACGACAGTGTTAAGAGGAATGTTTTCAGAGACGGTTGTTACGTTCGGTGAAATAAACTCAGGCGCCATATCGTTAACGTCCTTTAATTGTATTGTGACCTGAAAAAAATAAATGTATAATTATTAATATTGAAAGTAAACAAATGTAGAATAATGTTATGTTTGTCAGTCTGTAATTATATTTGAACCTCGTGAGTCTTAGCGCACTTTATAAAGGACCGATTAACACTAAGAAGTTATTTAAAATGTATTTTATAAAGCACAAATTGTTCATTGACTAAAGAATTTTGAAGTAATATCCAAAATAACAAAGCTGGTGAACCACGTCTAGGTCTTAAGACCTACCTGTAGTACTTATGACTATGTCTGTTATAAAAAGTTAGGACTCAGGAGGATAACTATTTTAAAAAATAGTTAAAATGAACTAAGAATCTATCGATGGTATACATGTCGTGTGTCGTAAAACATATAACAATATTAAAAGTCGCATAATAACTATAACAATATCAATACACAGAAAAAGCCATTTAAAATTTCACATGATTTTCTTGAGAAATCGCCGTGTTCCCAAAAACCACAAGCCCTTGTTATGTTCGGTACAGTATTTCGGAGAGGTGATACCTAGTTAGTGGGACGTCACTAAAAATGACACGCGCCCGCTAAAGCAAATAAAGCCTGCTGTTGCATTTGAGCAGGCCGAATGATCAAGTGTAAACTGAAATTTTCACATCATGGTGAACTTGACTGTGCAAACACTAGCCGTGAGATTTGAAGTAGTTTTAATGATGGCAAGGCGTTTTTTAACAGTCTGTTACCCAATTTGGTATAATAACTACGTCTTTCGTAAAAACAATCGTTATGCGGTTTCATGAACGATTCTCGAGGCACAAGTATAAGAATAAGAATAAGAAATCTTTATTTCGCATAAGTAAGTGTTGGGCACAAATAACAACAACAAACAACAACACAAACAAGTATGTAGTTTTCTCACCTAAATCTTGCTTGTAATGTAAGAGATCTTGGACTTGAATCTTAGTACGTATACGTATAGGGGGTATTAGCATCTAGATTGATTGCTAGACTAATATTATCGACAGTAAAACACGCGTCAGACATCGAATTATTTCTTAAAATGTTTCTCATCGATACACACATGTGTAGGCTTTATTCTTGCATGTAGGTACCAAGTTTAAAGCAGTCATTTTCCGCTACCTGTCTGTATATGTATGTAAGCTCAAATTTATAAAACTCTGTAACAGATTTTAACACAGGTTTCAACAATAACTAGATGGAATAATTAATTAGGAAGGTTTATAGTTTTGATATGTATATAGGTAACTAGCAGTGCACCCCGACTGTACATAGGGGTAGTTTTAAGGAAAGAAAAGTGAAAACTATGAAGTTACCACCTTTGATTTTTTTCGCCTTCGTTTTTTGTTGTTTTTTTCTCATTTTTCTCAAAGTTACACACGTGCGAATTCGAGGTTAGTCGCTATATAGGTAGTCAACCAATATGTAGTATCTATCTTCAGTAAGTACCTAGATTGACCTATCATCTATACGATCAAAACTATTCGTATCCTACCTGGACTGTTGAAGACAGTTGAGGCTCTGGCGGGAGCGCGGAATCCCTCGCGGTAACGATGAGGTTGTAAATGGGCACCGTCTCTCTGTCCAAGAGATTAGCTGTGTAGATGGTCCCATTGGCAGCTATGATGAAGTCTTGGGCTTCGTCGCCAGAAGTGATGTTATAAGTCAACTTGCCGTTCACACCTGGAAGGATTTGAAGATTATGGATTATTAATAAACCAACATTTACCGATCTAACATTTGAATTGAAATACCCAAGTTAATTGTTTCTTAGCGTTGCATAAGAAACACCTTTGTCAAATTTAATGTCTTCAAAGGTAGCAGTAAAGTCTGTATGTAATTCTATATATCCAGTAATTTATAATCAGTTTTTATCCATGAAGGATCAACAGTATACATTATTCACAAAATTTCGTATTTTTAGTACCTACCTCTTAGTAGGATTAAATTGACGCAGCAGTAAATCAAAAAAGAAGAACTTACTGTTACAGACCTCATAATGTGTAGCATGAAATCACAGTAAATAGATTATTTAATTATTAGAAAATATTGTGCCAGTAGTTAATACGATTATTCTAGAGAATAGTACTCGGTTCTGTACTAATTGGTGTGTTGTACAACTGGCTAATCAAAATATTCAAACTTATTTTTCTTTACTATACATTGTATTCTATCTGATGTACGTTTGTCACTTCAATAAACAAAGTCGAATACAACATTAGTAAGATCAATGCTTTCTGACAGTTCCCTTTCTCCGGCTTATTGGCAAGATGCTGCAGAGACGGCTGTTTATCTTAAAAATAGGTCTCCTCACCGTGCTCTCAATGGAAAGACGGCCTACGAGAAATGGTATGCTAAAATACCAAATCTTTCTCATCTGCGTGTTTTTGGATGCAGAGCATTCATCCATGTCCCTGAGTGTAATCGGAAGAAACTGGACATGAAAGCATCCGAGCATATTTTCGTTGGATATTCAGAACATGCTACCATCCTTAATTTCTAGTTACGTAATCAAAAATATTCTAGAAACTAAACTAAGTCTTTCAATTGATTGTTTCAAATTACCTGAGTCCAAATCACTTGCGCTAATGGTGACAATGCTTGATCCGATGGCGATGTCTTCCGGGACCTCATTGGAGAAGCTCATGGGGTCGAAGACAGGGGCGTTGTCGTTGAGATCCACCACGTTGATATAAACAGTGACCGTGCCTGAAAGCGAAGGCCGCCCACTGTCTTGCGCCTGCGCCACGAGAATGTAGTGTTGTGTCTGGAATACAAGAAAATTGCCCTTAATTTACCTATGCTGGCACACAATCGAAAATTGCTCTTAATTTCGAAAACCAACTGAAACATAGATGCACAGAAATTCAGAAAAAGAGACCAGCGCTGGGAATCGAACCCAGGTCCTCAGCATTTGTGCGCGTGTATGTGTGTGTGTGTGTGTGTGTGTGTGTGTGTGTGTGTGTGTGTGTGTCTAGGCACGCAGCACGGATCGATATGAATTTTACGGGGTGACCGTAAAAGTAACAAAATTTGGAGTTGAAATAAAAAAAAATACAAAAAGGCTCCAAAAACCAATCTCAATTGCTCTTAATTTACCTATGCTGGCACACAATTGAAAATGGCCTTTAATTCACCTATACTGGCACACAGTTGAAACTTGCTCTTAATTTACCTATACCGGCACCCAATTGAAACTTGCTCTTAATCCATACTAATATTATAAATGCGAAAGTGTGTTTGTATGTTTGTGTGTTTGTGTGTTTGTATGTTTGTATGTTTGTCCCTCTTTCACGCCGTAACGGAGCGACGGATCGACGTGATTTTTGGCATAGAGATAGTTTATGGGCCCGAGAGTGCCATAGGCTACTCTTTATCCGGGAAAAATGCACAGTTCCCTAGGGAACAGCGCGCGATAACCGAATACCACGCGGGCGGAGCCGCGGGCAAAAGCTAGTTTACCTATAATGGCACACAATTGAAAATTGCCCTTAATGAACCTCTTTTTAGAGATATTGAACTTCAAAATAACAAAATCAGGGAGTTCTAAGTTGGTTACTAAACATAACTAGTTATAATTTTATTATCTATGTACTCCGTCAAACAGTCAAATAAATTCATAGTTATTTGCAGTTCAAGAAACTCAAGTAGGTGGCCCAAAAAGTTTGCGCTGAGCAAACCAACCAGAAGGTTCGTTTACATTGATATTTGACCGAGTCATCATAATTCATTACTCGACGCAAACGTCTTAAACGAAACGATCTTGTACTGGTTACTGCATCAGACATAAACATAATACAATGTAAATGACAAGTTTTACCAAATACTCATCAGTATTTAAGAACACTTATTTGTTTAACAGCCGAGTACTTCTGTAATAAAGCTCAGCTATAAGATTTTACGAATGTCGTCGGCATTCAGATTTTTCATCATAATAGGACACCGAAACGTCCCAGCTATGACAAGCTCCCTCATTCGCGGATCGTGAACCGAGTTGACGGTTTAAAAAACGGGCCGTGCTCCCGGAATCCGGCTCGTGAATGTTTTGCAGACGGCTGCTTTGTCTGACATTGTTCGAGCCTTAATTTCGATGGCGGATCGAGCAGCCAAATGCCGAATATGATGCGCGACGGGAAAAAACTGTACCTGGATGAAATTAGCAGCTCTCTAGCGGGGTACGCGGAATTGGCGGGCGGTCGACAGAACGAGTGTACTCCGAATTGTTTTTATTAATTAACGGGCCTGGCCGACTTGATGAGTCTCTGGCGACAGCCGCGGCGCGCCGCGAATCGCGCCCTTACGGCTCTGGGGGGCTACTACGAAAGTTGAAAATCGAAGTTTTTATCGTACCGTCCCTGTCCCTCTCGCATTAATTAATATTAGCGTCAGCGAGACGGCATGATACGAAGTTCGAATTTTGCACTTTGTAATACACAGCCTGCGCCCGCGCAGCCCGATGGAGCCCGAGTAAGGCCGACTGACGAAACGCGGAGATAAATTTTACAAACAATGGAACGAGTTTTTTAGTGTTTCACTACTTCACTTTACTATTAAAATATTCTAGAATATATTTTTTGCTTGGATTTCTTTCGAATCATACTCATACTATTCATAGAGTGGTCATTTATATTAATTTTGCTTATTTTGAGCATTTTGCTATTATTTACTATGGCCTCTCAAGCTGAGGATCGTGGGGTACGTGGGCTAAATTATACTTGAAAATTACCATGAATTTAATGATAAGGAAAACATCAATCACCAAAAACCTGCGAGGAAACTGAATGGTATGTGTGTGTGTGTGTGTGTGTGTATGAAGTTACCGATCCGCACTGGGCCCAAGTGAGAGCTGCGGCCTAAGCCCTCTCATCCTGGGAAGATGCCTGTGTCATGAATAGGGACGTATACGTACTGAGATGATGACGAGCATTTATTATTGTTCCTATCCTATGACATTTACCTTATCCACGTCTTGTAAATGAAAATAATTATAGAACAGAAGTATCTGACGGGACTTTTAACAATAAAGCGGGATATAAACAATTTATGGTTTAGCTGCTGGCGAGACATCGACTTTAATCGCAACTGGAACGAAAGTAATCAGCATTAAATTAATGCAAAAATGTAAATATCAATATAAAATGGAATGTAAAATAATGTCGTTCCAAACGGTAGGTTCCCGGGCACTGAGTATAATATACTCGCCGCTTGCGAAGTGTGGTGGCTATTGTTTTACTTAATTTTGATCCTTGTCGTTATTAGTATAAATATCAAGGTGGGTCTTGATTTTAAGGGCCCTTTTTATACACGCGGTGAATTAATGCACGCTGGAAGGCATCAGCGTCCTTCTTTTCCGAAACGCGCGCTCGCTAGTCTATAAGTGACACGCAGTATTTTATACACAAAAGGCATTCAAGTAAATAGCTCTAGGTAGGTTTTAAAAAAGTAATTGCGCGGTTAAAGAGTCGCTATCTACGAGAAACTGGTTAGTTTGGCCTTTACGCTAACGCTTGAAGAAGCAACGCCATAATGTATCAGTTGTATTGAATTCTAAACGCTGGTGTGAGCAAAATTTTGTACATAATATTTTAAATGTTACAAAACATTCCGATCAACAATAGATGTGACAGGCTTTTGTTTAATATCGGGGCTACTTTTACACGTCCAATAGTACAGTAGAACAACTTGTCCGGTCAACGCCCTCCTCTAGATCTATGTTAAGATAATTCTTTCAACCGCAATGTATAGCCCCGAGCAGAGAACCACTAAATCGGACATGAGTACTTTAAAAATAAACTTCACGAGAGTTAAGCGTCTATTAGTGACTCTTTTTGTTTAATGTCATTAAAAATAAATACATAATGATCGATTTACTTCTATTAAAAACATTCACGAGAACTCGGTTCATTCCGTGTTCTGACAGTTTTGTGGTAGGTACCGATGAATTTAAAGACGAAAACCAACATGGTCTCATAATGATGAGGTCATATTGACGATGGATACTACTATAATGTGAAGGGAAAGGTAAAGACTTAGGGGCTGTTTAACCATCCATTGATTAGTGTTAACTGACGGATAAATGTGATGCCGTCTTCGTCTATTCGAAAAAAACAAATAGAGATGGCATCAGATCCGTCAGTTAACACTAATCAATGGATGATGAAACAGCCCCTAAGATTGAATAGGCTGTTACTGAACTAGTGAGATGCATCTTCATCAGGAGAGATAGAAGTCAATTAACCGTCAGTTAACACTAATCAATGGATGGTCAAACAGCCCTTAACTTTAGTCCGTGCGGGTAATAATTTAGGTATCTGTTCTTAGTAGAACGCATGACTCTGGACAATATTATTTGTTTAGTATGTCATGTATTTTTATTTATCGTGTAAACGGAATGTTGCCGGCAGTGGTCAAACAATGTCTGGAAGATTGCTCTCGGTTGAAGAGCTCTAACGATCGTAAAGCATGGCGGCTAAGCGTACACGCCGACGTGTACTTATCACCTTCGCCGTTCACGATTTTCCGGGCTATTTATCAATCAAGAGGTGACTGTACTTTAAGTGTTTTACGTTACCCTAAAGTGGGAAATTTACCGATAGCGCTTACATATTATCTCAGCCTCAAATATCTGAGTTACTGAGACAAGTCAGTGTCGTGCGGTGACAGGTTATTTTTATCCGCGAAATCATTGTTAATTGCTGTTACCACCGAGCTAAAGGTGTTGTTAATTATACAATACCCGTAGTTAAGTGAAATAAATAGTGTCTACTGCAGACGGACATGCGATACGGTTATTTATTGCCTACAAATAATCGAAAGCCGGAGCGGAATCAATCAGTCGCCGGCACATGGAAGGGCGAGTGCTCATGTACTTATTTGCAAATGAATTTAAAAGAGACACTGAACTACAAAATGCCAAGGCTCTGTACCAACTGCCGCGAAGTGTCGTCTCAGTGCGAATATTTTGCATGGTAATCACTTAATTTATTATGAAATGTCTTTAATTGAACATTTCGTCTGTTTTTACGACAACGCTGAGCCGTTTACAGTGCTTTAATCTCGGATATTACGTTGTTAATTGTCAATAAACACGGACCGCTCAATTGTTTGCTCTTGAGCGAAGCATTTAATTGCCTTACATTTATTTGTCGCGTTAATGTTAAATGTCTTTATTTTCATAATTTATTGTCATGTTTAATCACGATATCGCGTCAACCATTCTCTACTTACTGTTGATTATCATTATCAAGCACAATCTTTTAAAAATTACTTCGCACAATCGCACATATCTGCAACCAATTCCTCTACTGTTTCGCCGTTATGTATACCTATTTTACCATCTTTATTATCATCTCTGTTTTAGATATTATTTAGGTCCTACCACTGGGCAAAGGCTTTTTTCACGCCAAAGTTCCCATGCGGGCTTAGCTGGTGAAATGTTCGTCAATATCACGCTTTGTTGCGCAGAGAACTTCAAAAAAAGGCAGAAGTGGCAATAAGATAAG
Organism: Choristoneura rosaceana; assembly: GCA_037349165.1. Lineage (NCBI taxonomy): Eukaryota > Metazoa > Arthropoda > Insecta > Lepidoptera > Tortricidae > Choristoneura > Choristoneura rosaceana. Next base: position 693,985 of record JAZBNJ010000051.1, read on the forward strand.
GCTTTTAGTCATGTTAGTTTCTATTAAAACATTATAGTATTTGTTATCAAATGCACAAACAGCGTGTATGCAGGCTAAACCAGTCATTGCGTGCTTTCGCAAAGAACCTGATGTGTCTTAGTGGGTCAACCAACCCTAGCAGGTCTCGGCTATGATGGTGCGAGGATCTACAATCTACAGTAATAGGGCATTTTAGCACTGTATTCAGCATACAATTGGAGCGGTTCTTCCTATATCATGAAGTAGGTTTAACTCTTGAGTAGGTTATCAATCAGAGCGGTAGGCAAAGCAGGTGTTGAATAAAGTGAGCGTCAGTGTGAAATGATTTAGTGACTAGTGATTCTGATTGGCGTACAAAAAGGGCTATTATCGGAGTTTTTCCGCGAAATCGAATCAGGAATGAGGGAATCCGCAGAAAAATCAAGGTAAGCTACATATTATTATAGCCCAAAGAATTGTTAATAGTTGATGTTTTTTAATATAATATTCACTACTTTTTTATTAATACATTATTCAGGTTAATGACGTCAGAATTTAATTTAGTTGTGTCACACCAATGCTTGTTTTATAAACTTGACCTGTATGTGTATTTTTTATTTGTGGTGCAAAACAGGAATGGTACTTAACTCAAAAATGATACTCACTACCACTGTCAAAGTGCCGTACATACACAGAAGATGTTGAAGATTGTGTTTGTACCCTGTTATCTTGCTCACTTACCTCTTCATAATCAAGCCTGGCAGTAAGAGTGAAGACGCCAGTTTGCGGGTTCAATGAGAAGACGTCGTTAGCCCAGTCAGATATGAGCGTGTACGTCAGCTGGGCATTGGGTCCCGCGTCCAGATCGATGGCACCCACCGTGCCCACTATTGATCCCCGGGCTGCGTTTTCTGGGATGTCGAAAGAGTAAGCGCTTTCTTTGAACACTGGCGGATTGTCGTTGGAGTCTGTGACCTGCGAATCAAAAGAAGATTTTATAAGTTTAATGTCTTGCAGGTGGTAGAACCTTGTGCATGGTCCGCCAGAATTGATACCACCATCTTGCTCGCTAATCCTGCCATGAAGCAGCAGTGCTTGCACTGTTGTGTTTCGGCGTGGAGAGTAAGACAGCCGGTGAAATTACTAGCACATGAGATATTCCATCTTAGGCCTCTAGGTTGGCAACGCATCTGCAATACCCCTGGTGTTGCAGATGTTTATGGGCGTTGGTGATCTCTTACTATCAGGATACCCACTTGTTTGCTCGTTTGCCATCCACTTGAATAAAAAAAAAATATTTACTAATATTACTTAAGCTTATGGTCCGCAGAGATTCGATTTTTTCTGAACATTTTTTTCATAGGTGACCGTTTGAACCGTTGCTGACTTTAAAACGTTTAATTTTTGTGATGTATTTAATATCGAAAACAATGAACCTTTAAAAAATATGTTGGCAGTAACATTGTATGTTGTTGTTTTTCGTTAGCAAGTACATCTTCTGGGTTAATTGAGCTACATAATAAATAAATAAATATCATGGGACGCTTGACACCAATTGACCTAGTCCTAAACTAAGCAAAGCTTGTACTATGGACACTAAGCAACGGATAAACATAATTAAATATAGATAAATAAATACTTAAATACATATTAAACATCCAAGACCCGAGAACAAACATTCGTATTATTCATACAAAAATATTATTCGAACCTGGGACCTCAAGCTTCGTAGTCAGGTTCTCTAACCACTTAGCCATCCGGTCGTCGGTTTCATAATACTTCTAAAGTTACTACAAATCTGGATTTAACCAAAAACGGAGAGCAGTTTATGCAATATCAGGCGTATTATGAAACTGTAATATACTCTTGGAAAGCTATATACTCGTTAATTGTGAAAATAAAATTCTTGAACTCAACTTTGTTTCATGCTAATTATTAAACACAAGATACTGGCGTATAAAGTGTCTGAGATAAGTTCTGCAGGTACTCTTGAATTGATATGAATATCAAGTTACAATCGTTTCAATTAATTGCATCTTTGGCCGTAAGGGTATCTTTTGATAGACAATATAATTAACAGGCGATAGCATGCATTGCATAAGCAGCAGAGTAGGCAGCGCTAGTGCTAGTGGCGCGTTCCTGCAGTGCAAACTACCAACTGCATCTTATCTTATCTTAAATTTAGGGGTCCTTGCGGATACACTTCGACCCGTAGGGATCTTTTGTGTAATTACCCCTCCTTCGCACTTACTCCATTGCTTTTATCACCTCATCCATAAATTGCATCCCCTGGAACCAACTCAATGCACGCTAATACAAAACGTCTACCAACCTGCACGACTACAGTAACATCAGTAAACTGGACACCGTCATCAGCTCTTACTACCACATGGTATTCCGATATTGTCTCCCTGTCCAAGGGATCTTTCAGAGTCAGGACTCCTGTGTACGGTTCTAGCGTAAAAGGTGGCGGTTCCTCTGATTGTATACTGTATGTGATGCTGCCAATGCTATCAGGGTCTTCAGCTATGATTGTAGCCACGGGCTGTCCTGGAGATAAGTCTTCGGAGGCGAAGTATGCCGGCGGGATGTTCTTGAATACCGGTGGACTGTCGTTTTTGTCCAAGATAACGACCTCGACCTGGAAACAAAGAAATAGTTTAACGAATGTGTCGATGTAAAAATCTTTTAATTTTCTTTTTTTTTTAGAAAGACATAGAATACAGTATGTAAAAATAGTATCTAAAAATGCCTATCGACTAAAATCGGTGCGGTTACGTAAAGTTAATTGAGTTTTTAGATAGAATACCAGAAAAAAACTAATGTACTAAGTAGGTACTGAAAGCAACAATTAATAGGAAATTAGAGTTTTTTTTTTATTATAATTGGTTATAGTGGTTAAAATAATAATAATAATAAATAATAAATAAATAAATATCATGGGACACTTGACACCAATTGACCTAGTCCCAAACTAAGCAAAGCTTGTACTATGTGTCATACACGTACCTATGAATGACATTGTTTCAGAAAACATAGTGGTTTATGTGTGTTTCGTTAGAAACGTCATAAAATAGCTTTTATGAGTGATGAGTAGGATGGGATATTACAAAATAATGTTGGCATGTTACAAAAATTACGAGAATACTGCTATTGAAAGCCCTTTAAAAGAAATGCAATTTAGAGTTAAACAAAGTGAAAACGTAATAAAGTATTTAAACATGCCATGACCGCCACAAAATCGATGCAGAAGAAGGCCAGCGATGTTTTATTCATAAGATTGGCACAAAATCGCCCAATTTAACACAATATAAGAACACAAACCCAATTAATAATTCTAAAAATGCAGCCAGCGAGCGGCTGCTTCGACAAATGTGTGACTCCGCGGATGGGTGGAATGATAAATAAAATGTGGCCAGCCTTTTGTTGAGGCAGTTCGACTGGGCTCAGATATTATGTTTTGGATTTCGCTAAGTAAGTAGCACAACAGTCAATGTGTCCTTCATTACAATGTTGATCGCTTGTTTTGGTGCGAAAAAAGGCATTGGGGCAAATGCTCTGTCGCTTACGTCATTAATGTATGTTTACATAATACAGGTCCATATCTGCTTCTGTAAACACGCTTCGTAAAAAGTGTGATTGTGTGATAAAGGGACCGTTATTTTTGAGGTTCCATACAAAATCCACAATTTTATGTTTCTGGTCATCCATCAACCGATGGACATTGATGATTGATGAAGATGGACATTACTGCAAGAGGGCTCTATTTTTTTTAGTCGTAACAATAATAATGGTGAAGTTGACATATTATGAGTAATTAAAATAATTTATAATAATCAACACTCTAATTAAAGAACTCAAACTAAATTGAAAAATCATTTCTTTTAGAGTTCTGGAGTCAAAAGTGAATAAAGAGATTTTGACTTTGACTTTGAAAACAGCTAAACGCTTACTTTAAAAAAAAGCCGTATCGTTTTTTATCATTTTTTATCAATACATAACTCAAATTTATTGTTGGTCTGTGTGGATCTCTCAGCGCATGACATAGTACATAATATATTGGCATTTGGGCAGCTTTTTCCTTACATTTATAACTGTTGCTAGCAAAATAATTCGTTTGTCGCTACCTCTAGGGTACCATGCCACTAGCGGGATAAAAACTAAACTATATTTCTTCGAGGGTCTCTATCTCTATACCTAGGTACCAAATTTAATCAAATTCGGTTCTTCGGTTTAAGCGTGGTGAATAGTAACGGGCTGACAACAGGAAGAGCTACTTTTGCAATCTATAATATTAGCAAGGATTAAAAATATAGGATATAGGTAAGTAAAAACATAAGTACCAAAGTCCCTTTTTACGTGTCGTGTTGCACAAATGTCATTTTTCCTGATTTGGAACGTCGATTCGTCTAGGTACAGTGTGTTACCGGCCAAGCCAATATTTTTTTAAGGGAGGTTAAAGTACCGTGTTTTTACAATTTAACCATGACATTAATTTAATTAATAAACTAAAATTCAGATTTTGTTAACTTTCAAACAAAATTATAATTGCCAGCAATGTACACCGACAGATACTTTGGTTATTACACTTATCAATTTACTTTGCTGGCAATTAAAATTTTGTTAGAAAGTGAACAAACCCCAAATTTAAATTAATTCATTGAGGATAGTTTTTTGCTACTGCATGTAAAATAAATAAATTTGGATTAAATTCATGTCATTGTTAAGTTACAGAAATACGTTACTATCACCCTTAAAAAACCTGACTGCCGGTAACACACTGTATACTGTATACTATACACTTAACATGACTTAACTGACCGTGCGAGAGAGTGGACATACGAAGTTTTTTAATTACAATTAAATATTTAAACAAAACTATTTGTCAGAATGCAAAAGGCTATCAATTCATAATAAGTATAATCGCGATCCGATGCTCATTAAACTGGATTAATGTATCATACTCGAGGATCTTCGGGACCTGCCTAAATTATTGTTGCCTTTTTGTTACTCGTATCTTGTCCGAGGCCTGAGATGAATTGCATTATTTAATGATTTCGGGTGTCGTTAAAGAACTGAATTGAAAGAAAATCAAGAAGAAATTGAGCGGGAGCGCTCTCGACTTTCCTATCTGCGGTCCTATGCATTCATCAATATGATTAATGGAGTTGTTTCTTTAACATTCTTTTTTTGTTTCTGTTTAGTTTCGTACATCACCTCTTTTGTTACGATGGAAACAATTTTTTTTTATTTGCAAAGTATCAGTTTTTTATAAAATTATTTAAAAGTTGAGTCACAAGATTAACTACGTATAACTGCATTTTTTTGATAAAAGTAGTAATTTGTTAATGCTGTATCAAAATTACTTAAGAAAATAAACTTGATAAATTAAAAGTAACAAGTCGCTCCTATTTATTCATCTGTAACTAACATCGTTGTTTAATTCTCATTGCCCGCGATGCATCCGCAAGATAAGATTAATAAAGTCAAAAGCGAGCTTTACAAACGTTGCCGGTGGACGTCTACAAAAAGCTATTCGGAACCAACTCGACGAGTCAACAAAGGATAGAAGTAAAAGACCAAAACGCGCCAGCATTTCGTCATCTGTACTCTGAAGCACGAAGAATTCGAGGCACAATGATCGGAGCCGTCACAGATAAGAAGAGGGCGATTGTGGAGAGTTCTGTGCCCTCGACGCGCGGATGGCGCGCCGCATTTGTTATGATGACTCAATCATTTCATTGTACCCGAGCAGGGGTACATCCCGAACCGATAGCCACGAGGAATGCTCAACACGGCTACGGTTTACCCACGTAAGAGAAGCAGCAATTAACGCTGATTGTGCCATTATACACCACCAAATAAATTGAAACGTGTTAATAAAATTTGTTGTTCAGAGAAAGCATGAGAAAATGTTGAATCTATTGTAGAAACTTTATTCATATTTGTTTTTATTGGTGGCAATTTAATGGAGAAATTAAATTTGTACGCTTTATAGGTTGTTTGACCACGTTCGACTGTCTGGGTACCACACAAAGCGTATCGCTAACGCACAATATTAAACAAAAAGATTTATCGTACACAAAAAGCGTCCGTATACGATACGCCGTGGTATGCTAGGAGGCCCCCTGGCGCTCATGTTTGAAGTAATCGATTAAGGGAAGAGAAATGACAGAACGTCGGCTTAGAAGGATCATCGATTAGTCAAGTTTCGATAATTGATTATGCCGCGCTACTAGATTAATAAGAAGTCATGTGCGTTTTCTTGTAGTGCACCATTCATATGATTAATCTGACATTCCATGTTTTAGTTAGTTTGGCCAAACAACTATTCTTTACTATAAATGTATAGCTGCAACTTGTAAACTCAATCCTAACTTCAAATTATGACGAGGCAATGACCTCGACGTCTCGCAAGTAAAAAACTCTTCTCTCTCATTTATTTTCGTGGGTAGATTGTTTTTTAAAGTAATTTTACGAACATCAATCATTAAAATCGTTTACTTTGTAAAATTTGCCGACCCTTCTTCGCGGTCGCGCTCCAGTTTTTTAATGAAATTTATATCACACTATGCTATAGAAAAGAGACTAAGAAAATTATGAAATATTAAGTAAAAAACGTAGTGCTTAAACGGTTTTTTTATCTGGCTTGGTAGTAACTTTGTTTTAACTATTGAAAAAAAAGACGCTTTACGTACTTTATGTACTAATTTTTAAGTTGCGTAGAATTTCCTAGTCTCTTTATTTTTTTTATTATTTTTTTTGCAAAACTATTTGTTGGAGAATACTGCACTTGCTACATATATTTGAGTAGTCTGCAGTGGCGTGGCACTGTAAAAATATAATTCCCATCGGTTTTCCTTTCTTTATGCAACGCCAATGATGATTTTGATGACTAACGAGCCGAATAACAGTCCACACTCAAGCTATTTTCTGTATCATAATTAAATACACATAAAACCCGCAAGTACGAATTTTTCAACGTATTTTAAGCCTTCTTAAAAATGATTTTAATGTAATCATCGTAATTTGTTCTTTCACAAAGTAAGTCAGTATGTAATGGTATTGATTGTCGATAAACCGAAACCTACGTTTGGACTGAGCCTCGAGGTAAACGCATGAATTGCATACATTTTGCTACATGAATATAAAGTACCCGAGCTAATTTGCTAATTCGCTGGGAAAGATTTATTTCCCGTGATTAATTTTGAATTAGGTACATGTACCTATGTTTTATAATTGGTCGTTTTATGTGATATGCAACCAATTGATAAATGTAAATGTTAGGTTTATTACTACAAACTACTCTGAAGCAAGGCAAGAGGTCAACAGAGAAGAAGTTTCTAGTTTATTGGCCCAACCTAAATTGAGATCTAATAATGAAATCTACAATACTTTTATTAAAAGTAATAATAATAAACTATTTATTTCAGCCTCATCGACTCAGTTATCTTTCTGACAACTCTTTTTACCGTTTGTTCTAATCCTACTAATATTATGTATAGACGCAGAAGTTTATGAGTATGTGCGTAAATAAATGCGTATATATGCGCGCATGTGTGTTTGTCACTCCTTCACTCTGAAACGGACAAATACATAATAGGCTAAGTCTTATATTATATTTCCATGGGATCCACGTAAAATCCTGCAATACCTACCTAAGGTAATCTAAATGTTTCTAAAATTCGTTTGTAAATCTGGTCAAAAAATAAAGAAGTAAATATTATACCTCGTTGAGTTTCTTGACGGATTATTTTTAACAGAGGTTTTTCCGAACAGGTGGTAGATTTTTTGACATTCTTAAGTGCTTGTCATAGCTCAAATTGAACAAAGATATTTTGACTTAGACTTTTTCTTAACTTATTGTAAATGAATTTCGTTGTGAGTTTTGGCAATTCCTAGAAAGGTAAGTTTAAAACGATAATTCCTATTTATTTTAAGAAACACCTAGTGTTTTTTCAGTACCATTTATACATCAACTTTTCAATCAGCATCTATACTATCAGTAGTATCACGATAACCTTTTTTTGTGAATTTAAAACAGTCATTTCCATAAAGTTTACAGCCTCACTACATTTCAGTCAGCAATCGGCGATAAAGATCCACTCTAACAAAAAGACATCAAATGTACCGTTTAAATGCATTCTAACGTGTTAACATCGAAGTTGTAAGAGTTGGCAAGCATGGATTCCTTAGCAGGATGGACGTACCGACGGATATGGTGGCATCGTTTAGGCTACGCTCTATGTTTAGAACGGTTCGTGACCGCGCCGAGCCGCTATACCCCCGGGACTTGCAACAAATTATGTGCTGCTAAAGATTAGTCAAGGGAACGATAGGGAACTTCGCGATAGCATACGATGCTATAGTCTTGATAGTAAGGTTTTGTGCAAATTTCATTTTTAAGAGAAGTCTCTCCGTTCCATTCTCCATTAAACGTAGTCCCGGTCTCATTTGAAAACTAGGCAACAGAAGTAGATGAAATTTTGTAAGTATGGACTAGTCGTAATTATCTATGCCTGTGGTTTTTCAGATTTTCATATAAATATGTAATATCAGAATTACAGGCAGCTCAAAAGTCGACAAAAAAAAGATGTCAACTTTGCACGAGAATTACAGACTATTAAAGCATTTTTACAAAAATCGAAAAAAACCACAGACATAGAAAATATAATGAAAGCAACCTTTTTTAGCTAACTGAAGGTTCATTTTGTTGGCTGTACTTGCATTGTCGTCTAAGAAACTACATTATTATATCCATTTTAAGTTTCATGTCATATAAATATAATCGTTTAACCTCCTGCAAAGATCATCCTGTCCACCAGAATTTCCACTACCATTATTATTGTGTTGTTACTACATGTAGGTACCTAATAAGAACCAAGAAGATACCGAGAAGTGTTTCAAAATGGTTTGTAAATTTTGAAACCTCGATTTATAAACATACGAAAGGGTTACACGTTAAAATAATACATACTTAAGGAGGTACAGTCAGCGTCAAAAGTAGCGGATTTGTCAAATTTGTGTAGTTTTAAGTAGGCACGTGTCGTTTTACAAAACGATAAATTACAAAAGTATGCAGCTACTTTTGATACTGACCGTACAACGTGTAGATGATTCGAGTATAAAACTTAGTATTTTTCATAGAAGCACTACCGGGATGTAAACCCGTGACTTCTAGCTTCATAGTTAAGTTAGAGTCACTAAACACAAACCTAACTGGTCGTCTAATATTTTTTGAAATGTAAATGATGTATTATAAGAATACATTTCGCACGAACATTGAAATATTGAAATTGAACATGCCAGTCGATATCTAATCGTACTGAAATCGTTTAAGCTCTTCCTGTTGCTGATGCCACAATGAATAATGATACCTATTAAATGGTTGTGATAAATCATATAAATTTTTCAAACGAGACGCCAACGGAATCGAATAGCTGATGTACTATAGGTGATTTTGTCAATAGATCACATTTATAAAAGTATCTCTTATTTTTTTGGACACATTTTTAATAATTTCGTTTAGTAGCAGTAATTAATATGTTTCTCAAAAAGTAAGTGAATTGTATCTTATTAACAGTATTAGCTACATAATTTTTTGTCAATCTCACATTTACCCCCCTTTCACCATCCATTGCTTAAATTTATTTGACGGATAAATGTGATGCCGTCTCTGTTTGTTTTGTTCGAATAGACTGAGATGGCGTCACATTTATCCGTGAAATAAAATTATTAGTCTTTTTTATTAGATAGCGCGTTCTTCTTGATTTCCGTTAACATGGGCTGACGGCTTAATTAAATGATTACTTAATGCTAAAGTTAGCAAAAATTTTATTACCAATAACTTACGTACTTAAACTCAATGAATGGAAGTGTTAGCATTTTTTTTTATTAAGGCAACAAACAGTCACATATTTAAACATTGCATTCAAGACATGATAAAGTACAGACCTGGAGTAAATTGGACTTTATTAAGTATAAAAAATTAAGTTAATCCTTTTTCAACAACCCAGACTGTTTTCTAGCACTCGCTCTGTTCTTATTACCAAATAAAGTATTCGATGATCCACAAAAACGCGTTTTCCAAGTAACTATGCGCCTAAGTGCACGCCTGTCGTTACCGCGCATTAGCATGCGCCGGAGTCCGCCCACTCCACTATCGCATCCACAAAATATATGTAAAATATGCACAAAGCATCCAGGATAACGTGCGGCGATACCGCGACGCCATTTGCATCGCCCCGGGCCCGTCGCGATATTCGGCCATGTTTGACGGAATCATGGAAAAGTGCGTCATCATTTTTTCATCATACTTGGGCGTCACCAGGTATGTAATGAGTTAATGACGCTGTCCCGGTGTGATGATGTATGATCTGTAATTACCGTGCTTCAATTGTTCTGTGAAAAATTTGCCTACCCACGCTGAGCAGTGTGATAGCTAGAATGCTTTTGAACATATCGACACGCCTTGAAAAATAATAAGATGCTCCTTGCATCCACTAAAAGGTCGCCCTGTAGAGATCCAGTAAATTATTACACTCCATTTATTTTAACATTTGAAACTTAACGGCTAAATTTGCACACGTTTTTAAATAAAACAACGAAACTATTTAAAATTGTGTTAACTTCTTTAATAAAAACATAATAATAACCGCTAATAAATGTACAAGTAGGTATTTTTAGTCCATTTGTGTTTGAAATACCGAGAAACGTGTGTTACATATTGACCATTAATTCAAACGTTAAATTAAATGGAGTATAGTTCTCCATTATATCTTAATGATAATTAATTGCGTTTGTTTCTTTATTAAGTAAGTATTTGTGAATACAATAATGGTTTCTATGATTCACACCTACATGCTTACATAACGTCGAAATCTGTTTACTACCCATAATATTGCTCTAAAAGTATTTAAAAATGCTGTTTCAAACTCTAGCCTGCGAAACATATCTCAAGGCAATGTCCTTTTCAACGATCTGTCAGAATTCGGAGGAATTTCCTAAGATGCAAAGGCTGTTTTTGCAGTGCATTCTTGCCGTGCTTTATGATTTTGAGAACATTTATTATTATGCACGCTGGATGGCTCGCGGGGAGGCACGCAAGCTGCTCAATTTAGCCTAAATTCACCCCCCGAGGCCCCCCAGCCTATTATTGTGTGATCGATAGTATAATTTTGTAATAACTAAGGTTTTTGTAACGCAGTTTACAACTTGCTGCTGATTTGTATCGTGCTGCGAATTTATGGTTGAGTAAAAGTTGTACTTTCATATTATAAGAGTAAATATTTAAGTATATTTTTACTTTATTGATAAAAGAAACTAAATAATATACATATTAAACATAACTTTCTAAGTATATTTTATATTTATCATCATCATTATCATCATCAGCCAGAACACTTCCACTGCTGAACTAAGGTGACTAAGGCCTCCCCCTTAGAACGCCACAATGAACGACAACTCGCCACTTGCATCCACCGGTTTCCCGCAATAAGCAACTATATATCGTCACTGGAAAGGCAAAATTACTTAACCGCCAAATTGGGCATATTGAGTTATATACATATTCGGAATCAGCGAATTTTTCTGCGTCGATCTATCTAGGTAACGTAGCTATCTGAGCACTTTTGTGGCGCTTCAGTAACTCGTAAAAAGGCGGTTATTTTGTTTTTCCTTTTACTGAAGAGCCACACTTTTTGGTCTTTTTTGCACATGTGTCGCATAAGTAATATCTCTTTGCCATAAAAATACAAAATCTGCAATTTAAGTAAAACTGTCTTCTTATCTTGTGATAAATAAAACTCTTTCAGTATTTGTGCTTTTCCTACAATATTACAAGTAGCTCTATTAAAGTAATTTTGTTTTATTTTCAATCGGATCGAGCATGGCGTATAAGAAAAGTTGCCTTCGTGCTTTTGTCGAGTGAATGACGTATACGTAACTGAGCCATCCAGTTATTTTTAATTTTGGGAACTAAAAGCAGCTTTTAAGAAATAATCCTATCCTTGACAACATCATATCAGTATTATTTAAATGTGTATGTTTTGCTATTAAGGTAGTTTACGCGTAATGAAAATGCGCGAGCGCAAGCAGTTAAGTCTGTCTCCTCGAATATTTAGCCTTTATATTTAGTTCTTCATGGGAGCAAATCCTCTTAAATATGCCAGAACTAAATGTGAAAAGAAAATTACTTGTATTAATTAAAGTATTTATCTTATAGTAGTTTTTTTTAAATACTGACGTAATATAAACAGATTTTTTCTGACCTTATCGTAATTCCTGACGCCCACAACAAGATGCATGTTTGTATTTACTGATATTGATGTTAACCATTTTACAGAACTCACTATGTCGGAGAACTCTAACTGATGTGTACCAAGTGTGTGTATGTAGAAGAAACTGACTGACTAGGTAACTTATAGATCAACGCACAGCCAAGACCGATGTCAGGTGTTAAGTAGAAACTTGAAATTTAGAATATATATATGTTCTTTAATAGGTGTAGACGCGTACTAAGAAAAGATTTTTCGAAATTAATCCCCTAAGTGGGTGAAATGGGGCCCCAAAGTTTGTATGTGGAAACAAGATTAGTCAGACAATTTTATTTGAAACCTCATAGGAGTACTCCTAACGGTAAATGAATAAACACGTGTATCGGGTTTTTTGAGGATTCAACCCCAATAAGAGGGAAATGTGGTAACAAAGTCCGAAAATCAACATGGGTATGGTTACTATAGTTTATCGGGTCGATGATTACGAAAACAATAAGTAACGATTTTAAAATCCAATGTGCCGAATGTGAAATATCATCTCCCCTGTTGGGGTACGATGGGGTTGAAATGTCAATATGGGTATGGGCAGTGATATCTTGGTAGTATGGCCAGGATCGTCTTCGTAGGAGGGAACGCCTCAAACTTTAATGGCACATGCAAGAAACTTTGCACGATCGTTGAATTTCAATGACAATGCTTTTATATAATAGAAACCACCTGATGCTGTATTCAGTCAGGTCTTCTGCTTACAAAGGAACTCCGCAAAAGTTGATATCACAGATACCACATTGTTGCAAACGCAACTGTTTTTATTTTGTTATGTGTATTACTTTTGAATCTATACACAAGATTTAAACACAATACAGAGGGCATGACGTTAAATTTTTATTTAACCAATCACAGCTACGCACGCACTTGAATATAAAGCTCTGTCACCGTCAATTTTTTTGCATTTTCCTCTGTAAACCAGTTACCTCTAAAAAATAAGTACTTTCAGTCGAATCTTTATCAAAGTTTTACTCAAGCATTGCCAGAACACCCTATACTTCAGCAGATTGAGTTTTGATGTTACAGATAACTTAATGAAAAACTAAAATATACTTAAAAAGCTATTACTTAAGTTTGATCTAAAAAAAACGAAAATAAACATTAAATACCTACGCCAAATTAATCAATGCATTATGTAATATAATGTATCTAAACATAAGTATCATAGAGGTGCCCTTAGGAAGGATGTTTCGAACCATTAGATACCAATACCATTGGATATTAGATTTTTGGAACCGTTGTATAGGGAAATATCTAAACTATATCTGTTTATTTTTAGTTTTTGAAACAACTGAGCTAATCAAAAAACAACTATTAGTGAAAGATTTATAAAAATTCGATTCCCGGAATAATAGAAACCTGTTTCAATTCAATCGCCAACAGTGTAGTTTTCTACGGAATTCACTTATTCCTACACGTGGGAATGTGAATGAAGATGTGAAACAGAGGTTCCAAGTTTGTACAAATTATGATTGTTTAGGTTTATTTATGGATTCAAAATTTTGCAAATATATTCCTCCAAAAAAGCAATTAAAACACGAAAAAAAGAAAAGTCAATTTTCCGGGGGAAATTTAATTTTATATTTAGGTAATCGAAAAATTTTAATTTGTTTTAGTTATATTTGTACTCAACTGATACTAATAGGTACCCACTCAACTTTATCTAGCGCCACAAATTTAGAAAGAAAGAAAGACAGAACACATTTATTAACATTCAGAAAGACACACAAATACAAAAAAAATAATAACAATACATAGCAAACACAAATAAAACAATAAATAAATAAAAAGATGAAAATGAAAAAACACGATTTTGTGTGTCCTCACAAAAGTAAAACGGCCGCTGACTCAGCATTATGCTGAGGCGTCAGATGCCTGCAGCACTAATATTCTGCCAGAACCGTCTGTGACTCACGGAATGATACACAAACATACTAAACTTATCCATGTCAATAAAATTAAGAAATAAAAATTGATTAAATTGTAAATCGACGAGAAATAAACAAATTACAATAAAGAATACTTAATTGAAATAATTATAAAAAATTATCCTATTAATGTTATGAATACCATACTACCTATATATGAATACCTATTATGGTAAACATCGAGATAATTCGTTAATATTATTAAAAAAAAAATTTAAACTTTCTTGTTTTATTTGTTGCAAAATAACTTTTTCTTCAATCATTATGGCAAGTGTAAGAAATAAAACGTTCTTACTGAGTCATACTAGAAGTAGATACCTACTTTACGATGACTATCTTTTATTTAAATACCTTGTATTAAGAACTGATAATTTCAAAAAAATGACCATAGTTAAAAAACTGGAAGCATATCATTTGTGTTGCAGTTGTTACGTAATTTTTTGTACGTGGTTTTAACTACTTCAGTATAATGCATGGCCTTTTTTTTATTCAAACAAAGTTATCAGTAGTTTTATTGTACTTATGAATAGGAAAAATTATCGCTGGAGTCATTTTCTCCGTATAAATAATTTTGGAAAATTTACTTTAAATGAATTTTGGCTCACTTATTAATTTATGTATTTGCCTTTTAAGTAGTAATACCAGACGTGTGAAAAAGTAACACGTTTAATTGAAGTCATTTTACTTCACCTGGACAGCAACCGTACTACATTAAACGAAATTTTCACGTACTGTTATTTCTACAGGTTATGTGTTATCAGTACTTTCAAACTACAAAGAAAGTTTAAGCTGATGGTACTTAAGAAATTTTGACTTACAAAAAAAGAAGTTATTATTACTTAAGCGACACTTATTTCCTAAAATAGTGCACAAAAGAATAGGGAGCATAGTGATTAACATAGATAAACCAAATAGATTTTCATAAAAACTTCTTTTATAAAAATCGGATGATTAGATAAAAAGATATCTTTTTTTTTCTTAAAAAAATAACTTTAAATGGGTTTTTCTCGAAATGTCGTTTTGGCGTTTCAGTAATTTTGCCTTTACAGTGACGATATATTAAACCACGTTAAACAAGAGTTGTGAAATTTATGTTGCCATGTTACCCGCGACTTCATTTATTGAGTCCGTCATCTATTTTTGAGTTTTCAAGAATTGAGTAGTCAAGCGTTTCTATTGGTTAATGAAAAACACATCCCTCGCAATACATCCTCGCACATCTCTAGTGGAAACGCTGCTTAACAGCGGTACTATAATGGTAACATTCGTCAGTCAATGTGTTAATCAAGTTTTAATATAATAATAATACAAACAATTTCAAACATGATGAAAGTCACCAAGTTTAATACATTATAAAACGAAAGTCAAAAACATGAAAGGACAAAAATAAAGTTTATTAATTAAATCTTTGGCGAATTCCACAACAGAAGGTATTAAAAAATACAGGTTTTGTGTTACAATAAACATAAGCAAAGACGAATTGTCGTCCGTTATTATAAATTTAACTCCACATATCATTCAGAATTCAAAAATAGTTGTACCCATCCTCAAATTAGGTACTTAAAGATTTACCCCCTTATTCATAAAACTTAACAAGCCTATTAACATAGGTATTTGTTAGTTAACACTAACAAATGCTTTGTCCCTTTCTAACAAATACAAATGTCGAAGTGACAGATAAGGACAAATGAATTTTAGCGGCATTTTAACTAAAATAGGTTTGATTGTCGTTTATGAATATGGGGGTTAGCACATATTTAATTATTAACATTAACACACAAAGTAATTAAAAACATATGAGTAGATAGTTTATATAAAAAAATATGATTACTTAAAGGATACATTACGTTTTCTCTACATCTGGCACATGTTTATGTCACAGATATAAAAAAAGATAAAAACATGTTTAAGCCTTCTTAAGCGATTATGAATAAGGGAGTAAAAATCGTTTGAGGTTCGTGAGGTCTGACACCCTAAGGCCCGAGGTGCGTGCACAAGCTTTCTCAAAATGACAAAATTACTCCATTCTTAAACTGAATTTAACGCTAAATTGATACTATATTGCTTGTCGATATCAGATAAATGCATAATGACTGTGGTTGGGATATTTTAATCTATAAATTAGGGTAACTTTTTGCCTTCCCGTTTCACAAGTTGAGAGGGGAGAGTCTGGACTTTGGATTGAAATTGTTAATCTTATGAAATCATACAACTGTAAGAAATGGACACCGGAAATAATCTAACAGTTATGCCGTAAACAATATTCTCCCGACAAATAAACGAAGTACACGAACGAAAATCACGAGCTTTGAATTTTTCAACGTCGCTCGCGGATCGGCGCTGGCGCAGCGGCGAACACAAAGCGCCAACGATTAACGAACTGAGACCAAATAAACCATATCATTTCATTACGTAATGTTTATTCATTAATTTTGAAGATAAATTTGGATAAATGTTCAACTACAAGGCTGATTAGCAAGGTTCCTCTCCTTATTTTACAAGGCCGCCTATTTTCAGATAACATTTAATAAAAAATATTTAGCGCAAAGGCTATCTATCACTAGATCAGACGTTATACTTCGCAACACAGACACACAAATCAATAAGTGCTACCTACGCAAAACTCATAAAACACATCAAACGAATATAAATTACACGATGGTCGGCGATTCACAAAATTTGTAGTTGCAGCGGCACGTCCACACCTTATGATCATCAGTCATCACTATGAAAATAATAGCAATAATAACAACAAAAGAATTAACATGTCGGCTGCCAAAACGCCACAGACGAGCCGGTCGGTTCGTCTCGCAGGTGGTTCTAGCGATTTACCGATACGCGATATAACCGTTCGATAATGACGGGGCAGTCCGGCCGACAGAGGAGCGATGTCGCAACCCGTTCGCCGATTTCGGTGTGCCCGTCGGTCATCTCTAACGATGGAGCGATAATTAAGATCGGACGTCGGTATTATTTACGCCCGCAGCGTCCCGGCGCGGCCGCACTCGGTCACGACTCTTTCCAAGTCGGGCGAGACTATTGTTGCTTTTACCCGTGTTTAGTTTGGCTAGCCGCTTTCCGCACGGCCGGTTTACACGATGCTCCAGCGGCCGACATGAATGCAAGATACGATTTGTCTGTCAGATAAAGATAAGTGTATTGAAGCCAAAAAAATTAGACGGCATTTCGTTTTTTTACAGACGCATTCTTAAGATTCGTTG
This sequence comes from Choristoneura rosaceana, assembly GCA_037349165.1. Lineage (NCBI taxonomy): Eukaryota > Metazoa > Arthropoda > Insecta > Lepidoptera > Tortricidae > Choristoneura > Choristoneura rosaceana. Next base: position 711,436 of record JAZBNJ010000051.1, read on the forward strand.
GTGCTTAATTACAAAGGATGAACTTTATAATTTTGAGACAATAGAACGCAAGAAACATGTTGGAGAAGATCAGAGAATTTGAAGTCGTTTGTCATTTGTAATTAAAATTTATTAAATCTAAATGAATACGATTTATTGACGATTGTCAAAAAAACTGAAATTAAATTACTATAATCCTAAAACCTATGTTATGTACGTTACGTGCTCATAAAACTTGCGATCTAACTGCAAACAGTACCTAAAGCCTGTAGGTACCCTGGACCACCTGCAGATAGATACATACGCCTTACATCCCTTGCACCGCTAGATAGACCTGAAAATAAAATCCTGCAAGCCGCATTTTTACTATTTATGTGTGAGTAAATTTACCTTACGATGCCAATATTTCATGTGTGCTACCTAACTGCCTTCAAAATGTGACAGAGTTGTTTGCCTAGTAAACCAGTTTGAAGGCTTCTTCTCAGATATATTACGGACTAAGCTCTTGAAAGATGCGAGCTGGCCACGACACGGTCTGGTAAATTATGTATATTTTTATTTTCTGCCGAGACGATGAAATCTATTATATCAACTACGTCATCTAGAATTTACAAGCGCTATAAAGTTAGCGATACCTGCCTTAAATACCACGTTACTCAACGCGTCAGTAATAAATTTGGTGCTTACATTTTAATAATTAGGTAGAAATACAGGCATGCGTCGCGCCATTTAAGTTAAGTTTGAGCCTAAGTAAAATCTCAGTAGGTATTTTATTATGGCTCTTACTTAGATATGTTAAATAGTAATAGTTACTATTTGTTATAAATTAAGTTCTGCAGCGCAGTGTATATATTATGGCCGCGCTCTTCTGGTTTACATTTATATTAGCCGTCACCTTTATCTGCAAGTTTCACTGCACAAATTGTTGATTCAAAACGCATAATATTTATGGAATTGAGTTATAAAATATTGATGTGCACTGAATATAAAATAATGCTTTACATATGGATTGTGATGGCCGTTGAATATCACGGGCAGGAGCTCCGGATACGTCGCATTATTGAGATGAGAGAGCGACCGTAGCTTCGGTGTAAATTTTGGGATGTTTTATTATACTTCTCAGAAATGTTTAATAAATCATTTAGGGCTGTTAGTTATGTGCTGGAGGATTTAAATAAAGTAGCTTTATCATTGATAGCGCCGCGGCTGCGCCGACCGCCCGTCGCGCTCCTCTAACTACTACGCTGTAAAATGCATCGCCGTAAAAATTACACAATTTATCGTTATTTTATGAGACATTTTAAATCAGAAAGTGAATACACAGCACCATTGCCATTGGGCAATATATATAAAAGTATGGTATTGATAAGTGTCGCTAACCTAGCACTTTTTAATATTCAACAGTATTTTATCCTAACGCCAGGAAATAAGTTGACAGGCTGTAAATGGTTGTTTGTTTAAAAATAAACTACATTACTTGTGAAGTTAATTGAACTAAAACCTACCTAATCAACTAGTTTTAGAACCATTTGCATCTCGTCCTGTATTCTCAAAGAAATTATGATTTTTCTGGAGTGTTTCCTACCTCTTTTCGGCTTACGTCGTGTACATACCAACGATGTTGTTATGTGAAATTAATTTACGAGGTGCTCTTTTTAATTAATTACTTTTGACATTAAATCTCATCAATGATATTTTTGTGATAAACGAATAACTTCACTGTATAAGTCTAAAGGCACGAAGTGACTCTTGCGCACGTAATTTTTGATTAAAACCTTTTTATAGCCTATTAAGTGGCCCGCTGCTGGGCAAATGCCTGCCTTTCTTTCCGCCACTCGTCTCTGTCAGGAGCATGCTCCTACTCCCGCGGGGGATTTTATACTCACCCAAGTCGTTCCACCATCTCCTTTTCGGCCTAATTCTTCGATGGCTATCCCACAGAACCCAAAGGGACATTATCAGCTCATTTATATTTCACATTCAAATCTGCATCCCGGTTTTTCGAATGGACACGTTCAGAAAAACAAATTTTCAACAGTCATGCTCCCGACAAAAGTATCAGTAAGATGTGTTCATTAAATAACAAAGTGATGAAATCTCTATCTCCGTATTTAAATATTTACTGCGCGAATAAACCTCCGCGGTGTAACCAAGAATTGAGGCTCGTTACGACGATTTATTGATCGCCTCTAGGATAACGTTTTTTCTGCTCTATTATGTTTTAAATACCTAGTGGACGAAGTCATCGACATCGGACATAGTCTAATGGACGTCTCTTATTGTTACAGTGTTAGATATTAGACCATTAGCAAAAATATTTTGAATGAAACCTCTTATCTATATTTTCGTCATTTGATCGATGGTGTGTGTTTGTGTAATTAATCAGCGGTGATATAAGCGTTACAATAATAGAAAGTTTGTGTTACTGGCATTTGGATGTAGGCGGTTACAATGGTGTCCTCAATGTGTCAAAGAAAACATGTGCAAAAAAAGGTTAAGTGGATTGGCTTGTAGTTAAAAACAAATGCCATAACTGTAATTTAAAACTGTCCAGTCTAAAGTCACAATCCTAAAATGGATGGATTGTTGGGAATTGTCGTTAATTTAATAGTATAAATTACCCAATCCACTGTGTTATTGCATTACCGCGACTGGCATTTTCTATCAGGTAAAATTTCCACTGTACAGTCAGCTGCAAAGAAAGGGTACCCCCCTGTAATGGCGGTAGTATGGATAACGCCGTTACAGGGGGGTACCTTTTCTCTGCAGCTGACTGTACTAACAGTAAGCATTGTACTGTTCTTGACATTGAAAAGTATAACCTTATGGAAAATGCTGATTAGACGGTATTGCAGTATCACCGACGCAATGACAAAAATTAGCACGTTATGTCACATGCATTAAAATAAGACATTATAGTTTCATCAAGTACCTAAGTGGGTATTTTTCAAAGAGTTCATTACATTTTCCACATGTGAGTAGAGTATGTAGGGTAAATAGAATGGAAAATAGCCTAATAAAAAGACAAAGTGTATATTAAATGAACTAGGTATTAACAATTACTTTGCTCACGTGTGAGTTCCTTGATATAGACCTCCGAAAAGTAACGCCTGATTCGATAAATTAAGTACAAACTTTAAAAAAAAAAATCTCAGCTAAGTACATAAAAACCTCTAATGACTTGGACATATTCAAAAGAGTAAATCACTATTAAAATACCCACAGTAGAAAGCTAAACTCGTAGCTGGTTACGTAGCCTAGTTACTGTCGCTTAAACTTTTTTCACAAAAACCGCAGGCCCGGTTTCATTAAAATTCTCCTTCTTAACAGTGAAACATTATCAAGTAGGTCTAAAGCACACAATGGGAGATCGTTGTCGCCGACCACGACAGCCGCGGGCCGGGGTTCGATTCCCGTTCAACGAAATTCAGGCTAACGACCGCCTCGCGATAGTCTTTTGTTACGTGGATACCGTTTTAGCGTTCCCTAACGAGAAACGAAAACTAAAAGAAAAAAAACACGTAGTCAATGAACGTGGAAATGCCTAAGTGTTGGAATTTTAGCGTCTTTATTGGTCTGATAGATTGTTATGCCAGTCTGTCGTGTAAAAAACATTACCTACTTACTTTGGTTTTCGTTTCTAGGCGTAAAAAAATCTTAGGTTGAATTCGATGAATATTTTGCCGTTCGATTACTAAAATGAAATAGTAAGGTCCAGGTGAAAGTTAATTCAAATTGTTTGAACGTTTGATTGCTTTGTAAAAGGTAGATATTTCCGTTATTTTTATGCTATCCACTTTCTAGCCGGTCGCCAAAACCCAGCACGGGTACAACACAGCAACCCAATATTCAGCTTAATTACCAATATCGATTATAAGCGCGCTTTATTTACATAAGTAAATAATCCTTTCTTCAGGTCAATTTAGGCAGCCGCGGCCCATAAATTCAAAACATTCAGATCATTAAATTTTAACATACTTTATTAGGGCCCCGAATTATTGAATGACGGTTAAAAATGACTCCAATAAGGATTGCCTAATAAATTCGCCGTGCTTATACCGAGGTTCATTATCGGGCCCTAAACTTAATCGAAAAGCAAAAAAATTGATGAGACGTCACCGCGAAAATAATTCACACTTATTTGAGCCGGAACGATAAGCCGACTTCACACGGTGCAACTTTGAAGACTGATTCACAGCAGGTCGACAGGTCGGCACCACTTGCTCGCCGGAGGCAGTAACTTATCTGTTGAAATTGCTCCAGTCTTTTGATGACTACGGCTTAAAACAGACCAAATAAATCAGCGTGAATAATAATAATAATAATATAATAATAATAATAATAATTTTTGATTAGTCTAGTTTAGCAAGATACCCTTTGGTAAGTGTGTTGCTCCGTGCAAACAAGTTTTGTTCAACCAGAAGTCCAATCAAAACCTAGACTATAAATTGAATAAATTTACTCTAAAAAAAAATAACAAAGAATTTCTTAATTTTAAAACCTTTTAACGAGCGAAACGAATAGCCAAGAACTACTCATCAAGTGCAATTGAATGGTTATACGACTGGCGTTGCATCGTCTGAACACAACTTATTTCTTCGTGTTATATTACCTAAGGGCTAAGTCAGTTCATTAAGGATCGTTCAATCATTCTTTAAGGGGAAGTGAGAACTCGCCTCCCAATATTTAAAACAAAAAAAAAACCAAACGCTCACACTACTATTATTATTGTTAAATTAATTATTTTATTTCGCAAATATTTATATCTTTCCAGTTTATTACGAGTCCCGCGTCGATGCCATAAAACGTCTTGACCTTAATTTATGTTTTTTAATTCCCTTATTTTTGTTTCATGCGGGATATTAAAGTTATATGAGCGAGTATTACGCCGTTTGGCTCTTCGGTTTCACATTATTTTACTCATTTTATCACCTCATCTTGTATTATTTCTTATAGACACTAGGAAGGTAAGTGTAAACTTTTATCACAGATTCAAAGTGTAAAAGTTTCAATAAAATAAGTTATAGAGTACCTAACTAATTCCATTAAACATTGCTTTAAAACAGTAGAATTTTTTTTTATTGAAAATGGAATAGGTTTGAACAGTTTTGACTTTTATTTAAACTCCAAATTCTGAAAGGCAATGCAATTTAGGTAGTGTAACTCTTTAAGGTGTTAATTTATCTAATTGCCGTGTAAAAGTACAACAAAAGAAATGCACACCTTCACACTAATTATGATATTTTAATTACAATGAGCAGAAATAAGTGATATTGTCATAGTTACGCGGTTTCTCATGCCTCTCACGTAAACCGTAGAAGTGGAGCAGCAGGGAGAGTAGCACGTGAACGTTAGAGTTGCTACACTATCGACAGATTTATACTTGGTAGAGTCTGACCAGCAAGTCGCAGGCACATAGAATGGCGGTAAACAAGAAAAAGAGTGCAGCACGATTAACAGATAAAAAAATATTTGTCACAGATAAGTAAAAGGGGACACACAACCGCGCAATAAAACGTAAATTGTAGGAATGAAATGTAAAAGAAAGTTAATATTTTTTTTCTCTTTGTTCATATTTGCAATTATTATCATAGTAATTATTTGGATTGAAACTGGCTAGATAAAGTAGTTTTCCTGTACAGCCATATTATTAATAGGCAATAGACAATATAATAGGATATAGCCATACTAATATTATAAATGCGAAAGTGTGTTTGTATGTTTGTCCGCCTTTCACGCCGTAACGGAGCGACGGATCGACGTGTTTTTGGCATAGAGATATTTTATGGACCCGAGAGTAACATAGGCTACTTTTATCCCGGAAAAAGCACAGCTCCTGAGGGAACAGCGCGTGATAACCGAATACCACGCGGGCGGAGCCGCGGGTAAAAGCTAGTACAATAATAAAATCGATACAATAGTTCTTCAGAACTTCAAAATTATCGATGGCACAAAAATTGAAAGAATTACAACGGGGGTGAAGCCGCGGGCAACAGCTAGTAATAAATAAAATAAATAAATACCATGAGACACTTGACACCAATTGACCTAGTCCCAAACTAAGCAAAGCTTGTACTATGGATACTAGGCAACGGATAAACATACTTATATAGCATAGATAAATACATACTAAAATACATCGAGACCCGAGGTCAAACATTCGTATTATTTATACAAATATTTGCCCCGGCTGGTAATCGAACCGGGGACCTTAAGCTTCGTAGTCAACTTCTCTAATCAAGTCCATCCGGTCGTCGCTTTATAAATTATAACCTCGATAACACTAGTGTGCTGGACTCATTAGGGAATTAAAGTGGGGTAGTAGTAGTAGCGACCACTCATAATGGAAGGAGACGCGTGCGCCCTACATTCGTGTTAGATACGTATTAATTATAAACATAATCTGATCTTATTTATAGACTAGCACAACTTGATTGGCAACAGCTTTAGAAAATGTGTCTGAATAATTAATCTTTATTGGAGCAAATTGGCTGTGACGTTGACCTATTAATTAGCTAAACACTAAATTGTAAGCTGAGGTGAGGCGTGAGGAGAGAGTAAAAGAGACAGTAAGTGGTCAACAGGTGTCATTTCCCCACGCCTGTTTTCCTTGCGCTCAATCCGGTTAATCCATACTAACTATCAATGCGAAAGTGTGTGTGTTTTTCCGTCATTCACGGCAAAACGGAGCGACGGATCGACGTGATTTTTGACATAGAGATTACGGCCAGAGAGTGACATAGGCTATTTTTTATCCCGGAAAAATTCACAGTTCCCGAGGAAACAGCGCGCTATAATCGAATTCCAGGTATAGTCATATTTAGAGCGATTTCAAATCTTTATAAATACAATTTGTTGCACAACGTCGTATCAATTCATGGAACTCCAGAATTGGATGTAATTTTTAAAATGAAAAAAAATAAAAAAAAATAGGTAAAGAACTGCATTAACATGTAGTCACACGTAAAAAAAGTCGTTTTAATTGGATGTACTTAGAACATACAGATTTAAAGCGAAGCCAGAATCCGCAATCACCCGCTAAAAGCGTCCCGCGATAACGTACACTTACATCCTTGCTATCAACAGACGGGTACTACGAGTATGTGTACCGGTATGCTCGCATATAAAGCAAGTAAAGGGTGAATACGTGAGAATTTATTTTTAAAAATATATATATCTAGACACTAACATGGATAGACGTGGCAATTCAATTGATAATTCGGAATTTTAATTAATTGCTACGGAATACCGTAGGCTCCACTTACGTTGTATGAAGAACATCCATGAAAAACTTTGTCTATAGCCTGTTGTGATTTTAGAATTTTTCATTACATTCTGATCTCATATGAAAACATAATTATTTTAATTTACTTCTGGAAATACAGTTCTTATTTAGATACCTACATAATATGTAAAATATTTCTAAAATCATTTACTTTTTACATTTCCCAACACTATTTATTTCTTCCGTTGTTTGTTTTCAAATATTTCAAGCAATTAAAATTTTATACTTGCCTGTATAATAAGGCTGCGTTTTCACCACAGGTATGCGAGGTGCTTTTCGTGAATCAATAGAAACGCCTCATTTACCTATCTTCGCACAGCACCGCTCTGGTGGGAACAGCTGAACGGAGCGAGGCGAGGTAAATAAAGCGTTCCTATTGGATCATGAAAAACACATTCCTCGAAACACATACTCGCACATCTCTGGTTGAAAATAAGCCTAAAGCTTCAATGATAATGTTGTAATAACTAAAGTAAGGTCAATAAAAAGCCTGTACTAAAAAAAGCTTATTTTATCCGCCGTTGCCTTGCTCCAACAACTCCTTGAGTTCCCGGTCACCCTGTACATAAGTGATAGCGTTAATGAACCCATGTAGCCGTCACAGAAGTGGCGCGGTTTGAACGATGGCGCGGCCATTAGGGAAACTCAAGGCCAGCGAGGGCGGACAGCGGCGCAGACGCAATTATCTAAAACAAACTAACGCTTAGCGGATATCGCTCGTTAAGCCCGGGAACAGGCACACTTACCCTAATAAGCATTACTGGGAGAAACATAGTTAATTGATGTCGTATGTTTAGCGGATTTAATAACAGCTGTACGTAAGCGCTCCATTTGACCAGTGGTTTACGGTGGCGAGGGCGAGTACGATGGGAGAAATTGCTAAGTCCAAACCAGCTGGGGATAGGTAGATTTATTTTTAACGGTGGATTAAAAACAAATATAAGTGTCAGCGCATACATCACTTTGGTTCATAGTTTTGTGTACTTTTATTGTACTTGGTTACTGAACCATTTAGATTTACCCTCAATTGCTGACCATCAGATGAGAAAGAGGTCAAAAAACATCAGAAATCAGGTCTCGCGAACTTTTATAGAACCCGCATATAGCTAAATAAATTAACTTAATTTTTAAAGTAGGTAACCTTCTTGTGTAATATTTATTATATACCTTCCTAATTGTTGGCAATAAACATATTTTCTTTCTTTCTTTTCTTTCAAAGAAAAATAGTTTTTCATCAAGTGATAGAGGAAATTACCAGTGTTTTGAAAAAATAATTGATTGAGACTTAAACAATCAAGAATAGAATTTGTCCAAGATATTTATTATTTAATTATTTTCGTAATCAAGTCTCGTAGTCACGCTTATAACGTGTAAAGGTAATCAAAAAGCGGTAAGCTCCATCAATCATCCAACCACCATTGTCGACAAACTGACTCAGGCTCCGACATTATCAATATAAAATTTGGCGATGCACTTTTTAAAGTCGATTTCGCTGATGCATTCAGTGCATTTATAACTCACTGACAAGTTTTTAGTTAGGAAGGAAGAAAGAAAAAAAGTAGAGCGAAACAGCCGGTCGGTTTCGGTGCCGGGGCCCAAACCGCTGAGTTGGAATCTAGATCAATCGAAACCGGACCCCAGCTTGTAACCTAATGCGTGCAGTAACCCAGGAACTTTCAATATTGATAGAAATAATCAATAAATTAAAATTTTCGTTAGCACATACTATTAGATATTCGTAACTTTGACTATAATAAACGGCACGAAGGTAGAATTCAAAATCATATTATTTTCTTGGTCTTTGTCACAAACGAGCTAGTTATACTGCTATAAAACTAGACAACCTTTTTTATGCTCTTCTTACTTAGAGAATCAATTATTTAAACTTCTAGATCAATAAATATTTGTGATGTTCACTCATTATTAAAAAAATACTTTGTACCATTATTAAATTCTTCACTAGTTATCCTGTCTCCTGTTAATACAATGTTGTCGAAAGACTTAATAGAACACATCGTTACTAGAGAGGACATAGGTAGTCTCGGTATAATTATTTTAAGAGATCATTAAAAATAAACTACAGGACCAAATAGTTATTCTACAATCAATAAAGATAATGGCACAGGAAATAAACTTGCAATAAGTCAATGCCCGGCTGTTAAACTTGAGCAAATAAGACGTATAGATAATGACGCATTTTTGTTTCATAACTTACATACAACGGCTTTGCGGTACTGGCATCCGTCCCCACCCCTCCCGAGACCATGTTACTTCATATACCTGCGGTTTGAGTACTAGCTTAAGTACACCCGTCCTAGAACATTAAAGTCTACTTACCCTTATTGCTATCGGATTGGAGCATAAGAGGTTCAAACATGTTCTCGCTGGTGTACAGTCCAATATAAACGGCCGTAACACTTTTACAACTATCCTGATGCATCACGATAGCTTCAGATTGCCTGCGATATTGCAATATCCCTTGCCCTGCCGGTGCAGCTAGATTGATAAGTGAAATTGAATAGCATGCTCTCTAAAAATACCTTATTAGTCTTCTAACAAAGTTGTTGATTGACTTTTTACTAAAGGCATTACAATTATATTTAATGCGTTTCGTGAGTTTTCATTTGATAGTAGAACTGCAATGGATATTACGGTTACTTATGGTATTCAAAAATGCAGTTGGAATTTCCCGGTGATTAGGCCTCGTTTGGCATTCTCGCAAAATTGGCAATTCTTACGGAATACCGATCGCATGACCGTCGTCCGTAGTGTTTATTTATTCATTGCGCCTGTCAACATTACTGATATTTATAGCTTTATAGATTTGCAAAATATTACAAATACACATGTTACTGGATTGGTGTCGGCAGTCAGGATATTCTATAAATATTTAAGCGTGTCTTCGGGGTTTTTGTATTAGTAATGTACGTTTATGGATTTAAACTGCATATTTTTATTTCTAGTTACAGGCTGACGACGTCAAACCTAACGATCTCATGGCTTATGGGAACAAAAGCGATACATACGCTTTGAATTCAGAGCAAGATATGAATGTGTTTGAGGTTTGAGCTAACTTTGGGGGTGGCAGATGTGAGCACGCCTTCTGAATGCAAAATATTAATGGTTGCTACAACTAAAATGTATTTACATTAATAAAATTCAATAATAGTTTATTTACATTAAATATCATGATTCGTAGATCTCATCCCCTGTAAAACCCCAACTCTACCTCCCTGTAAAATTTTGACATTAACACGTTAAATTTTTATTTTAATCTATACATATAATTTATATTTTACTTTATTTTGCGAGCTCTAATAGTTAAGAGATCGCAATATAATTTTTCTTTCGAAAAAATGACTCCCTGCCAAGTTTCTTGCGACGTATTCTTCTTAGCAATAATGGTTTTTCCAAAAACGCTAGTAGTTTAAAAAAAACATTTCATTTAAGTAATAGCCGACTTACTAAAGTCGACTTATTAAATAAACGATTTGATTTTGGACTATCGAAGCACTTACTTGTTACAGTGTCAGCTACGGCAGAAGCTGTCATTTAGGATTATGAATAATTATTTTTGAGATGTCGCGTAGTGTGAGCCAGTCTTAATGCGTCCGAGTGAGACGGTCGGCGGTGCGACACGTAAAACTGTCACGATTAGAATCGATCGCGAAGATACACATCTACTCTCTCGATTGCTCTGCCCCGCAATACGCACGGCAGTTGCCCGACATTCCAGAGAAAGCAATACAATACCGTGTTGAGAAACTAAACCGTGCTGAGAAGACTTAGAACATAAACTACATCACCAGTCACCCTGGCACCTATTGAAGTACAATTTATTTAGACCTTAATAATCACTTGAGTGGTAATCACCGTGTAACTACGTCTTTTGATCGCGGAGTGCTGGATTAAACACATTAGCTAAGCTTGGACGTGTACTGAAGTCTTTAAGCCACAGATAACGATAGAAGATGTACCTTTACAGCCTTTGCCTGCGTGTCTTTTTAAAATGTTATAGGGCTCAAACGGATGAAAACGTTATAAATGAGAATGATTATTTTAAGGGTGTCATCTCTGGACTGGTTTTAAGAATGTTACAGAAAAATTATAGCTGGTATTTTTAGAATTCAGATTTAAGAGTTGGTATCGTTAAATTAACTAATTGAAACAATAAGACTTATTGTTTATTGAATAAAAGCTAGTCTGAATCTTGTCTGAATTGAAATACTGTCAAAACGTCAAAATCATTAACATCTTTGTAAAGCAAAGTATTTTATGCGTTGGAAAATATGGCCGTATAGTTTTATTTTTACTATTATAATGTTCGAGACAGACGGAGATGCCAGCCAGTTGTATCTGAGAACAATAAAAATGTCTTTCAATAAATAAAATTCCTTTATGCGTTTGATAGCCGCTTTAGGTGTCCGTAGGACTGCATCACAGGAGCCCGGTCGTTCACTCGATCTCGTCCAATTTATTTACTTTTTTCCCCGGGTGTAGTGTTACGGCTATAAAATTCAGTTTTTGTTGGTCGGGCGCATGCTCGCCTAGATCTCCCGTCGCGAGATATGTTGATTTACGTTTAACGCGCGTGACCCCTCGTCGGAGCCGATCATAGACCAGATAGACGATTCGAACTTGCGCTCTCCGAGATATCGGGGGATCGCACTCGTGCCGATGCATCTCGGGAAATATTTCGCGTTATACAACCTCCTGCTGGCCATTCGGACCAAGATTTGAAGATTTCTTTGTGTTTCACACGATTCATACACCTTCAATTTAACCTTTTTACTTTAATTCTATTACGCTAGCCATATCTGTAAATTAATGACGCTCGTACTTTAAACTTTTGATTTCCTCGTTTTTAATTAGCGTAGTTTATTAAAATTTAATATGGATACATAAATTAGTGGACTAACACATCGTGACCGAGGCGCCGCGGGAAAGTAGGCGTTTTACATCATTGTATTTAGTAATTAATGTTAACCTTATCTTATCGCTTACTTTGAGGCTTCATCTGTCAGAGAGGCATGAACTTTCTGCGACCGTTGTTCTTATAATTTACGATGATCGTTTAATTCAAATTACTTTTGACCTTAGATGCCTCGAGTGTATAATATAAGTAACGGAAAAAGGTCACTTGTTGTCTCGGATTGTTCGCTACATTGTCAAAGCAGAGCCGTATTGAAATAAAGTGAACTCGTGATAACAATACATGATTAAAACGCCCCCGCGTCGCATTCCGATGCCGATTAATAAAGAGCATTACGACAGTGAGCTTTTACGATACACATTAGGTACCTACACTCGATTGCACTCGGTAAATTTTCTGACACATTACTTTTCTAATAAAATGTTAAACTCTTCCGCTTTACGTTGCACAAATGATGTAAACGATACCGAAATACATTAACTATAATTATGTAGGTCTCGGGCACTTTAAGATAGCTCATTTCAATTAGCATTAGACATAACAATGTATTATTGTATGGAAATACTGAACTCGTTGCATTACCGATGTGGTTATTTCTCTTTGAAGGCAGCGACAACATCTGACCTTTGGCCCGGCAGCGTAACTGTAGAGGACATGTTTTAACATGACAGAGTGAGAACTCAAAACGGATTGACTTACACTGGACAAGACCATTAACTTTAACATATTCAAGAATATTTCTCGTGGCTGTTGCACAATATCGAAACATATTTTTCTCTTTTTCGTTTATTACCTGCTCACTTATGAACTATTGATATTACTGTAGTTGGAAGCGTACCTATATGCATATAATAATACGTTTGTGTGCACGTTAACACGAACGCTTTCTTAGTCGAAGTCGGTACCGTCAGTCACATTATCTTTTAAGCACCAGCTTTTGCACATAGATAATTTGCTGAAGACGGGCGCAAGCAAATGCGTGAGTAAACAGATCTATGCCTACAAACGTCTATCTAACAATAAGTACACTCAGATGCAGGGAATCGAAAAGTACTGAAAGACGTTAAGCCCGAGGCACACGTCGTGGCCGGGGCTTAAGAGCCGGTTTCCTTTCGGGCGTTTAATACTAGCATTAGAGTACAGCTTTATGCTTAAATCAACTTGTACCTTTTTAAATACTGCAATGAACAAACATTGAATTAGTTATCAATATTCGAAGGTGTAGGCTGCGACCGTAATAAATTAGGTGCATACTCATGCATATTAAGAAATCTGGTGGAATGTTAAAACGAATACATTCAAAGGGCAGCTGTGCGAATTTTTCATTTTTATGCAAATGTGTCAGAAGTCACTAAAATTGGGAACAACGCCCCGCTGCGGCAACAAGACATATTTATAGAAATATGTTGTTTAATTTATGAGCAAGTCCAATATTTTGAAATGTTCTTGTATTTTATATCGCTAATATTTTTGGTGTCACTTCTCCAGTTTTATATGGTGTATAATATATAGGTACCTTCATGGTATGTATATAATACCGTGTTTGCAGCCACGACTACTTTGATGCGAATCAAGTTATCAGCATAAAACGACGAGCTGTCCTATAAACCGATAAAAAACACACGTAAGGCGAGATATTTTTTTATTACCGGTTCAATAAACTAAATTAAGAATGTTAAACGAAATATCAAACGGCGCTGGTTATTGCTTTTGTATGTTGCGACTGCATTGCGAAGGCTTCAAGTTTATCAAGGTCATCAAAATAAGTAAAATACGTTTAATAACGTTTGCAATAAGTAACAGCGGTTTCGCACTAATTATTATCCGATCGAATCCGATCCGAATTCGTGAAAATACGGTCCGGAGCTAGCTAGTTTGTACTAAAAAAAAAAACTATACTATTTATACGATCAAAATATTGAATGGAATATTATTCGCATATTTATACAGAATCTTACACTGCGCGCGGTCCGATACTACTTTAATTAAGTTTACTTACTGACAAGCAACAAGAACAGGTAGGTAAGTATGAAAATGGAACCTTCTTTTTTTCATCATCACAGAGAAGAGTGTTAACAGACAAATTAATTTTTAGTTGTTCTATTTTAGTTGTGTTTATGAGTATTATTTATATTGAAGAATCCCTTCTTTCCCTAGTGTTAAGTTCTTGAAAAAAAGGTATAACCCCAAAAGCGCTGGAAGCACAAAGAGAACAAAAAATCTGCGGCCTGCTTACAGAATACGAGTAAATGTTTTAATTTTGAATTTGAACAGATTTATATTGCTTAAGATTGCTTTGAAGCAAAAACAGCATACGACATTCCACAAATTTCAATGAATTGAATTTAGAAAAAACAAGAAGGACATTTCATAACTTGTTTTGTTTTGTCAAAATTGTTAAAGTCAGCTGCACATTCCCGACCTTAACCCATTCAAACGTGATTGCACGCACAACCATATTCAATAAACGCGTTTCCCTCAGTTTCGTCAACTATTTACCACAAGGCAATCGCAATAAAGTACAATAAAGCTGGACGTCTTCCGGCATTCGTCAAATGGTCTGAAGTCGCCACTACTTGCGCAACCCGCCACCCAACTAGCCGCGGCGACAGCCTACCCGGCCCGGACAATTGAGCGATTTGTCAACCATTGCATTAGGTAACCGGTCACTGCGCTCAGACCATTCCTAGGACGCATTGAAACCCGCCCTGTACACTACCTCTTACGCTACATTGATTCCAATAACGGACACTTCAAAACCCGTAATGGATACTTCACCACTAGATAGTGACTAACACGGCGTGGGCAGGAGCGAAAGCACAGCCCGTGAGCATCGCAAACTCCTTACGCAAGATATATCTGCAACTAACACAATGGACGAGGAATGCTTAGAGAACAAGCTTTTTGGATATTTATTGGATAGATTTCGTGTGGGATGAATTTGCTTCGGAGAGTTCCACGCAATTTCCACGTTCCAAACCCTTTACTTATACTAAATAACTTTGGATATAAATACTAACGAACAAAGCAAATGTTTAGGTTATTTATCTATTCTCGTTAAATCAAAATACGGTTAGATATTGATCTGTTATTTAGCAATAGGTATTAGGATTCTACAACAGTGGAACAAGGCGCTATCAGGTCATGCCGATCGGAGCGGGGTGTCACTGCGCTAGACTTGTAAGCACCGTGCGATGCGATAGAAAAACATTTTATTGGCAGTAAACATGGTCAGGAAAATTACTTCAGAACTTTAGTAAGCATTAGTAACTCAGGCACGTTCACGCTTTAAAGATAAGGGGGTAAGAATCAACAGTATCGATATAAAAGGCGTAATGCGGAACGTATCGAAGTGTCAAACTGGAACAAGAAGTTTTATAATGTGTTTCTGTTTTAGTATTGGTAAACTCTTCGTATTTTTTTTGCATCAGAGCAGAATCTTGCGTTTCATTATGGGTTGTGATAGTATATATACTACATATACATATATGTATTAATGGGACCATGGCAGGAAGTGAACAGTTTTATATGACACAAATGCCCACCTTTTACTGCAGGCGAAGCAGACTTCGTACGGACTTCGTTTAGCTCGCAGGGATGTGTTTCCACTTAATAAGAAATTACACTTCGGTCCACTCAGCATTTTACTTACTTTTTGCAGTGAAGCGGTCAGAAGAGTGAGAGAAGCGCAAGTTAGGCATACCTAAATTTTATGATTTATCTTCCGGAAACAACGTCATGTCGTAAACAGTGAAGCAGAGAAAATTTAGGCAATCCGGTGGGGATACATTGCATTACAAAAACGAATTTAAAATTCAATAAGCTAATGAATTGCATCAAGCCACGTTATGAGCACAGAAGAGTAAAGTGTAGCTAAATTAACTTCACTTCGTCAAAATGTTACTTCATAGTAAAATCTAAGGCCAATACAAACATTAAGCGGCACAGTAAGATTATACCTATGATCTTTAACTGCGACTAATTTCAAGCTTCTTCGTGTAACGGCTGCCGATAAAATCGGTTGTGACAGAAGGTCAGCCTTTTGACCTTATAAGAGCTCCAATTATTCCCTTAAAGTACTGAACCTTAAAAAAAGTAGCGTTATAATTGCATATTCGCCGCGGCTTGTAGCTGTTAGAACATTAATTTTCCACATCGACTTTCTTGACCTTAGGACTCGTCGCGCCACCCGACACCGCCAGTTTCTGGGTCGACGTGGATGCTTGCTCGCGGTTCGAACTATTTGTACCGTTCAGCCAGTTAAGGTTACACGCGTGGAGTCTATTCTAATACCCGATAAATGATACACCGCTATATAGGACGATATCGTTTTCATCTCGGAAAATTTATTGCGGTTAGATTTTCCATCTTTGGTAGTGAGCATTGCAACAGTCTGTGCGTGTGTAGAAAGAAAGAAAGACATCGAAATAAATAACTTCATTGAACAACACATAATAAATGTTTCCTTATATTGGTCGATTTTCAAAGTATAGGTACAGCGTCAAATGCGTGACAACACTTCGCATTTCTATTGCAAAAACGATGTACTTAAATGCATTTTATTTTTTCAAAAAATTATCGATTTAAGTTTATTTTTAATCGCGTTTACGTCGTTGTTGCAATAGAGGTGCGACGTTTTATCAAACATTGTGAGAAAAATACTTTGTAGGGTGTTCAGTTAAAGTAACCCAACAACCTCCGGACATATTATTCCAGAAAAATGTTAAGAGAAAAAAGACGTAAGTAGAGATAATTAACATCTAACTTTCTTTAACACATATTCTTTACTATAACAATACAACACAATACCTTTTTATTGAGCATCATATAGTTAACAATACAGGAAACAAGTATACTTAAATATTACTCATTAATTTATAAAAACAAACGCTATTATTCTTGGCAATTTAATTTTGCTGATAAATTACTAGGCCAAGAATAATTCTTGTTACGTTTTGATAGTGCCATAAACTTTAATGAAAACAGTTAAATTTAGTAACATAATATATCTCAGTAAATAATACTAGCAAACGTGTAATTTATTGGACATTATGATCTTAAAGGGAGGAAGGGTACGATGAACCTGAAATTTAATTGAAACAACCCGCCCTAAATCTGTCTCGGCGATGCAAATCAGAGCCATTACGAGCGCGGTATGCAATGTGATTTAGGAATGGTGTAATGACACTGTTATGATGTCGAAGTAAACCCATAAGACCCGAGCGTACTCTAAGCATCGGCCAGTGTGCCCCGAGCCTCCTCTAACGGAGATCGCCCACTCTAGGTGTCGCCTAACTCTAGTCATCCATCGACTGCACAAACGATTTACGAGACATCTTTTACTTTATTGGGTAAAGCGATTCACATAAATCGTTTAAGTACATCTCGGTTATAATTTTTAATGCGAGAAGCAATTTATTTTGGTGAGGCAGGTTACCGCATAGGTTTGGTTAAAAGTGTTTGATTTATCATTGTTAAGTATGTGGTGGGAAATTGGTGTGTAGTTATTGTGAACGGAGACGTTTATATGACGGAAATAAATATTTGGGCAGGTGTTTTTTTTACAAGCTTTTATTATATTTAACTTGCAATGTTCGTATCTAAATAAGTACCTAAATATACAAATTATTATGTTGAATTTTACTCATTTGCAGTAATATAATTAAATAACTTAAAATATGGCACAGATGAAAAGATAGGAGTACAATGCAAGTACAATCAACAAAAATTACAGTCAGCAAAAAACTTTTCTCCCCACTATACCTACCTAGTCTATCCGTACTGCTACGGAGTAGCGCGTATAGACAGTTTAATATAGTTCGAAATTGAACCATTTTACAATGAAAACAATATCGCGCATGTAGGTGCTCAATGCTGTTGTCCATTTTTAGTGTAACGGTGTCTAAACGCATACTTTTTTTATTTTTTAGACACGTATGCTGCTATTTTGATTTAATCTTAGTAAGTATTCATGTAATGGTTTTTTTTATTATTCAACTGGAAGGTAAACGAGCAAGTGGGTCTCCTGGTGGTAAGATATCACCACCGCCCAAAAACATCTGCAACACCAGGGTTATTGCAGATGCGTTGCCAACCCAGAGGCCTAAGATGGAATACCTCAAGTGCCAGTAATTTCACCAACTGTCTTAGTCTCCACGCCGAAACACAACAGTGCAAGCATGCTGCTTCACGGCAGGATTAGCGAGCAACATGGTGGTAGCAATCCGGGCGGACCTGCAAGGTCCTACCAACTGCAAACCTAGAAACATATTGCATATATGTCACCACGATTTCATAGACACGTTTTACAGATACTCCCCGATTTGGAGCCACCGCACAAGGATGCACGCACAAACGGTAAACAAAATATGTCGCGCAGCCATTCGCTAGGTCAAGTATAATCGGTTGAGAGATTGACTGACAGCACAGCACTGGCAGACGTCACGCCGTCGCGGCGCACCCGTTAGGCATTCAGGCACACAGATTGCCTAGAATCCACTAGATATCATCTGTTTACCCGCGAGCTGTTTGTTTTGTCTGTTTTTCTGTGTGACTGAATGGGGATAATCAGACGAAGCTGCGCCCAATTGCTTGGATTTGAATGCAGTTCGTTCGTTTGTTTGTTTGTTTATACTTTTTATTGTACAAAAAGGAAATACAAAAATATCACACAAAAAGAAGTTCGTTTGTAGTTAGTAGGGAAAAAAATGCACACAATTTTGAAAATAGGTCCACAATTGACTGAGTAATCGGTAAACATACATAAAAAAATAGAAACATTAACATAAAACCTCCTCCTTTTTTTGAAGTAACCGACTTCAAAAAAAGATAAACATTGTAAACCTGAAAGAGGCAATAAGGGCCATGCTCGATCTGTAATTTTTAGGGTTCCGGAGCCAAAATGGCAAAAACGGAACCCTTATAGTTTCGCCATGTCTGTCTGTCTGTCTGTCTGTCCGTCTGTCTGTCTGTCTGTCTGTCTGTCTGTCTGTCCGTCCGCGGGTTTGCTCAGGGACTATCAATGCTAGAAAGCTGTAATTTTGCACGGATATATAAGTAAACTATGCCGACAAAACAGTAAAATTAAAAATTCAAAAACAATTTTTTTTAGGGTACCTCCCATAGACGTAAAGTGGCGGTGATTTTTTTTTCTCATCCAACCCTATAGTGTGGGGTAACGTTGGATAAGTATTTTAAAAACATTAGGGGTTTGCTAAAACGATTTTTCGATTCAGTCATTTGTTTGCGAAATATTCAACTTTAAAGTGCAAATTTTCATTAAAATCGAGCGTCCCCCCCCTCTAAAATCTAAACCGGTGGGTGGAAAAATTTGCAAAAATTCAGGATGGTAGTCAGTATATCAAACTTCCAAGGAAAACTATAACGGCTAAGTTTGCTTGAGAATTATTAGTAGTTTATGAGTAAATAGCAGCGTAAGGTATAAAATATACCTAAACTTGGAAGATTCCGTTTATGATACGAAATCCTTAGAAAAATATTACTTAATTTTTTCGCAATGGCTACGGAATCTTATTTTGGGAGTGTCCGACACGCTCTTGGCCGGTTTTTTGTTCTTAAATTTTGTGAGTTGACTTTTACCTACTTCTAGTGGATTGACTTGAAATTGGGACAGATGCGTACTTACACGATAATGCAAGTACACTCAACAATAATTATATTTTCATTTGTTATTCAATGTAGTAGGTGCTATATTTAACACGATTCTAGCTTCAACTTACTAAACTTAACTATTACCTATGTATCTCTGAATGTAACGAAATCTTTGAACTTTATTTCAACTTCACTTCTCATTATGATAAATATTAACAAAAAACTAGGCATTCATGCATACTTCGGATGACAGTACAACAATATGGCACCATCGAGCCAGCCATCGAGCGAGCGAGCGTATGGCTGATTTGATGATGAAGCCGGAAGCTAGGCACTACCACTGAGGATGCTGTTTTGCAATAGTGTGTTAACCCTGATTAAATCTAGCACTACAATGAAAATTCGAAAAAAATTCGAAAAT
Source organism: Choristoneura rosaceana (assembly GCA_037349165.1). Classification (NCBI taxonomy): domain Eukaryota; kingdom Metazoa; phylum Arthropoda; class Insecta; order Lepidoptera; family Tortricidae; genus Choristoneura; species Choristoneura rosaceana. The sequence goes on from JAZBNJ010000051.1 coordinate 731,665, forward strand.
AATTTTTACAGTTGACATTTTATTGCAAAATTACAGTGAGATGACTCAGTATTGCAAAACAGCATCCGAATATAGTTAACGAAAAGGAAAAAAGAACACGCTGTAGATACATAGGCAGTATCTATCTATACAATCCTAAAAATTCTAAAGTTAATCCTTTTCTAGTAAGAAAATCAATCAAATATTGTACCTGTCTTATCATAAAGTATCAAGATACTATGGCTATTAGGCGCTCAGGTCGCGATTCCCACGACGCTATGAATTATAGCCGCAGCTTATATTGCTTCCCCACATCCCACAAAATTGGTGGTTAATAAGATCGTTTACTCTGTTTTGAATAAAAATGCCATAACAATGCTTGTGTACACTTTACGTTAAATCGTGAGAAGAAAAACAATTAGCGTTGTCGTGTCAAAGATGACTTAATGTCGTGTATGAAGTGTAAGATTTTCGTGTGTACTGTTAGACTTTATAGGACAAAAGTACCTATGAGTTCGACCAAATTACGCTGAAAGGTTTAGGCGTGGGCGAGATAGAGACAGACTCTAACAAAGATGGTGACGATCACAGTTAACAATCATTGTTTACTTTCCGCTTCCGCCTAGCCTTGCCTAGCGTCCCTAAATAGCCTGATAAGACTTGCTTCCTAGAGTATTAGCACCAGTCTTGCTTCAGTTTAGTCTAGATACAATTTTCCTGTCAAACTTAATTAGTCAATCTTGACAGCCGATTTTATGAGCCAATGAAGGCTAGCAACTACGAAGGGCGATAAAAGAAGGGATATAACTTCATAAAAAAATATTACACTGCTCAGTTTACCCCAAGAGCTACACTGTTTAAGTGAATAATTATTATTTAATAATATGCATAAAGGAAACACCTCTGATTTAAATACTCCCTCATAAATACCTTCATCTGCCTTAAAGCCCGCTATAAACGTACAAAGTTCTCGGTCCAATTATTTAATACGTCTTCAGTAATTGTAAGTTGCTTTTGAATGGCGCTATAAATTGGCATCTCGCGAGACGTCATGGTAACGCAACAAATCAAGGCATAATGTTAATTACTGCCCTAGGTATACACTAGGTGCCTATCTAATAAGTCCCCGTTCAATAGATAGAGCTGTGAAGCCGCTCGCTCTTGTCCAAGATCGAGTTATAGTGCAGCCACGGAACTGGTTCCTCAAACTAGTTACAAATTGACGATATCGGTATGTGAGTCATCTTTGGATAAATGTTTACTATAATGTTAAATAATTAGGACCTTAACCATGAGCCGCTTGTAGCGTGCTGCCGATGTGGCACCGACGGATATCCTGAAATACTGCCAAAACTCTACTAGATACTCTTCCACTCTACACAGTGACGAGATTAAATCGAATTAAAGTTTTTAACACGTTCACTGCGTTATGAGATCTAAAACATCTCGTATGAGACTTTCATTCAGTGCGGCACCCGATTTCGTATTTCTCACCTCTGTGCGGGAGGCAATAGCAGCTGAATTACTACAAATATGACGGAGACAAATATAGAAACTTGCTTCCTGCTAAAAATTAAATTCACCTGTGTATTAATAAAAATTGGAGATCGTTTAGGTCCCTAACGCACTGAGTAATAACTTTATTCATTTGGTGCGTTACGCGATCTCTTGAGTCTCCTGAATCGCAGGCCTCGTAGCCGCAAGGAGAGGAGAGCGAGTGGCGCGTGCGCCGCACCATATTGTTTTAGTGCTGTTCAAGTATCGAAGTGAAAGGCCACGCGTTATTTAGGAAAAAATCTCGTTAAGAATAAAGTGTTTATGAAGCAGTTGTGTATGAGTGCCATAAAAATGAAAAAAATCAATTTTTGTTTTGGCTTAGATCCAATAAATTAATTAGATCCCGAGTAATAAACATATATTCAAACAAACCAAAAAACTTATAATTACTAATAAAAAAAAATAATCCGGAGCTAATTAATTAATTAGATCCCCCTGGTGTTGCAGGTGTCTATGGGCAGTGGTGATCTCTTACCATCAGGAGACCCATTTGCTCGTTTGCCATCTAGTCGAATAAAAAAAAAGTTAAAATGTAAGAAAGTTATTGAAATGCCAAAATGTGTTACTCCATCGACAAGTAACATAAAAAATTTAGAAAACGTTCAAATATGCCCTCCATACCATGCTTTAACGAAAAACACTTTCCTTGTTAAAATTCTTTGAATATAAAATAGTTATCGACTATTCTGTTTTATTTCAATCCCATCACTAGTTCGTACACAAATTGAACTTACTTCAGTTGCGGCTTGAGATGCATTCGATACCCTATATTTGTTTTGTATTTACTCTGTATATTTATGTCAAAACTGCATGCGAACTCGTCTAAAGATAGAGCAATGGATTGTCTTTATCTATAAACAAAAAACATATCGATACATAGCTTTTTGAGCGATATTTACGTTATTTTCGAAATCTATTTTTTAGGAGTCTGATTGGGTCTCATACGCACTGAACTAAAGCTTGGTTACGAGTTCTTATAGGTGTCCAACGCACTGGCTGAGAGTTCATTGAAAATGGCCCCGCAGTTAACGTGTTAAAGGAAAACGTTTATATTTCACCTAAGGAATAAAAATAAAACGGTAACATGCTAAACTTAATGTAAAAACTACATTTTCTATGTATTTTAAGTCGTTATTTCAAATAGCTAATTAGTTAAATATACCTACGAGAAAGTAGTAAAAAGCTGAACTCATCCCTTAAAAGGACATAGTACTTATAATTTTCTACTTATCAATGCAGCCACAGAAGAAAACTCGGAAATAGATATGACACAGAAAGTGCTACAAAACTAATTACATCTTATCTCCTATACAACTTTTTCCATTTCTTAAGCCGTGTGATAAGAAAGTCCCTAGGAACTAAATGTATATATTCCGATCAAGATTCCATGTATAGAAGAATGTAAAAGGCTCGTGATATCTTCATCTCGATTGTCGATAAGCAACTCTCTAATCGGAGCGAGTAACGTTTATGTTTACAAACTAGTTAGGCAACGGAAGTTTCTTGTTGATTATACAAAAAATGCTGTCCAATTGTTTAATTTATACTTAGCCTAAAGCGGTGGATACAGTTCTGTTCACACGAGTCTAATGGGAACAAAGCATATTTAATTTACAGATTTATTTACTAGATAGGTGTGCCTGTGCTAAGTGCGAATTAAAAAGATTTATTTAATTACGCTGCCATCTTGGTACTACCAGTCTTGAGTTAATTGTAAGAAGTCACAGTTCCTACAATCTAAATTTATTTAAAACTAGCTTGTATTCATGATTTCGTCTACCAAGAATTTGTTTATGGCTATCTCGCAGGAATTAAGCTATTTTGTTAAGTGAAACTATACTGCGTCCTTTCCAGGGCTTTTAAACTATATTTATGCAAAAAAAATCGCTTCAGTACTTTAGCAATAACAAGTAACAGACTGACAGTTACTTTCGCATTTACAAATATTAGTATGGTTTGATAGTTCCTGTAATTGTTTGCTTCTTATTATGACATACATTTATCGCAAACTGTCGTGCTTATGACACTACGTTTTTTTTTATTGTCGTTGTGGATGATGGGATATTAAATATCTCCACCGCTAATTCCGTGCTTCCGCGATTCTTCAGTCTCTCATTACAAACAAAATAACTTTTTAATTCCAGGAAGATTTGCAAAGGAAAAAAACAGACCACTGAATAGAAGAAAACCCACTAATTTACTGTGATTAATTCCCAAGTGTGGCCTACAGGCTTCATCTGAAGACAGGTTGCTTAGGCTTGCTTCAGGCGACCTAGACGTCTAGAGCCCACTCAAAGATAAGAAAGTTATAAATGAACGTTTATTTCACTCTCTTGAATAATTGATCGTGAAATCGTTGGTCCATATCTACGTTAAGTGGACATAATTACGGAGTAAATCTGCCAACTGCTCGTATCTGTTTAGCTGCGGTCCTTAAAATTTCCTGTGTTTTGCGTGAATGACCTCACTGTTTGTTTACTCTGAGATGCTTAGAATTTTTTGCCGATAATTGCATATCGTAAGATGTACTTTATTATATCTAAGTGTTCTTGACAAGCTGTTAAATTTAGGCCAAGCCTGGCACAACTTGGTACCTGCTGCTTTTAAAGTAAAATTAAATAAATTTAGCTAGCTATAAGTAGTGCCACGAGAGTTGAAGTGAATAATTATATACACAGCTACATGAAGAACTGATTGCATAAAAGAAGAATGAATGGAATGAATGAGTGAATGTCAAAATCCCGCTCACATTACATGACATGTTCTTGAATGCGTGAACTTAATTCTGGTGGCATTACCTATACAAGAACAAACAATTAGTGTACTTTACCTACACCACACCTTTACTTTTCTAATGCAACAAGTATCTAACCTGCAACTGGCACTAACTTCGTAAAGTCACAGCCTAACGTTTTAAAAAAAACGATTAAAACCTCGAAGCTCCTTTAATACAGACAAAAGAATGTGCACGTCATGTTTTAGGTTTTTCACGGAAGTGCTTAAGGCGGTTCGTCTTCCATACGAACATTGGTGCACCTGGATTGCTTCCACAGGCTTTATTTCGACGCGATTTTTTGAGGATAGTTAGTTATGGGCATATTGTGTGCGCAAATAATAAAATAAACTATTAGCATTCTATGGATATTCTAAGCATTACGAAAAACCACGAAAATTTCGACATTTTGTTTACAACGCCATCTAACGGGACTTTTACCTTGAGCTAACGTGACGATGCCTTAAGCCCAAAGTTAAGTTTCATTTCACTGGCTCTTTAAATAAAAACTTGTGAATAATAATTTCAGTGTCGCAGTTTTGAGGTCATTGTTGCCTAAGGAAATAATTGGATGATTATGACGTGTTTTTATTAAAGATAAATATAGTCATTAATTTTCTTAATAGAACCGTTAGTTGTTCAACGGCCGGCTATTGCAAAGTAAACTGTCGATATAATTAGAAGTTTAATTCTGTTTATTATGCTTTGTCATTTATTATAGTGTTCAAACTAACCCAACAACCTGCTAAAATATACAGGAATAATTGACATTTATTTCGTTTAGCTTACCTTTGCAATGGACTGTACATATATAACTAATCTTCCTATGGAAAGCGTCTTAGCACGATAATAATTATAATAGCACTAAAAAGATACCATAAATAGGGTTCAGTAGTTGCATGGCCTCAAGTAATTACTGTGGGTATGAAGTGTCACACTTTCCTTGAAGGAAATCTTTAATTACCCTAGTTTGAAGTGAGAAAATGGTAATAAATAACTATAACTATTTCATTAAATTGATCTATTTATTTCGGATAACACAAGATTCACATAAATTCAAAGTAACAAAAAAAGTTTCTAGGTACTATAAAACTAGCTTAGAGCATCTCCAGTTATGAGTGCTTTATGAATGACTATAATTTAATGGTTTTAAATTCTAGTTACGAATAAAAAGCCAATTTTGCAATTTTTCTTGTATCAAATAGTTCTAGTTTGTTAATATTGTAATTTTACTTAGCCCCTGTTTCACCATCCATTGTTTAATTTATCAGACGGATAAATGTCATGCCATCTCTGTTTGTTTTGTTCGAATAGACGGAGACGGCATCACATTTATCCGTCAAATAAAATGAATCAATGGGAGTGAAACAGCCCCTTAATCTCTTTCTAGTTAGTTGTAAGATTTTATTGATAAATGTTTAAAATTAAGTAGGTAGGTATTTTGCTTGTTATTTTTTTAAGTAAGCGTGATAAATAAGCACGCAAAGTGAGTGTCTACTTACTATATAAAAAAGAACCATGAACTGACCGCAAACTGTACAAAACCAAGACAAAATATACTTTCACTTGTAGGTACTTAAGTTACCAACAAGATAAATTTAATGAAGCTTTAACAAGCCTTTAGCTTATAGTAGAGAAGGCTTAGAAATACTTTGGTAATTTTTTTTTAATTATTTTCAATTTTCACGCCGAAAATTTACTGAACTCTACATACATTTACATATTTTATATGTATCAAGCTCTGATATTAAAATAAATTATGTCTCAAAATAAATAATTTCTAATATAGTAGTATAATCACCTATCCCTTAGTGTAGTATCCCTTAGTAGTCCGTGGTATTATCATACTATCTGTTGGCCGCAACTTCTGTCTACGAAGAATTCATTTCTCACGCACCCTCTAATTTTTCGGGATAAAATGTTCGAATGGTATGTGAAAACACGTCTGGTACTGAGGGTGTACCCACACAGACGACGCGCAAAAATGAGCACCATTAATATCCACTTACAATTAAATTAATTTTACCCGCGATCATAAAGCTCAGTTTACACCAAGGAAAATTCTGCAAGTTGTACTACATTGCCGCGCTAATCTGATCACTTAAAACTGGTGCCCTTTACAGCCTTTTTTCTTGCAGATCTAAACTAGGCTTAACTCTGGTAAATGGGTTGAATATCGGCGGCTTAATAAAAATAATCGTGATCTACATCCCGTAGAACATAATGTCTAATGTCATTGGCCGTAAAATCCTTTAAAACTTTTAAATAAAATATACCTGAGATAAAAATTACCACTCATGCAATTATTAATCCATGAATCAACATATAACATTAAGTAAACTGGTTGTCTACTGCTACGTCCAGCTTTGAAAAAGAAAAATGGAACGGAGCGGAAAAAGAATAAATTCCTAAATAAAGCTTCCGTTTTTAGGGTTCCGGAGCCAAAATACCAAAAACGGAACCCTTATAGTTTCGCCATGTCTGTCTGTCTGTCTGTCTGTCTGTCTGTCTGTCTGTCTGTCTGTCCGTCTGTCTGTGTGTCTGTCTGTCCGTCCGCGGCTTTGCTCAGGGACTATCAATGCTAGAAAGCTGTAATTTTGCACGGATATATAAGTAAACTATGCCGACAAAATGGTACAATTAAAAATTGAAAAACAATTTTTTTTAGGGTACCTCCCATAGACGTAAAGTGGCGGTGATTTTTTTTTTCTCATCTAACCCTATAGTGTGGGGTATCGTTGGATAGGTATTTTAAAACCATTAGGGGTTTACTAAAACAATTTTTCGATTCAGTCATTTGTTTGCGAAATATTCAACTTTAAAGTGCATATTTTCATTAAAATCGAGCGTCCCCCCCCTCTAAAATCTAAACTGGTGGATGGAAAAATTTGAAAAAATTCAGGATGGTGGTCAGTATATCATACTTTCAAAGAAAACTATAACGACTAAGTTTTCTTGAGAATTATTAGTAGTGTATGAGTAAATAGCAGCGTAAGGTATAAAATATACCTAAACTTGGAAGATTCCGTATAAAATAAGAAATACTTAGAAAAATATTACTTAATTTTTTCGTAATGGCTACGGAACCCTATTCTGGGCGTGTCCGACACGCTCTTGGCCGGTTTTCTTACTTCGATAATAGCAATCGAAATAAAAAGCAAAAACACCACTTTTAAACTCAAAATATCCGCCTCTCTCAATTTGCTCGAGAATTTAATTATAGTCTAAGTTTCAATTGATTACATCCACATTTAAATATGGATTCACGTTGACAATCAAACATCGTGGACCTGTACTTTGTAAAGGGTATTAACTTCTTTTTATAGATTGATGTGCTCTTGTCACACGTTACATCAACGCGGAGTGAGCCTGCTCCCCCGTGTTCCCAGGTTAAATTATAGCTGCATTCCCGAGCTTCTCATGCGTGAATGGACAATGCAACTCGCCAATGCAGCAATTCATTTCTTTATCATACCTCCGAGCGATCATATCTGGCCAGCGCTCGCAAACTAACAAAAATTGATGAATCGCTTCCTAACTCGGCGCTAACCAATAGTCTTTCAGGGCAGGGTTACCAAGGATCAACTCCATTTTAAGTCCATATAAGTCCATAAGTAAATAAAACATTAATTTTTTTTTTAATTTACCTATATTATTTTCTTGTACCATGTCATATGATTGAGCCCTTTAAAATCCCTTACATCTATTTTTTGAGACCAAAGTAGTCTGACATTTCATTTATAGTGTCTATATACATATATAATTTGATTGCAGCTGAAAATCATCTATTTTTCAGTACCAAAGCATAGCTGCCAACCCTTTCGTCTCTTATTAATAATTTATCGTGTAACTATATCTTTTGAGTTTATTTTTATTGCCGAATAAATATTTTTCTTTCTTCTTTTCATTTTACTAAGCTTCCGGGCTTAATGATGTTAATTTAATTTGTTGTTAAAATGAACGCGACACTTCATTTCACCCGTGACCAAGGCAGTTGTAATACAGTCATAATATCGAAATAAATTTGCAACAAATACATTTTACTGGATGGACGAGTTTAATAAACACTGTGGGATTGATGGGATGGGATTGATTGTCAAGCAAGGTAATCAAATTTGATATCCATTGCAATAAAAACGGCATAATATGTTGTCTCAAATGAGTGTATAAATTTGTTAGTAAAAGCATAGCCTACCTTCCGTCTCTTAGCAGGTAGCTACCTTATATATATATTACCTTTCTTATTTTTAAAAAAGAAAGAAAGAAGAAATATTGCCCATAAAAAATACATAGGTATTAGTGAGAAGGTACATGTTCAGCTATTTATGAGGCAAAAGGTTCATGCTCAGCATGTCCTTTAACGCGTAGAGTATATCATAAATTGTTTGTGCTGATGATTATCAGACCAAATACTTGGGTGCGTCCCAAGATATATAAAAACGTTAGACATATTTTCATATTATATAACGTTCATTATATATAATTACATTATGTATAACATGAAACACTATAATTTCAATAAGTATAACGTTCGATCAGTATAACAATTGTTTTATATACTTTCATAACAAATATCATGTTTATGGGCTAAATTCATATGATATAACATACATAAAGTATACCGCTCATAATACGTAATAACTTTTTATATAACGTTAATATGATATAATATCAAGTGATATACTTTGTTTCTAGAATACTTGTTAAATTTAAAAATTTTAAAACCAGAAGATTAGGTGTTTATCAACCTTAAATTTTTGTATTGAAAAGTTTTACTGCAAAATTTGTGCGAGCGAGCGAAGCGTGCGAGCAAGACGGTTCGGAGCAGAAGCGACTCGGATAGGTTAGGTTCAGAAGGCTAAGGTGGGAGCGGAGCGGAGCGTAGCTCCCGCCTTAGCCTTCGGTGTTAGGTTTTTTTTTATAGCAGCGAGGAAACTACAAAAGTGAAATATAAATAAACAAAGAATACACTATAAATTAATCGTCAAATTTATTTAAAAATAAACATAGCTATATTTTTTTAAGCTTAAACATGAAGCGATTGCTTTTAGGAATTCACATTCGGCATAATCGGTTTTATAATTTTTGAGCGTTATATTTTCCGTTGTAAGATTAAATGAATGTTATATGTTTTGGTTGTTAGAGGTTGTGAATATTATATTATTTGATCATTATACTCAAAGTATTTATTTCCATAGATCATTAAATATAATGGAGTTATATATTTTATCATTATATATTATGAGCTTTATAGCAAACGTATGTTATATTTAAAAAAATAGAGAAAGTGAAGTTATATATAATGAATATTATATGTTATGTTTTTATATATTCTATTACTTACCCCAAATACTTGGTTGTTCCTAAAACGGATCGTAAGCAATCAAAAAGTCTGACAGGAAACCCGATAGACTCTTTAAAATCCCGGCGTGTAACAAATTCTAACTTTTTGCCGGCTGGTAACCCTAGCTGCAACCATTACCGGCAACTGTGTCCCGCCGCCATCTTTGTTTAGATTTAATATACCAGGGAATCATAAAGCTCTGAGCGTTTATCATAAACTTATTTGAAGTAGCGGTGTTTTAGTTAGCCTGCCTTGTTTATGGGTTTCACAAAAATTTATTGTAATTTTCTCTAATGTTTGTTTAAAAATAAGTTTTAATTTTAATTCAATTTATTTGTGGATTCATTGAAAATCAGCGTCATTGTATACTTGCCAAATGCACTTTTGTTTGTTTATATAAATAAGATATTGTATTATTCCAATTGTTTTTTTTTTATCTTAAAAACAATAAAACAATAATTTAAACTTAGTAAAGTTTAGTTGAAAATATCTCTCTATTTCCCTCTATTTTTTATCATCACGGTTGAAAAATGAGCTCCGTTTTAGCCATTTTTCTACGGAAGCACAATAAATATAAAAACAATTTGAAAGCATTGTTAGGGTCCTACGGGACGTTAAATGAAATAGTGGACTGTATATTAAGGCTGGTTTAATCGCCGTCTATTTACAATAAAAAATATTCTTAATTTTGAACAGAACAAAAATTAAATTGGGAGATCGTCTAACGGCGGTGGAGATCGTATGGCGAGTGGTCGCTGCCGGTCGGAGCGGCGATCGTGTCGTCGCCGTGTCGTCCTCCCGCGCGCCTCGTCCCGGGCGCAAGTTAAGCCGGTTCTAAACATGCTCCCCGGGTTGAAGTAGAAGGCTTCAAAAATCTGGAAGGGGACAGATGTTATTAAATGCCCTCCGAATGGTGCCTCTCCTTGTCTTTATCTCGGCAACTCTGGTGACGCCGTCGCTGCCAGGGTAGAGCTGAATGACTCGTCCTAGAGACCAGAGTAGTGGTGGAAGAGCCCTTTCCTTTATGAGGACAAGCGAGCCCAGTTTCAGCTCTCGAAGTGAAGACTGCCATTTAATTTTTTGCTGCAGAAGATGGACGTACTCCAAAGAGAAGCGGTTCCAAAAATGTTGCTTTAAAAGCTCGATCCTTTTGAAGCGCTCGAGGCGATTGATGTTCGTATCAGTCACTTGTGGATGAGGAATGGATGAAAACGAGCGTCCAATTAAAAAGTGTGCAGGAGTTAGAGCGGTAAAATCTAATGGATCAGAGGAGAGTGGGGTAAGAGGACGAGAGTTTAAAACAGCCTCTATTTGAGCGAGGCATGTAGCCATCTCCTCGTAATTTAAATGAGTGGTTTGAAGTAACCTTTTAAGGTGAAATTTGGTGGAACGCACGCAAGATTCGGCCAAACCATTGAAATGGGGCGTATATGCCGGTACAAACTTAAATTCGATGCCTTCTTGAGCCATCTGACCTTGAAGGTCCGATTGAACTAAAAGTTTCGCTAGCTCGTTACAAGTGCCAACAAAAGTGGTGGCATTGTCGGACGTAATGCTTTGAGGCTTCCCCCGACGAGAGACGAAGCGATTTAAGGCAGCAATGAACGCTTCGCAAGACAAAGACGTGACGAGCTCGATGTGACAGGCTTTTACAGAATTGCATATGAAGATTGCCAAATAAGATTTTATAAGTTTGCAACCTCTGCCCTTTTTATCGGCTATCAACACTGGCCCAGCGTAGTCGACGCTACAATGTAAAAAGGGATACTCCAGTTCCGTTCGAGAAGCCGGTAACTGGCCCATGATAGGCTGTACAGTTTCAGCTTTGTGCCTGAAACATGTAACACATTTGTGAACTATATTTTTCGATAGGTTTTTGCCTCCTAAAGGCCAATAAGTTTGCTTTATATTATTCAACAAAAGCTGAGGCGGGGCATGTAAATATTTTAAATGATAATGAGTGAAAAGTATTTTAGTAAAGTGATGCTTACTACATAAAACAATGGGGTGCTTTGTATCGTAACAATAAGAGGAATTTGCTAGCCTACCACCAACACGAATTATATCTTCAGAGTCGATAAAAACACTTAAAGAAATTAATCTATTTTTGGTAGGTATTGCCTTACCAGCTTTTAGAATAGCATATTCTTCAGGAAACATTTCAGATTGAGCTTTACGTATGATTAAATTTAATGAATTTTGAAGGTCCTGAACGGAAAGAAGACCAGTCAATTTTCTGGTAGGATTACGACAGTTGTAAATAAACCTTTGTAAATATGCTATTATATTTTGTAAGTGTGTTAGTTTAGATTTATTTTTGATTAAGTTAGATATTAAGTCATTCGTGTTAGTTTTATTATCAAGCGCGAAAGAACAAGTAATCAACTCGGGTAGATCGTGTCTCTCGTGTACGTTGGGCATTTTCGGCCAAGTGGATTCAATATCTGTCAAATAAGTCGGCCCGGACCACCACAATGATGAACAGCTGATGACATCAGCCTTCAGCCCACGAGAAACAAGATCCGCCGGATTGTCCTTCGACGGTACATAGCTCCACGTGTGACCTTCAGTGCTTTCCTGAATTTCATGAACACGGTTGCGAACAAAGCTTTTGAGATTGGTTGACGGTGTATTCAGCCAACCTAGTACAATAGTAGAGTCACACCAAAATCTACATTTTGTGATCTGTAAGGTTAAGGATGTTAATGTTTTATTACACAGCCTTGCAGCCAGCAAAGCTCCGCAAAGCTCTAGGCGGGGAATTGTCGTCGGTTTTATTGGAGCCACCCGACTTTTTGACGTCAAGAGGTGGACCTTTATAAGACCTGACTTGCTTACAGAACGAACATACACACAGGCACCGTACGCCCGCTCCGATGAGTCTGAAAAAATGTGAAGCTCGTGAACAATAGAGTCTTCGCTAAGTACCCAACGGGGAATTTTTAGCTGGTTAAGAAGAGGCAGAGTGTCGGTAAACGAAAACCAGAGCCGTTTTATTTCGTCTGGAACCTCGGTATCCCAAGCACACTGCTCTATCCACAATCTTTGCATAATGATTTTTGCCTCCACGACACATGGGCCCACGAGACCTAGTGGGTCGAATATTTGGCTGATGACAGATAAAATGTGACGTTTTGTAATTTTTTCAGGAATTTCGATATTAATGGAATAACTTAACAAGTCCAAATCTGAAATCCAATTTAAACCTAACGTTTTTGAAGACACCTGTCTCTGGGTGTTAGAAATATCAAATACATTTTCTGATTGAGGGGAAGAAGGGGATATATTATCAAGGATTATCTGATTATTGGACCGAAATTTTCGTAAATTGAATTTTGCTGATTTTAATGTGTCAATGATGCCTGTACAGAGATTTATGGTACTGTCAATCGTTGAAGAACCGCCCAAATAATCGTCGACGTAGAAATCTCGTTGAATTGCCTGTTTAACGTCGTTGTTAGGAGCGCTAGCGGCTAAACTAACCAAACACTTTGTGGCTAAGTATGGAGCTGATGCCGTCCCATACGTCACCGTATTAAGAGTGTAGGTTTTTAAGGGTTTTGTTGTGTCATATCGAAAGATGATTTGTTGAAGAGAACGTTGAATAGGATTAATTTCAATCGCCCTATACATCTTCTCTATGTCGCCGGTTACGACATATCTGTGTTGACGAAAACGCAATAAGATAGAATAAAGATCTTCCTGTACAGTAGGACCGACCATCTGGATATCATTAAGCGAAATTCCAGAAGAAGAGGCAGCAGAAGCATCAAAGACTGCACGAAGTTTTGTAGTAAGGCTAGACTCACGAATGACACCATGATGAGCTATAAAATAAGAGACCTGTTGAAGACAGCTAGACGAAGGCTCCTTGTTTTCGGTCATGTGACCTAAGTGTTCATATTCACGCATGAACTCCATGTACCTATGTTTAAAGACAGGCTCTCTAGCAAACTTACGCTCTAACGATAAAAAACGGCACTTTGCTTTTTGAAAGGAATCGCCTAAGACAGGGTCATCCTTCAGCGGCATGGTCACTACAAAACCGCCGTCATTCTTGCGCGTAGTGTTTGCTAGGAAGCTTTGCTCACATGCACGTTCCTCAGGAGACAAGGAGTGCTTGGCTGCTACAGTGTCAAGTTCCCAGAAACGAGACAAGTCGGGATTGGGCTCTTCGTTTAAAAAATGACAAACAGAAGATGAAGACGGTGCTTTAAGACGGGCGACGTACCCAGACACCAACCAACCCAGTTTCGTTTCGTACAACTTAGGTTGATTTTTACCTAAGTCGATAGAATTATTACATAAGACGGACCAAAATACGTCGGCCCCGACCAAGATGTCTATGGCTGACGGTATATTAAACGAAGGGTCAGCTAGACTTATTCCCATAGGAAGAGGAATATTTTCGATGTTTATAAATGAAGACGGTAAAGCTTTGGTGATCTGAGGTAAAATAAGACAGTCGACAGTAAGGCTATAGTCAGAGTAAGATGACTTTATAGTAAGGCTGCAAGACTGTGTAATATAAGAAGTATTATTGTTTATACCTGTCACCGTGGAGGTCGCACTACGTCGCGACAAACCCAGCTTACCGCAGAGCGATTGCGTAACGAAGTTGGCCGTGCTGCCATTGTCGAGCAGCATTCGAGCAGAGTGCGCGGCGCCCGCGCTGTCGATCACTTGCACGAGCGCTGTGGATAGCAAGACGTGCGAAAAAGTAGTAGGCTGTTTTAAGATGCTCGAACTAGCAAAGTTATTTATGTTGCTAGACGAGGGAATAGGAGTTTCGGGTATTGAGCGAGGCTCATGTAAATGTAAGAGAGTATTATGCCTTTTTTTGCAATATTTACATGGTACTAGATTGCAATTGTTTTCTATGTGCCCAGGACGTAAACAATTAAGACAGACCTTAGTTTCTTTGGCCTTTTGAATACGGGCTTCAATAGGAAGGGCTCTGAATGTTTCACAGTTAAATAGAAAATGATTTTGATTGCATTGGGGGCATGTAAATATTTTTTTATGGTTTTTATTAAATTGATGGTTTGTTGTTTTTTTGTTATAATTATTTTGACTATTTGTAGCTATAAGTAGGTTAGTATTTGTTTTATATGATTCTGATTTATTTAATTTACCTTTACTTTCTTGCAATGTCTCCAATAGAACTGCTCGGTTGCTAAGAAAGGTAATAAATATTTCTAAAGAAGGTGGATCAGTGAGCGTATTTCTGTATTCTTCCCATACCCTATGAGTGACACCATCAAGCTTTTCGGCCATCATGTGAATTATTAACGTGTCCCAATGTTCAGTAGGTTGATCTAAAGTAGACAATGCACGGAGATTTTTATTTGTGACATCAATAAGGTGTCGTATAGACGAATATGATTCGTTGCGCATAGGCTCAACGTTAAAAAGTTCTCTGACGTGATTATTTACTAGCAACCTCTTATTGTCGTACCTACTGCACAACAATTGCCAAGCGGATTCATAATTTTCGGATTTAAAATCTAAGTTGTCGATGACAAGTAAGGCGCTCCCTTTTAAAGAAGCACGAAGGTAATGCAATTTATTAATGCTATCGATGTCTTGTCTCGAATGAATTAAGGAGGTGAACGTGTCCCTAAACTCGAGCCAGTGTTGATAGTGACCATTAAAGACGGGTAAATCAATTTTTGGCAATCTAACACAATTGTTTTTAAAAGCGCTTGCCTGTGCATCCTCGTAGCCCGATACGTCGAG
Source organism: Choristoneura rosaceana (assembly GCA_037349165.1). Classification (NCBI taxonomy): domain Eukaryota; kingdom Metazoa; phylum Arthropoda; class Insecta; order Lepidoptera; family Tortricidae; genus Choristoneura; species Choristoneura rosaceana. Next base: position 747,057 of record JAZBNJ010000051.1, read on the forward strand.
CGCGTCGCGGCGCGGGGGTCGCGCGCCGAGGAGCGCGCGCGCCGCCGCCACCAGCGTGTGGTATTGGTTCTCAAACTGTTCGCGCTCCACTGCCTCTTCATCGGGTTCATCCGAAAGCATTTCGATGTCGCTCTGTAATTTATCAAATTCCGCGTATAAGGCATCAAATTTAGTAAACCGACTTTCCAGGTCCAGCAGCTGTAAGCTACTAGGTTCTTTGCAGGTTTGAAAGACCTTAACGTAGTTACTAAAAATCGTAAGCTTTGATTTCATACTGCTGCGTTTTTTAATCATCTTTTCGTAAGCCATTATAGCGGTTGGCAACAAGATGAAATGAACCGCGCAAGAAAAATACTATTTAAGATGAATGCAATAAAGTGCAATTAACTATGAGGTGAGAACAAAGAATCAGCTGCGTAAGCGACTTGAAGCCACCGGCCGGCTAGATCGGAAAATAATAAGAAGCGATAGATTGGCGTAAACAAGTTCCCGTTATTCGAGATTTGCGCTTTGTGCAAATGTAGGCTTTATTATTGAAACAATTGTATTGAATTTGCTTTGAATAAGCTGGAAGAATAAATAAATTTATATTAAATGCAAGTTTTGCTATAAAGGTTTGAAATATTAATGATACGGTTTAATGAAATTTAATTGAAATGCGAAAGTGCGTAAAAGTGCTCACTGAAATAGAAGCTGTTTGAAGTTCAGGCATATAAGGAGAATTTTGATACCACAAATTGTCGACAAAGGGGGAAGGATAGACGGGAAAAAATGGAACGAACTCACTCGATTGTCCAATCCGTCCACAAGTGAGATATTCCTCTTCTCCAAAATGTTCCTTCCAGTTGAAGATGACTCGAACAATCGATGGGTCCAAAGTCCGCCGTGCGGTCGACCTCCGACCGACCTCCGTGGCGCTTTTGTTTGTCTCTCGGCGGGTGTGGTTGCTCCTCGAATTACCCACAACAGGATAGATGGAGATGATCTTGAAGTGCGCTTCGACTGCTGAAGACCACAACTGAAGAGCTTCGAGACGCGGACGTCGCGGCGGGCAATTTTTTAATCGAAAGATCAGACGGTGAGAATCCTAAAGGACCAATGTTAGGGTAGGGTGGCCGCCGCCTCGAGCGAGATTGTCCTAGGACAGTAGTCAGTGATCTCTGTTCTTACGCACTATAATAATATTATTATACTTTAACCCCGCGGCGTTCGCGCGCTCATTTGCCTCACATTCTTTTGATTATTAAACTTAAGTCTTATTTCGGAGTTTTGGGGTTTATTATTTAAGTCTATATTAACTGATGGAATGTTAACAAAAGTTTCTTATTAGTGAAAATGCTTACAAATTCGATTTAGTTGATTTATTTGACTTACTTTGTACGGTTTGTATATGGGGCAGTGTCTGACGCAGCACGAAGGTATGATCCATTGGCGAGGTTCTTCTGTGATTTAACTCATTATTATATTAGTTTGATGCAAACTGAATATTGTAAATTTTGGGTTGTTGCAATAAAATAAAATTGTGTTTAAAATTCCATTTTGCTAAGCAGCTGGATTTATTCGTGCCCCGTGTATGTATATTTAGTTGTACGGTTTGAACGTAACGCCGCACCCATGATACTTAGCTTAGTTAAATGCATGGAAATTGTAGTTCACTGATATAATTATTTTGACAATAATTTATTATCTTATCGACTTAAAATGTACAAACACACTAGTGTGGGTTGATAATGGTCTTATGTTTGGTTACATTATTTTTGTACTTGTACGTGTGTTGGTCGCGCCCGTAGGCCGCGCCGTAGAGCAACGTTTGCTTTATTAATTTCACATAACATGAAGTGTAAGTACCTACCGGTACGAGCCGAGAGCTGACTCTGTACAATGATGGGTATTTTTATGTTTTAATTTAGCTTTAGGGGCTTGTTCAACACGAGTTGAAATGTTTTAACATGTTTTGAATTCGATAATGGGAAATCAGGGATCAGCACTGATGTTGCTTAATTTTATCTTCAATAATAATCACATAGTTATTATAGAGCAAATGTAAATAAACATCCAGATATCCCTTTTAAAAAAAAAAAAAAAAAAAAAAAACAATGTTAGGGTCCTACGGGACGTTAAATGAAATAGTGGACTGTATATTAAGGCTGGTTTAATCGCCGTCTAATTACAATAAAATATTCTTAATTTTGAACAGAACAAAAATTAAATTGGGAGATCGTCTAACGGCGGTGGAGATCGTATGGCGAGTGGTCGCTGCCGGTCGGAGCGGCGATCGTGTCGTCGCCGTGTCGTCCTCCCGCGCGCCTCGTCCCGGGCGCAAGTTAAGCCGGTTCTAAACAGCATAAGCAAATTTAGTACGGAGACTTTAGGTAACGCTTAGCATATATTTTATTTAATTTATTACATTTTAGAAAGGACACAAAATTTCTTCTTAAATTTATTTCCGACTGCCACACGATTCAATATTTAAAATTTAATTAGGCAAATAAAATACGCAAAAGTGGTCGTCAAATCAATTTATTGATGTTTTTCTTGGTTGTTTTCGTAGCTTGGAGCCGTACGCGGCGTGGGTCCCAGTAGGTAGATATACTATTAAAAAAACAAATGTGAAAGTGGGAGCCAAGTTCAATAGAGAATACTCGTATGTCTTTTTATTGGCTTCGCCGACTAAAAATTAAATTGGTTTACATGGGTGCCAAGTTTGATACATGTATAATCCTGAAAAGGCAAAGAAAATAACGTAGTGTAATCAACAACGTTCAAGATTGGACTTGGCTATTTCTTACAAACAAACCAACATTTTAATGTACCTACTTAACATAATAAATTGAACTTTCAGTTTAAAAACAGTGCCTTGCATACAATATAAAGATTTTTTTTTATGAAAATGATACCTAGTAAAATTAAGTACAATGCAAACTAACTGAATCAAAAATCCCGATCACAATATCTCAACAACAGTTTGAACTGTAGGTAGGTAACTAGTTATACAATTTTAAATTTTAGTTTTTTTCTTAACAGTTCGAATACAAAACAAATTTCAAGCGTTTACGTTAAATAGATCTCTTATTATGAGGTTAAAAATAGCCTTCAAAATGGTTGTGCAATACACAGCTACGTCGCCAGTTCCATTTTCTTTAAACTTGGCTGCGCACGCTGCCGCGCCTCTAGATTCCCGTGCCCGCCATGCGATATGATCGGACTCCCCGTCGCCTTATTGATAAGGTTTCCATACTTCCCGTGGGTATTGGAATGCTCCTGAGTTTATTTAAATTGTAATTTATATGTAAGCACAAGTATCCTGATATTGTGGTGTGGATGCGCTTCGTATTGTAACCTCGCCTCGGAAGCGACGGTTTGCCACAGGCGGTCATAAAATAAGTTTCAGCTGAAAAGGTCATTAAAAGTGGCCAGTTAGTGTCGGACGCGCAGTGTTGGATTCCATACATATTGCGACCAATATTGTGTATTGTTTTGATCGATTATTACTCTTTAACTTGCAAAGCCTTTTAAATTGTACTATTTTTCCTATTAAATTCGTTACACGTATATACTATATACCAATGTATATTTTTTACATTTAGCAAGCCAATAGTAAACTATTCATACTACTTAATTATGATCACGCTAGTGAAAGGTTGCCAGGGGGAGACTTGACTCTACAAAAATAGCAAAAACTTAACATTTTTAAATAGCTTCTCAAATCGCAAAATGGTATTACCAACTCTGCTTTGTAAATGGTCTATCCATCCAGTGAAACCCCACTTTGAAGAATAGACCAGAAAAAAAACTAAAAATCAATGACTTTTTCAAAAATAAATTACTAAGTACTTTATTCGTGGTTTTGCAGTTGTTTTGTATTTATAGTCTTTAAGCTACACAGCCAGACAGAAAAACATGGAAAAATTATAAGGGTTTCTTTTTAGAACTACGAAACCCTAAAAAATATTCTCGATGTCCACTAACAAGCCTGTGAGTTGTGTGCTGCTGCGGTGTGTGTTGAAACGCTCCTAAGACTCCTTCGTCCTACATCGTTCTCTTGCATCGCACAATGGATCTTTTTAGAGGTTTACGATGATTTAAGTGACTGCAAAAAGTCATTGTGTAATGAAGGATGGGCTTTTGGCGCATTCTCAGAGTTTAATAAATAACAATTTCCTACAATGAATAGACAAGTTGACAATGAAGTTTACTGTATAATTAAAACAAAAGCGTAGAGAGTAACATATTTAGTAAAACTAAGGTATTCTATTCATGTGTGGTGATTCATAAACGTTTGGTATTTGTGAAATATGTCGACGTTTTTAACTAACACGATCCTGCTAATATGTATTTTACTCTGGGAGTATGTGTGTGGTGTCTGTTTCTCTTTCACTGATAATCTATAATACTTAATGGTCTAATTTTGGGTTATTTTAGGCTTCCAGACATACCAAATTTTGTCTAAAGTTCCGGAATGCCCCAAGAATTCTCGTGAGAATTACCAAAAATTACATTAAGTATTTAATTGAAGTTACCTAAAAATCCCGCTGTAAATTTAATGTCTCTTATCCTAGCGGTTGTAATTTAGAGCAGTTTAAATAGTCACTAAGTTTTCTAATTATCTGCTGCTTAGATTTTCTATTTTTTTCGTAATATCTTGGATCCCTAGTCCTCACTTGAGGACATAACTAATTTTACTCTTCCTACATTAAGGTCATCTATTAATTAAATTCTTTCAAGAAATACCAGTTTCGGCCAAATCACCTCCAGGATGTTTCTTACATTAAAGGAGACACCTATTAATTTATTTTTTGAAGAAATACCAGCTTCGGCAAAATCACCTCCTGAATCCAGGAGAGTAAGAACCTTCTACAAACTATTACAAAACATGCCAACGCTCGGGTTTAGTGTGTAATGATGAAACACGTATCAAGTGCAGGCTTTGCAGGTTGTAGGACCTTGTGCAAGGTCCGCCCGGATTGCTACCACCATCTTGCTTGCTAATCCTGCCGTGAAACAGCAGTGCCTGCACTGTTGTGTTTCGGCGCGGAGAGTAAGACAGTCCGGTGAAATTACTGGCACTTAAGGTATTCCAACTTAGGCCTCTAGGTTGGCAACGCATCTGCAATACCCCTGATGTTGCAGATGTTTATGGGCGTTGGTGATCTCTTACCACCAGGAGACCCACTTGTTCGTTTTCCTTCCAGTCGAATAAAAAAAAAAGTGATGAGAATCTATCTTCCATTACCGATTGGTGTTTATTCCATATGGCAGCACTGTCAAGTGGCAGAGCAGCCACCGTAAATTGTAAGCATCGACTATGATGCGACGAGCTGATTCCAGGGTCAGGCGACATCACGAGGCAGGGTTAAAGAGCGCCCTCGAGTTATGAGCTCGCCCGGCACAATGGCCAATTTCTTAGAAATCCCCTTTGATGGATTTCAGTACGGAACAGTTAACGGTACTTTACGATTTGAGGTGAGTTAGTAGACCAATATACTACCTTATTGGGTTGCACTGCGGCCGCTATTGTTCATTATTTCTGAGTGGATACTAACCTCGATAAATCGATAAAGCAGCGATCGTAAATAAGTAATTAGTAGTCTGTTTTCGTGCAAAAAATGTAATACGTACAAACGTTGGTTATTACTACTAATTTGAACTACTTAAATAGGTTTTTAACTTATCCTATTGAATATTAATTTAGTATTTAATATTATAATATATATATATATATATATTTATTATTATAATTAATCTAATATACACCATGTTATTTTTAATATGATTTAACTTTAAGAGAGCATTTAACAGGTCAAATTAAGTTAATTTCTTCAAGTAATACTCGTACTTATCAATGAACTGTGCCGTCTATCGAAGTTAACGAAAAATGTGGTGTAGGCACATAAAAATGGTAAGCTGACTAAATATATCAAAGCATAGCCTAAATCGCTGCACTTACGGACATTAAATCTTGCACCTGTTTGTATTTTTTTTTCCCTAAGAGGGTAAAATAGGAGATGAAAGTCCATCAGTTTCTAATTTTTTGCATGTGGGCTCACAATGAGGGTTTTCACAGAGGCGAAATATCGCTAGATGGCGTTAGTATTGTGAGGTTTGTTTGACGTTTGCTTGCGACTGACTCATTTAAATAGTTATTTAACCAATCACCAGCAAACGTCAAACGTCAAATGGACCTCACGATAATAACGCCATCTAGCGATATTTAGGCTCCGTGAAAACCTTCATTGAGTATTTTCTTTACGTATTTCAGCATTTTTTTTAAGATTCTACCCCCAAGAAGTGAAAAAATGTTCTCTCGATCGATTCCACTGGGCAACCTTGGCACTTTAACAAGTCATCTACCCCTTCGCTCTGTTCAAATACTTGTAGCGTCATTGTGTCGCCTACAGTGCTCACGAGAGCCGTCGATTGTTGCCACGGGTTCGGTTCCCGGCGATTCGTCACGGACTAGACACGAAAGTCACGAGCAGACCAAAGCTAAAGTTAGGCTACGAATGGTTTATTTCGTAAGTTCATTTTGATTGGAAAAATCAATTGTCAACCGTGGGAGATATGGTCAGGAAAAGGTTACATTTTTTTTACTTAAGCTCACTTATCTTGACAGAGACAGATGCGAACGAAACAGCTAAAAGTAAGCTACGCGAGATGGTTTAAAATTAATCCAGGATGTTTCTGCAAATGGTTGGCAAGTTTGAATTGGTTATGCTCGTAAAACCCACTTTTCTGAAACTTGCTTTTTCCCTAAAAGTTACTTCTTTAGAAAGATTTCTTTGTTAGAAGATAGGTAGGTACAATTTTTGAGAAAAAAAATGCTGTGATTGTAAAAGTTATACATTTTGAGATGGTCATTTTGAGTCAAAAATTCAGAAGGAAACCCTTCTTTAGTCAATCTTACTCTACCATCGGCTGTAATATTCTGAATTAATTTTATTACACTGTGTTTAATTCGGAATAATCCGTTTGTGCTACACAAAGCGCCGGATAGACATATGTTCTCTTCACCATCCCAAAAATGATTTTCTCTTTCTAGCAACGGCAGACGAACGAGATATTCACATTTAAAACAAAAACAAAATATGAAGGAATTTTATGTAAATTTATTTCAAAAATAACCTCAGTCGTAGTTGATACATGCCCGGAACGTTCGTGGCCTCGGACCAATAACCATTTGTAATATAAACACAACCATTAAATATTCATGGTACCCGTTTCCGGACAAATAGGTACAAGCGCCGAACACGGCCGGGTTTCTGTCATTGTGGTAAGGCATCAGTAAGCATTAAGGGAATCCTCCATCTTGCATCGAAAATAAGAGCATCGCCTCGATTCGACACAGAGCCGACAGCGCTGTGGCCACAATGCCTTCTCATTATACCGTCACCGGGCGACGCCTGACACTAAAGTCATTTCGACGAAAAAATATGCTTTGGCCGTTTTTGTTACATTTTTTGACGCAGTGAAAACTACAAAAGGTTCTCTTAGTTGATGCGTGACTGTCGTAATTAAGTGGCGAGTAAGCGGCGCGCGCACGTTCGACGAGTTCAACTATACTCGTAAGTGAGTCGATGGCTTATACGCATTATCATTAGTTTTTCAGCTTTAGTTAGTGCACTTACCCTATTAATACTCACTTTTTCAGAGTTAGATGTTTAAATTAGTTTTAGTCAGGAGACTGAAAAGCCCAGCAGCGGACTCGCTGAGTCACATATCCTATTTATTTCATAATCATATAAGTAATATGTAATAATTTCGCATACTATCTTCCTTGATCCCCCGGTCCTCACTCGAGGACTTAATAAAAATTTAAACTTCAGTGGATTGACGTTCGGTTCAAATTTTGAAAACAGAAATTTTACGCCGGGCCTCAGGAGTCTATTATAATGTATACCTAACTTTTTGAATATTGGTAAAAAAATATCTTATTATTTTTATTGTTATTTTATAATGTTAGAAGCGCGAAAGTTTTGGAGTATGTATGCGCGTGTTACGGTCGGTTCCCTACCTTATGTATCCACTTTTTCATACTAGTTGCATAGAAAAGTGGATACTTATATTAGGGCACCCTCTTTATTTACCGACTGGACGTGTATGTGTATTTGTCATTTCTTCTCGCTAATACGGCCGGACAGAGATGGATGAAATTTTGACATGTACTTTGGAATAACAATCTCAGGCCGATTTCAATCCTAATACTTCCAGGGGATTAGTGCTAAATTTGCACGAAATATTTTCGTCGGTGAATGCTAGGCATAATTTTCTATCATAAAACACATGGCGACCAATCACAAGATGTCCCATCACATAAAATCCGAGTTTAGTAAGTTGCTTCCAATTTAAAATGAAAATTATTTTTAAGTCCGCTGTCTCTCAGAAAGGGGACCCGTCGGGGGCCGGATTATAAATCATAAATGCCACGTTAGCCTGCGCCTGCGCCGCGCCGGCGTTCGTATCAAAATTATCGCCCGCGAGCCTCGCGTAAAGTATACAAAACAGTTTCAGGTTACCACGTCAAATATTTCTTTTTGACGTCTTAAATAAAACACAATAACTCATTAGCACAACAGCTTAGCTTCACACGCGACCCGTGCTAAATCAATCCGGTAAATGCTCCGTCTAAGCACTGCTTAATGAACTGCTGGGCTACTAAGAAACTCGAAGTTTGTGTCGTGCGTTCCCGCTGACACTTATACTATTTAATACGAGAGCGAGGGGGACCGCATGACACGAACTTCGATTCGAGTTTCGTAGCCCTGCTAGCCGAGCGCTGCGTATTTATTTCAGACGATCGCGTCATTCAAATTAAGGGCTTCATTGAAGCGATCATTAAACATGATAATTAAATCAAATCACTAAACAAAGCTAACATGCGCGGCGGCTGGAAATTTCTCACAGTCCATTGACGCCGCTCTTACACGCAGACAAAAGTGGTCCATGACTTCCGCGCATGGCTACGAGAAATAGAACTACAAACTAAGCCTTACATACTACAAATTTCAAACTTCAAATTCTGCTATCCCTCTCACGCTAATGGTATTTGGTCGAAAACTGAGAGGGACGGTACGAAACGAACCTCGAATTTCGGAGTGTGCACTCGAACAAATAAAATCAAGAGCACGTATGAACGGGTAGCGAAAATCTCGTTTCCCACTGACCGGAATGAAATTACTTCCGACGCACAATTAAAAACATTTAGAATATCGCTTTCAATCAGCATGTACTTAGGATTTTGCGGTTTTAGAAAGCGATAGTAAGTTAGTGCGAGTCAATGTAACACAAATATAAATAGTAGGTAATAATATTTCACAAGTGGCAATCGCTATAGTAAAACAAGATATACATATTAGCAAAATTAAAAATTACATAGAATAAAATACCATAGTAATTGATGACTATTTTAATGTATATTTTTTCTAAACACGTCACTCTTTCAATTACGTACCTATCCTAATTTAATTCGAAGACATGAACATGACAAGATAATTATGGCAAACGTCATCTAATCCAAGTGAACTTAGCTCAAAGTTTAAGTTTAACACATAGTTCGTCTCTCTAACTGGCATTCGGCACGATGGATTGCCTTGCATAAACAATGTCAGTGACGTTAAAATCTATTCCCCATGTCACGTTGCCTTGTGGGCTAGATTTAAATGGTACATGAATTATTGCAAAACCGATTTTGTCGCGACAAACATAGCAAAGAGACATAAGCCTTGTAAATCGTGATATGCCGGTAAAAATTATCTGAGCTGATTCGACTTTATACTTCTCCGTTGTAATGTATGAAGGCAAACTGGAAGGTATGCAGTGTGAGGCAAGCCTTATAGAAAGAGATAAAATACTGCAAAAATATGTTTGAGGCTCGTGAACAAGGTGCTAAGTATTAACTCAAACGCAAAAGTGATACCTCTGTGAAATGCCTCTTGTTACTTTTGTTTGACGTAATAGGTAATGCGTTGGAGTGAGACACAGCGTTTGGTTTTCACTTGGCTTCTGGTATTATAATTGATAGATATATGGAGTGGTTTGTACCATTTGTAGCTATAGTTACCAGGAAATACGGCTTCGAATTTCGTCCGACTAACTTGATTTTTTTTTAGTTTTAAAAGTCTCAGATGTCGTTGAGCACAGATACTGCTAATAACAATATCTAAAAGCAAAAATAATCTTATTTCAAGGAACATAACTGATAACTTTATGATTATCGATAACTTATATTTAATTTTGTAATATCCTTCCAGTAAAGTCCAAAGCAACTGATTGGTTTGAAGGCAAAAATGTTTTCGGACTGTCAATCACTTATTTTTAAATGAGGTTATTAAATATGCAAAAAGCTCATACTAAAAAAAAACCTTTTTTAGGTATTCTAAAAAACTGACAAATGGAAGTGTCTGCAATGTGTCTGCACATAAAATGCCCCAACGAGATCGTAACAAAAAGACTGGAAACATTATTTTTTTATGTTTTGTTTATGAACATTCGTATGAAAATCTGTGATAACGCTGCTTGTTTAGTACCGTTTTACGTTTTACATTTACTTTAGTTAAAATATGTTTCCGCTATAAGTAAATGTACTTTTCATAATTTAATAATGTCGACTAGGATTTAAGAATACGACGTTGGGTTATAATACGCCTTAGATCTTCTTGACAATAGATCTGAATTTTGTATCCGTTTCATTTGTAATATTTTTTGGAATTTTATTATAAAAACATATGCAATTTCCCAGAAACGACTTTTTGGTCTTAGCTAGTCTGTAAGATGGAACTTTAAGCTTCCCTGTGTTTCGCTTTTTTAGTCTTTGGCTTTTTGATCGACTAAACCTAGTTCGTGTACATAATTAGGTATATTTTCTTGATTTCCGTTAACTTAGACGGGTCTGTTCATTAACAGAAACTAACAATTAACTTTTTGGCGACAGTGAATATTAAAATATTTGACGAATGACGTGGACATAACAGAGACATGAAAGAACTCATTTTATAACCTTCTTTTGCTAAATATAATGTGTAACTAAATAAAAACACTTAAGTTACAAACTTTAAAAAACATCATAAATTCCTTTAACAATGTTTATCTGCGCATAGTCAATGATCTTAATCCTTGCATATATTTTATTGTGGAGTCGCAACGCAAGTTAAAACTTGTATTAGTTTGTATGTACTGTATTTGTTGTATGTGTAGCATTCTTTGTTTACAAATAAACATTTTTCCTTCTTTACTAATTTAATCATAGTTTTAATCTTGTTTGAACTCTAATTTAGTATCAATATTTTAAGTTTGTTGTGGTTTTTATATCAAATTTATTGTGTTTATAAAATTATATTTTATGCTAATAATATTAAAAAATATATATACTTTTTCACTTTACTTTACTTTATATAAATAGTATGAGTCAGGCAACCAGTGTCTACGAGGAACTAACTTGATCTGACCCCTTGAATGTTCCATTACAGTTAACGGAAATTAAAAATAACACGTGGTATAATCGTCGCGTTTAAGTGCCGGTAGTAATAATAAATAAAAATATTAGTTTATTTTTAATCCGTTTTCCGCGGTTTACTGTTGGACTGTGACTACCGCGGCATTTAGCTTTTCATGGCGCTATTCGATGAAAAATGGTCTTCTAATATATCACTTGGAAACGGCAAAAAACGTCGGCTCCTAGCGACGGTAATCGTAGCAAGAAGCGCTTCGCATTCATCTCCAATTACACCGTTTATGGGGTGAGACGTGCCTTACATAACGTTTATAATTTAACATTTTTCTAAATAGGAAGTGGGATGGTATTGTTAGATAGAGAAAAATAAAGTGGAAAAATATGTTGGTTTTGGCCAGAAGTGTCACGTTTTATTAAGGGAGCGCCAAAGTTCGCATACTCTTCGCTAGTCATACCGTAATTTTTGTCCGAATCATTGTTTTTCCGAATTTTTTTCGCACTGAAACCTTATATTTTTCTAAAAAATTTAAATGGCCATTCTATAGAATACTATAGGTTAGGTTAGGTTTATTTTAGAAGAATTCTAACCAATCATTGGATTCAGAGAATAAAGAGTTATGATAAACAATAATTATGTCAAAAATTACATTCGGACTTTCAATAAGTATGCGAGCCGATATGGACCCTTTTATTGAGTATATTTTTGTACTCAGATCACAATTTTTTGTACCGATACTACCAATAAGTACTAATAATACTCGTAATGCGAAAGTAGCTGTATCTGTCTATCTGTCTGTTGCCTTTTGCGTGCTTGAACCAATGAACCGATTTCTTCTTTGAAATTAGAAGACTCTGTGAATTTTTCTGACTCCACCATTTTTATTTAGATACCTATCCCAGAAATTGAACGAAGTCTAAATCAAAATGGGGCATTATTTAAAGCTGATACGCTCTTGATAATTTAGGAGTGCGATATTTAAAATACTTGAACATGTTTAATGCTAATATGACATACTGGCTGCAAGACCCTCATACTATTACGACTGGAAAATTCTATTAAACAACCGCTTTTCGCCTCCAGTGCAGGATCTTAGCCTACAAAAAACAGCTACAGGCGAATAGCTGCAATTATAGCCAGAGCGTCTTCGTCCGTCCGTCTGTCCGTCGGACGAAGATGGCCGGTCGCATACCTGCGCAGGATTGACTAGTAGCTGAATACTTCTTTGCCAACGGCGATCTAGCCTCAGCGCGGGCGCAGGCACGCAGGAATGAGGCCCCTGCCCTCGGTAAATGAAAATTCTTTTTGTTTGATAAGTGTTCTATCATTATCCTGCGTGTTGAGTGTTGTAAAAGGTATGATGGTTCGTTAACGTGCAATAGTTTAAATGCGCTCACCAATCGTCACTGCGTACGTACCTGTAAATAAAATGTCTTGTTAGATTATTTGAATAAAATACCACATTATTAAATAAATTTGTACTGTATTTAGGTGAATATTGTAGAGTTTTGTTAGCGTTAAATATAATAAGTTAGCCCATGGGGCAATGATGGAGGAATAGAGGATGGAAACAAAAGGAGATATCGCAAGATCAGTTTGTAACGTCAATTGACCTAGCAAGGCTTTATGTTTTGTATTGGTTTTTGAGTCCTTCAAAGCTTTTTAATGTTTTTACTTGCTAGCATCGTAGTTTTGCGAAATACTTTAATTGATACGTGATTTCAACTACAAGATTTTTGGTTTATATGAAAGACATTTTCGTAGCCGGATTTTATTAACATTTGTTGAAACGGACAGGGAAGGGAAAAATACCGTAAACACGGTTAATATGGACCCATTTCCGGACAGATAAATACAATTATTCTTTACTGAACACTACATAGTAAGCAATACAGGAAAGAGGCACATGGTAACAACAATCATTAGCCTCAACAGCACTTTCCAACAGGTGAGATACAGACCATTCGCTATTAAGATTTTTTGTAAAATAAACTTTTATACGACTACACAAATTGGTATTTATGCGTTTGCAAGATAATTGATGGCGTATACATCACTAATGCTGTTTATAAATAACAAGAGTCTAATTTTAAATGCATTTACATGTGCGAAGATAATCAATATCTATCTGTACTGAAATAATATATAGCCATTCTGTTTTTACAGGTAGGCAGTTTATTTGAAAACAAATATTCTAAAACATGCCATCAATGTACGAAAAGAGTCTTTTAAAATAAAATACGAAACTTTCAATATCTCAAACCGTTTAAACATTTCAGTCATCCAGATACCGCTACTTATAAACAACATCAAGTTCATCGAACCCTAACAAATTACACTAAACAATAAATCACAGCGTGGACAATAATAATGATTACGTTAGCACTTAAATCGCCCCGCCCAAAGTGCACAAAGCCGGTCATTACCGCCCGCTAACTCAAAACCACATAGGTAAGGTAAGTCACATTTATCGCTGCATCAAAAAGCAATCAAGCCACAAAAGTTGGAGCGAGTCATCCGGATATACCGACGAAATGTCTTTGAAACGCATCTAATCGATTCCACATTAAGGCTGGGTAAAGGCTAGACGGTACGTTCTACTGGCGCTGTGTTACATTATATCGATTTCCTTTTTAAAACACTGGCCAAGTACGAGTTGGATAAGGGTTTCGTACAGTCAGCGTCATAAATAAGTGATCACTTTTTTACATTGTCATTTTAACGTCATGAAATAACGTTTGAAAAACCATACGATATTGTGTACCATCAGCCAAATATGTCGTTTACTACCTTAAAGCTGATAAGCGTTTGCATAGAAAAAAACAATAATGCCGATAGACGTATTAGATACATATTCATTTCATAGAAACTTGTTTAAAAATTGATAGACCACTCATTTGGCTGACTGTACCGACTGAAAGTGATAAGGTATAAAAGTAATCACTTATTTATGACTTTGACACAAAAGACATCACAAGTGGCTCTTAAATATGTATTATAAAATACAGCTATTTCCAAATAAAAAAATAAAAAGCAATTATTGTTAAAATTTGGACATAATGTGATAATTTGTATAATTTAAATCAAACATAAATTCCGTGCGTAAAGAACGTAAACGCTGTGATATTTTAAACATTTTAACTATAGAAACACTTGCACACCAATTCTTCAAGCTTATTTTGGAACAGTTAGCCATCTAGTGACTCTATACGTTCAATTGAAAGATTATAAACTCAATCCCATTATCATAGGCGTATTATATTGTTATACTCACATTACCGAATGCGATAAAAATGTGCTAAGTTTCTAAATGCTGTTATGGCGTAGTAAAATTTAAATAAGACAATATAAATCTTCTAAAGCATTCATAAACATGCCTATTGATTTCTCAACCTACTAACTGACTTTCCCTTTGATTTCCATTATCCGATACCTGGTATCATCAGCTTTTAATAAAGAACAAACCTAAGATTTAAAACTAAGAGCGATGTAAATGCTATCGTGAATGTCGCCACTTTTTCGACTGCTATTATTCCTGTCCTGTCATGGTATTCTAGAAGAATGGGATCTCCTGTCACAGGTAGGCGGTCTTTAACCTTCCTGCATCTCTCTGAATAATGAAATAAAGTACGTTTTCATTTTTAATGCGAACTCGTCTTTTTGTGTTTCATTAGTCTTTTGTAAATTACGGTATGGGTAGAGTCATTCACGATCACGTGCCGTGGTTCTTATTACAATGTCATTGATGGCTAATTTTGAAAAAATCACGCGTCTTCGTGGATGGCACTAGTTACACTCATGTTTTAAGTACAACCGATTTGCGCTCGTGATAAATAGAGCTGAAAAAGTAACGTAAATTAAAATTTGTACATTGCGTTATTCTATTTATCTTACTATAAGTTCTGTGAAACGCACTGAACCTAAGTATTATAATTCATTTAATTATTTGAAGTTGCCTAAAACTAGAGGCACCTCGTCCTTTGGCTTTGCCCCAGACACCCCCCGCTGCTTCAAGAAATATGTTACCTGCCGCCGGTGGAAACAGACCCTAGCGCATTGACGAGGCTATAAATATAAGAAATGACCCTGCATTCTGATTAAAAAAGCAATTTCGTGGCGTATTTATGTTGCTTGGGACCATTAACAGTTGCGTATCCTGCTTTAGAATTGACAAAGTTTGAATGAAGTCGTATACTAATCCAAATAAGGATTGCGTTAGTAGGTACACAGATTTCATACCGTAAATGATACACAATATGCGTTGTGCAATGAGCACAATTTCAATAAACGAGTTTCTTTGTACAAAGCGCAATTGGACAGTTGACCAGTTAATTGAGAATATAGTTTATTTGACATCGTCCTTTTGTTTAGTGCTAATAGATTTTAAACGCGTAAGCGCACGTGCAGCCCATAAGAACCGGCAGTTGAATTGAAATTCCGGGATTTGCTGATTCCTAAGTTTATTTAAAAATCATCATCATCATCAGCCTATGTTCGTCCACTGCTGGGCATAGGCCTCTCCCATGGCACGCCACTGAGCACGGTCCTTGGCCACTCTCATCCAGCTCTTGCCAGCCACCTTGCGAAGATCATCGCTCCACCGAATCTGAAGAGGTTAATTATAAATAACCGTGTCAAATTTCATGACACTCCCAGCGATTACACTTACTGAGATTTTATTATATATATATATATAGCATGAACTTGCTGTTATATTCGAGAAGAATTTGAGGACACCCTATAAATATATATTGTGGACATTCCCTTTTTGAACATAGAGTTATGTTCCTCATTACAAGGTTTATCATTAATGTCCACATCCCGACAAGCTCCGATATGGATCTAGCGTTCCATTACACGTTTCAAAACGGGACAAAAATTTATCAAGCGCACAAGATGGACGTTGCCTTCTTCAAAATCCAAAAGAAAATCAAGTTAGAAACGGTTAGTTAAAACCGAGATAGAGATAAAAATAAGAACGGATTTGTCATTTATTTAGATTTAGGTCATTTAACTCTTCATTATTTTCTTGAGATCGTTAATATTTTTATAAACACATGTTTTTTACTGATTGTATTTTTTGTTAACTGTACTGTCACTGTCATCCAAACTACATACCTATACTTACCAACCGTTCAATCAATCATGTAACTAGAACTGCACGAAATTCTAACTACTTGCGAGATTTGGCCTGGACAAAAAAAACATTGCAAGTGAAGTCAAATCTTTTAAAAATAAACTAGTAAGTAGGTATTGCTGCTTTAAATTCCTACCTGAGCATTCAGTAAGTTTATCATGGAAAAGACGTATATATTAATTTTTAATCTATATAATAAACATTGATTTACCTTTCTCCCCTTACCTAATCGTTTTACATAACCAGCACTGGAAGAAGGGACCAAATATGTCCCATTTCAAACAGATTTCGGTAGCATAATTGGTCAATTTAGATTCTGGAAAAATTAAGTATGACAACAAGCGAAGCCAGGAGGGGTATACGTACATTTGTGACAAAACGCGCGAGTCGAGCGCGCGAAGCGAGCGCGCCGTAGTAGCGGCCAGCGAAGCGCCAGGACCCAATTAAGTTCGAAAATAATTTGGCCCCTACCAGTGCTGGTTATATACGGGGAGCACGGGGATATTTTTTATTATAAACCCAACACGTCTAAAAATATCTAAATGTGTTAAATAACTTAATTGTGTTAAAATAACCAGGATAACAAGAATCTAATGTTCGTATTGCTAACTGACCGGTATTATCTCCTAGATTGTTTTAAATCTAGCTAGTTCCCTAGTTTAACCAGAAAACGTTTCGTTGCAAAATGGTAGTTATACAACCATAAAAGGCTGACAGTATTGTTAGTTAAATGGCAGCTATAAAGGGTCCAATAAGACAATAATGAAATATTTTGATACACTATTAATTAACGGGCACGCTATCTTGAGTATTTCCTTGTCTCGTGACCAACTTGTGTAAAGTGGTGCACTAAGAAAATTGCAGTGGCGTGGAAAATACGGTTTTGTTAAACATCTCAGATATGAAGTCAGAGCTTCGTATTTTTTTCAAATGCCTTTGCCGTATTTGTCATTACTGTTGTGATTTAAAAATAACAGACAAGCTGATGGGAATCGGACTGTTACGTTACCACGCCACTGAAATAGTAAATTGTGTAACAAGTGCATAAAACGCTCCATTGGCATGTTATGTGGGTTTGTTACTTAAGTCGAGGGTAAAATTAGTTTTATGAACAAGTTATACATTGTGCATTTCGACAGTGGCACAATGTACAGTTTTTACGCACTTTGATTGCGAGGAAATTCTTTATTTACTAGGTATTGTTTTACTTTTCATGTATTGCTATATTTATGTATTCACTTATTAGTAGTATAAGTAATCAGGTTTTCTTAATTTATTGTTATAAAACGCGAATGATTACAATATACATTTATTCGTATATTAAACTATTTTTGTGTGGCTGTTGGCGCCTGATTGCCTTGGTCTTAGATGACGATTTTACTTTGAACACCTAGGGTGACATTTTTTAAATAGGTACAAAATTTACAATCTTGAGACGTGAAAAATAATTCTATTGCCATTAGGACTTTTAAAAGTTTATTGTATCACGGTATCTACAACCAAACTGCACACCGAAAAGTCAGAAATATAAACTTTACCAAAAGATAAAATGTAATTCCTCAACTTTTCCCTCATTCATAACAAGTTAACATTATCTTAAAACTAAATCGTGATTTTATCTATTAAATAAAAAATTTACTACTCAAACATAATATTTATGTCTGGTAAGCAGTTGTAAATAAATTTTGATTGTACCAGCAATAGAAGTTCCGCAAGTTAAAGCGATTCTTTCAAAGCTATTTACAAGTTTAAACGACTCTTTTACAGCTCAGCTTAAGTTGTACTTTAAATGTCCTTAGGAAACCTATTCTTATACAGCTATGCGTGACCAAGCTTAGATATTATTTTTTCAAGTCTATTCTAGTCTTGCTACTGTGAAAGCCTCACGCTGCGCCCGCGCCGCCGGAAGCTCTCTCTTAACGAGCGTCAGTGTCAATACTCGACCTACTAGCGCGCTAAACCACCTCTATAACACTACTATACGACCACTATACACTCACAAACACTACACTAGTGATTATGAGTGTAAAATAACGCACTATAGAGCCAGTTACGATAATTAAGGCACTTAGGCGTCAGAAATTATTGATACTTAGCTAGTAATTTTATGTTTTCATCAGGTCAGAAAAGAAATTGCGCCTAAAGGTGACTTTCCAATAGTATACTTAGCGCCGATGTAAGGTTTACCACCGTTTTCGGAAAAACCATCATTGTCAAGATGTATACGGTGTATAAAAATTGGAAGATTTTTTTTCATAAAAAAAGAAATTTAATAATTTATAAAGAACAACTACAAATTACTGCATAGTTTTTTTTATTATCTCCTTAGGGTAGAGGCTTTCTGATAGAGGATGGATTTTTTAATTAGAACCTTGATTATTTTATTCTTATCGATTAGCGGAATATTGCGTAATAATAAAACTTTTACAAAAATATGTCATTCTTTGTCAGAAGATGATGTTGCACTTTATTATTTCATGAAAAGGAGCAGTAATTAGTACAATATCATCTAATTATAATCCATCTATGACACAAATCCCAAAGTATTTCATTACCTAACTCAAATCGTCTCCCTGTAGTAATTTATTTAATAAATAGCCCAGCGGAATTAGTATTACGGAAACACTTTAAGTTATGATATAAGATGGGTTGCTTTTAAAGCTCGATTATAGCTTCGAATGCGTGTTTAAATCACACAAGCCGAGTGACAAGTAACACCGCTGGCAGCATGTAGCCACGGGACAAAATACACAGCCAAAGTCGCATGAAAAAGATGAGCCATAAAACTCTTTATTGCTTTTCTTCCCACTTGACTATCAGGTCGTCGAACTCATATATTTTAGACGAAATTTACAATATAATTTAATATGTACATACGATTATCATCAATCAATCAATACATACATAATAAGCATTTTAAATGTATTTCTCTGTATGGATTAGACGAATTAAAAAGCATTAGGCATAGGAAGTGAGAATAATAAGGCCCGGCCATCAAAATATACCAACAAAATATTATTAACGTAAATAATATGTTAAATAGGTGGAACGGATGCTTATTCCAGATTTAACACATATTTGTAAAATTAAATTTACGCTACCAACTAACAACTATAGCGATGAAAAACATTGCAAATGTCGTTAAAACCGATTAGGTACCAGTGAGAATCATTGATTAATTGCCTACATATTATATATTTTCTCTCTGAGGTTTCCAACTAGTACCTTATTGTGACGGCACCAATCTTGTTTTATTGCTAAAGAAACGAAGTCTAAAATAAATTAATAATTATTAATCTACGTGATGCTCATTTATCTTTAATCCTTCGCATGTATTCTAATCATGATTTAGTTATTTCTATCTGAGTGGTCGTTGTTTTGCGGCGTCGGCGCCACAGGCTGACCTTGTTGGAGTCAAATCCACAAAATATCAAGTGTACAGGAAATATAGGATTTCATTAAGTCCCCGGTCAAAACATGCTACCGGCACAAGCGAGCTCTAATTGAAAATAGCGAATACTATGTACCTGGTCCCAGGTATTAATTAAAACTAAAGATTCTCGCCTCTACTTGCTTACGCTCAGATACATTACTTTGTACCTATAAGACTTTCGGACTTATCACCACGAATTGAACGCTAATGCTTACTTATAGGGTTTGAATTAAAACCACACCAAATTCCTTTAAGATTTCATATTCTAAACTATAATTCAAGGCAGTAGAGTCGATAGTTAAACGTTGAACAGTAAATATGGTCGTGAAATCAAACAAGGAGCGTAGTTAATAATTTATTGATATAAGACATGCAAAGCCCATAAAGTTTCCTTTGGCACACACGTTCCGGTCTCTTTTAATTTGTAACTTGTTAGAATTAAGAAGCCAGTGTACGAGTCGCGTTAAGATAAAGATTTTGGCTTTGTTCAAAGACTCGCGACGCTGTCGTGTCGTTGTCCCTGTGCTATCAGGAAAAGCTTCCTTTAATTTATGTCTGAGTAACCTAATGTTAATTGTTTAACAATTCTTATACCCCGATCATTATCACCGACGACGTGGCATACAATCGTACGCCTTCATTAATGACCGGTGAATGAACTTACAGTTAAACGCAAGTAAACAGCTTTTATGCTATCAATTTGTTGGTTATGCAAAGTCACTTCTCAACAGAACGAATCATTTGAAGGATGACTTAATAGAGCTTCATTAAAAGTTAGCAAACACTTGAGCAAAGGCAGCGTGTGGCGAGCGTAACGAACATTAGTGTCTCAAACAATGCTCATAACTGTTGTACAAACAACCTGCCGAGGCCGAGCGACGCCGAGCGCCGAAAGCCGAGCGTTTGGCCGAAACCGAGGGGCGTGCGGGCGGAGAATGTTAGAAAAACTTATAGAAAATGACAAGCGGCTGACAGGGACAGACACAGTTACACCATAGTTGAGAGCGGGACGGATAGAAAACTCGTTCTCCGGCATTCCGCCGCATGGTTGGATTTAGGAACGGGGGCAGCACGATACCATTAGGAGGTTATGTCATGTTGTTTTTGAGTACTAAAGCCTGAAATATAAAAATTAAAAACGCAAATTGGCTGTTACTTATTAAGTATTTACCTGTAGAGAAAATATCTAGTTCCCCGGCCGTAGTGCAACTATTCGCTTTGTACAATCGATAAGGTTTATTTGCATAAGCAATTTGTTTTAAACACATTATACCTAATGCAGATCTATTAAACCATTTTGAGATAAAATACTTGTTTTCAATTATGTTTTATGTCACAGTAACAAATGACAACCGAGTAGAAATCAAACTGAAAAATAACAACTTTCTCATTATTCATAGACACACTTGTCACATTTAAAGAGCATTATTATTATGAAAGTAATATAAAGGTATCGAGGGCGATACTTGATCAAAAAAAATTCTGCAAATCTTTTTTTTTTATTCGACTAGATTGCAAACGAGCTATAATATATATAGCTTGGAAGTAAATTGGTCGCATACGGTTTCAGTTCCCGTTGTAAAGAAAACATAAACAGCACTTAAAACAGTTGTCATACATGCGCCTACCACCATTACTGAACGCGCGGGTTGTCATTAAACGAAAGGTTAGGATCTCGCTCAATGGGATTAGACGTAAGAAAGGAATAGTCGTAAGTAATAAAAAAATCTCATTTCTCCGCCACTGTTTTTTATTATTTCTGCAGAGAATAAACTAACAGATTTATTTTTTATTTGCTATCATGTTTTTAATCTAGGCCATTTCTATAAACATCGTTGTTTTAGTAGTTTTTTTTTATTCGACTGGATGGAAAACGAGCAAGTGGGTCTCCTGATGGTATATTTGTTAGACCACGTTTGTTACATTACATATATAGAAACTAACTAACATGGACGTTAATCTAACGATGTGATCCGGATTAGAGTTCCCGCTAGAGATAATAAGAGTGGATTCCTAGATCTCGGAAGTTCTTGAGTAAATAAGGTGAGGTAAGAGACTAGTTTTGTTTGGGGAACGTCGGACACCTCCCCAAGTGCTCGGAAGCTACAACTCCATCTATGACACATACCTTTGTTTTTCGTGCTTCGTTATTTGTACCTAATAATATTGTTATGTCTTGTGTTGTGATTAAAATATGTATTTTCTTTCTTTCTTTAATGTCCGGGGTGGAAAGGTGAACCTGTGACTTTGGTTGCGATTCATCAGGCTTATCCATGGGCTTGCAAAGAGGGCGGCGTCATAAACTTCTTTTTACCCCGGTTAAATGAAAAATTCCCACGGAACGTAGACGAAGTTGCGAGAAACGGAAAGTTCTTAATATCTTTCAATTGTGTTTATTTTTTATATTTAAATTAGCTAGCTTTTGCCCGCGGCTCCGCCTACGTGGTATTCGGTTATCGCGCGCTGTTTCCTCGGGAACTGTGCATTTTTCCGAGATAAAAAGTAGCTCATGTCACTCTTGGGACCATAAACAATCTCTATGCCCAAAATCACGACGACCTGTCGTTCTGTTACGGCGTGAAAGCGTAACAAACAAACAAACAAACTTACTAACCCCTTTATAATAGTAAGGAAGGATATCTCACACCACAATGCCAAGTAAAAACCAAAACACTGAGATTAAAACATTATGTTGATGATGTTGTTGTTGGTTGAATTTTGTTTGTTGGTATAAGACACCCACAAACACGTCGCATTAGAGCTCAAGTAATATTAACTTGCTCCCATATCAAATGGAATCTTAGATGTATCTTTGACTGTTCAGTACAGTCAGCTAATGAAGCGATTAGCGTGTAGACACCCGTAACATGACCCTATTCCTCTTGAACGGATTGCAACATTCCCGCACCCTGTAAACATTTTGCGTAAATATTTTGCCTCTACACGCGAGGTGTCGGGTTGCATAAACCCTCGTCATCTACCGCGGCAAACGTGATAAATTATTTCAGTTTTGTTACAAGCTTTTATTACACTTACAATGTATTTATGTTAGTAGGTAACAGTGATTTGGCGCCTTAACTAACTGATTCCCAACGCTTAAATTTTTAAAGTGACGTCAGTGATGAATGGCATTATGATGACACTAGTGTACACTAACTACGAGGTGCTACATCCAAAAACATACCTAACTTGCACTTCTCTCACGCCCCGGGTTATCTAAAGAGAATTTACACGCCAAGCTGCTACTGGTAGGTTACGTAAGTTGTTATCAAACTTTGCAAGTCGATTTTGACAAGAAATGCCTAGTGATTCGATTGAGTTAAAATTTAGTACTACTATTTTATTACATTATTAAATATAGATTTCAAAATTTCTTCTTCACCTCTGTTTGTCAAATAATAATAATGCATTTGAAAAAAAAATGCTTGCATATTTGTTAATACCATGTCAATGGTGGAGTTCTAAAAGATGGACATTTAACACCTGTGGTTAAAATTTATAAGGAAATATTCCGTTGTGCAACAAACAAATAGTTTGTAAATACAAGTTTACGTGCGGTTTTGCGTCACTGCCTATTTTATTGTCCTATCAAGCATTTTGTCAAAGCCTACAATTTAAAGTGATCTAACTTTTGAAATCCACCCACAGTATAAAATCAATGTTTGAATAAACCCAAATAAACGAGTTTTTTTTTGACTTACAAACAAAATCCCATTCGACACTTCGCACTACTGTGCACAGGTCCAAAATAGATAGTAATGCAAGTAGGCAGGTAAAGCGACGCCAATATCCCCATAATACATGCAGGTAACTTGCGTACGCGCACATTACCTTGATGCACGCAATCATACCGTATAACTACACATTTAGTGCATTAACATAAAATAATAAAAAATACCCATCATAAACTCGATCGTACCCTCCACCCTGGAGCAACCAACACGGTATTTTTAAAAAGCTAAAAGCCATACGTTATATAAATTCCGAACATGGGCGCGACTATCTCCATCGAAAAAAGTGTCGTAATAACACGACTATAAGCCATAAAATTCGTTAGCGCTACTTTATCTCCTGACATTCATTATGAATAATTCGCTTGCGAAAATTTTTCGAAAAACTTTTGAACACACCGAGAATACGTAAACAGTTGAATCAGATGTTGGTATAAACGTTAGATTCATCCCAAAAATTAGAATAAAGCAAATGCATTAATGTTTGGTATGCTACCCAACAGATAACACGGTACCCTACTGGCATCTCTATTTCTAATGAAATTACATAATAAAAACCATCAATTTGTGGGATAGTGATCAGTACTAGGACTACCTTACAGAAAATAAAAAAAAATGTTTTAGGCTACTCATAGAAAACATTTAATTCTAACACCCGTAGCTTAGTCACTATAATTATCTTAGTATGTTTTTTGATGATACTTAATTGAATCCACGACCAAAACATAATAATTATGCTCGTTAATATCACTAAACACACCAACAAAACTAACGCCAAAGAAAAGATTACATTTTTTTGCAGACTCTTCCTCTCTAAGATAGCATATAGTAAGAGAACGGAAAGAATGGCATAAAATAAATAAAAATAAGTCACTAACTAGATTAGTCAAACGGGCACTGACCCTAAGAGCCAGAAACTCGACGTATGTAAGAAACAGTATATAAAAACCCATCCCAATAAAAAAGGGAACAAGCAAAACTGTCACCCTCTGCAGGATGCGATGCTAGTTTTAGAAAAACCGACTTTTAACTTTTTCTCGGAAGTGTCGAAGGCGACGTGCGAGGTGATAAAATACAGGGCTGTATACGGTAACTAGTCTAGAAACAATGCGAGTGTTTTTGCAGCTCCTAGGTCATTACAATAGCATAAAGTAGCCAGTTATGAAGCGGTGGACGGTGTGAGAACCAGCCCCGGGACCGGTTTATAACTTAACGCTTTTTGTTTAAAAAAGTTAGAGTGAACGTGAAATCTACGCGTTTATTACTAAAGGTGATACAGTTTCATATGTGCCAAAAGTTGAGCGAAAAGTGACCTCGAAATTAAACTAGGATCTATTTATACACGAGTAGGGACGTTGATTTAATAAATATAAATTTCAGCACCCCTATCCTATCTATCATAATATCTAGGCCACAAAAGAACTCTCTCCAGGCAACAATTTTTGGCGACTTAGAATTTTTATGACTTATGAAAAACATCAATGTTAATTTGAAAAATCCACAGCACTAACAATAACATAAATAAAATGAAATTTAAATGGAGAGTACCCTAATTTTTATTAAGAATTATTCTAAAGTCAGATTAGACTTGAATTAATGAATCAATTTTTCAATAAATCGCAACATTGCAGTGATTTAAGACAGCTTTTATAGATACGCTAAAAATTTACATTAGTCACGGTCAACGGACAAGCAGCGTAAGGTGGACTGCTACCTGTTGCAACATAAAAGACCGATCTCGAATTATCGATACACCGCGAACAACCGATCCATAAAAGTCGAAAAAAAAGAAAAATGGAATATCGTATAAAATCGCATTGCAAAGATACGGGCGAAGGGCGACCGCTGTAGCCCACGGCTGTGCCCCGTGCTTCGCGAAACACCCGATTTATATGCGATGCAGAGGGCCAGCTAAAGTTAATGTTCACGTACGTAATTACTGCTATGGGAATATTAAAATACATGTGATTCTATCGGTTGCATGATCAGACATTTTAGCGAATATCTTGACGTTAGTAAATAAATGGTTGAGTTATCTGTGGCAGATACTCCGTGTACCTATATTTGTTGATATGAATCGATTGAACTGTACTGAAAAAAATAACTCGCGGTATGCGAATATACTATACTTCGTTTTTTTAGCATTAGAATGAAGGTAAGCGATCTTAACGTGTCTTTTTATTGAAAAACACTTTTGAAAACTAAGTTACAGCAAATTAGTAACAATTAGCAAGGACATTTATGATCATTTATATGCTTTTGGTATCATAAGTAATAGTTACTATTTATTTAAAACAGTTTTTCAATAAAAAGACTCTTCAAGATTGTTTATCCTTTTTTCATACTAAAAAAAAAAGCCGCCAAAAAACGACAACTAAAAAGTAAAAAATAATTATGCACTACCTAGCTGTTGCCCACGACTTCATCTGCGAACAATTCGTTTATCCCTATCCCACTGGGACTATGCTGATTTCCCGCAAAATTAGCCTAAGTTAATTTAGTATAAGTACCTAGTAATATTCTTTTTATCTAAGCGTCGTCGGTGTCGGGGGACCGCTAAGGTTAACAGAAACTAAAGTACATATGTTGTATTTTTTAAAGTATTAACCTTAGCGGTCCCCCGACATCGACGACGCTTAGATAAAAAGAATATTACTAGGTACTTATACTAAATTAACTTAGGCTAATTTTGCTGGAAATCAGCATAGTCCCAGTGGGATAGGGATAAACGAATTGTTCGCAGATGAAGTCGTGGGCAACAGCTAGGTAGTGCATAATTATTTTTTACTTTTTAGTTGTCGTTTTTTGGCGGCTTTTTTTGTCGGGGGTTTTTAAAATTTTTAATTTTATTTTTTTTATTTCATGTTTTTAAACCGCTCGTCGTGTTGCTATCACTGCATTGTATGTAGAATCAAATACTGATCAAAACGAATCCAAACACGACATATGTGCTATTATTTTTTATAGTGTAGGTACTATTGTGCTGGATATCTTGGCTGCAGCATCAGCTCATCCTGTTGCCACTTTTTCATTGTATGTAGAATCAAATACTGATCGAAACGAATCCAAACACGATATATCTGCTATGGTTTTATCAAGAGTGTATCTACTAGTGTTCTGGATATCCTGGCTGCAGCATCAGGCCGAGAACTGCATAATCTTGCATAGTTACAAAGCATACATGGGTGTTTCAAGTTTTAGGTCCCAAATATGCTTGAAAGTAAAGTAAATACCCATTATGCGTCTAAGATTCCTACCGCAGCGAACAAAAGAGCTGATGATCTTGAAACGGCTGAACCGATTTTGATGAAACATGTCTAAGAACCATCGCTAGAAAACCAGCTTTCAAATAAAAAAAACCGCATTCAAATCGGTCCACCCGCTTAAGAGCTACGGTGCCACAGACAGACACACAGACACACAGACAGACACACAGACAGACACACAGACAGACACACAGACAGACACACAGACAGACACACAGACACACATAGCGGTCAAACTTATAACACCCCTTTTTTTGCGTCGGGGGTTAAAAATGAAGTATAATATTATGTGTAAGTGACATTAGGAAAAACCATCTAACGTAGACCTGCTCCCTGTACTACAAAATTTACAAGACGTGTTCCAATTTGACGAATTTGTAACACTTTACTAAGAAAACTTAACAATTTTGTCTAATTGTAGCACTTGCACAGAATAGATAATGGCACTTGTAACAAATGTGAGACAGGGGGGCCTGGTGCTCTCACTAGTCATGTCCTTTTGATTAAATAACTACTAAGTAACTTTTACTTCAAACCAACCCCAACTGAGTCATCTTTATGCAATATTCCCAAATATGTATTTTGATTTTTTTATTCTGTAAATCTGTTTTATCCACCGTCAACACAAACGTAGTTTCTCAAATCAACCCGTTTCTTTCATTTAAACATTTCACTTTAAAATCGACTGGTGAAATACGTGTTAATTATTATTTTGGCCTATTTTTTTACTATAGATCAGATACCGGAATCGCCCAGCCCTGGTTAGGTATACTTAGACTGGTTTTAGTGTCACGCGTACCGTCAGTAGGTACGGATCGCTCTGCACAGGCTGATCTCTATGAGCTTCCTGGGAGCGTTTTAGAGTAATACGGAGGGGTCCGTACGGACGCTCCCAGGAAGCTCATATAGATCAGCCTGTGCGGAGCGATCCGTACTGACGGTACGCGTGACACTAAAACCAGTCTTAAACATCCTGCCTGAGTAACTGGCTGAATAAAATTCAACGGTCTATTTTACACAAAATAAAAAATAACTGCGCATTAACTTTGCGTACGCCCACATAAAAATACCTACGTGCTTTCTCAATTACCAGCTTTGAGTGATAAAAATTGTCTTTTGTGCGATTCACATGGCACTATAAAACTTGCTTTCCGGCCTCGGGCCTAAATTAGGGTCACATACAGTTTAACTGAACGTTTTCTTTCCCTTGTTTCCGGATGTAAAGGATGTGGGTGTCGTTAATTGATTTGAGGATACATCTGTGTCTCATTTCCATACATATGTAGTAAACAAATAAATCTTAATTGTTTGTCTGCTTGGTAAAAAACAGCATCTTGTGTAATATTTAGCAAATTTGTGGGTTCCAAATACGCTAAGTCCAAATGAGTTGGTCGGCCGAGGTCAAAGTTTACACTTCACTACTTTGTCGCTGTCACTTCATCTTCTTCTTCTCTTTTAAAATATGGCTTCTGTCCTAATTAATAGGACAATTTCGCCAGTGTCGTAACTATTCTCTTTCGAGAGGCAACGTTGTACGGTGATTGTAGTTTTTGTAACTTGCTAGTAAAATTCCAGAAACCACGTGGAGACAACTTGCGCATTAAAAAATGTCAGACACGAGAGCAATATAGAATTTTGTGATCACTGTTCACTGTTAAGGTTAATCGCCGCATAAAACACTATCAAAATAACAGAAATGGCCAAATAAACAGAAATAGCAAAATTAGATATTGTCTACATCCGTCATGTTCGACTGCTACAAATCGAATCCCTGTCACTTCATGTTTGAACTTTAGTCTAAGTGTCAGAACGCACACCTACGATGACAAGGTACTAAAGTATAAAGGTATCTTTGACCTTGATTGTACATAAAGTATTTTAAAATTCGTAATATTTCATAATAAAGGTTTTTCCTCCAAATTTATTTAAACAAACGCATTATTCTGAACGTAAAATTGAAGTAAAAACTATTATAAAATTAATTAAATTTAATAACGAGCCTACCAATCTCTCAAAGGGTCGGCAACACATCTGTGACACCTCTCGTGTTGGCACTGTCCATGGACAGTGGTGATTGCTTCTCATGAGGTAACCCACATGCTCGTTTTCCCCCTTTTACATATAAAAAACTTAACTAAATGTATGTACAATTCGCCCAAGTGTTGTCCCTGCGCAAGAGTGCCATAAGTCTAGCTATATTTCCGCGCTGGATTTTCGTTTCGAGATCTCGCCTTTGATGTGGTACAGTCAACGTCATAAATAAGTGATCACTTTTGTTCTTTGTCACTAACGTTATGTTTGAAAGCCATACGAAATTGTGTAACGACTGAAAGCGACCAGGTACAGAAATATTTTAATAAAATACCAAAAGCAACCTATTTGTATAGTCATTCATCTGTTTCAAATGTGCTGAGTCTTTTGTCCTATCCGATAATACTGCCAGTGACCGCTGAATAAATTATTTTTCACATACTGTGATTCACATTTACATACAAAAATTCTTCGTTCACATTTTTTGTTCAAGGATCTCTAAAGCAAGATTATGGAGGTCCATTAGACAGCATGCGTCACTCCTTTAACAAGGATCACAGTATAAAGTGTCACCGGAGGGACAGAAACCGACTTTTTGTGCACGCTTCACTTTAATACTTAAAGAGCGGACAGGTACTCATGCTTATCAGGCCACTGATGGATCGAGCTCCAAATGGCCATGCAAGAGCCCCATTTTTATGAGAATTCCGTAGCTTTGACATTAAAATTTAGGGACATATTTTGTAACTCCAAACAATGTACTTGTTATAAAATAGAGATACAATGTCAGACTAGAAACTTGTGGATAAGATTATAACATTTTTTGCTAAAAAGTAGTATCAATGAGACCGGGACCTCCTGGCACAAATATTTCTATACTTAAAAGGAAGTACCAACCTTGATACTATAATGTGCTATAATTGTAAACACTAAAAGAATGCAATAAAATATTTTCATTTTCATTCATTTTAATTTTTTGCTAAAAAGTGGTATCAATGAGTTGTTTTTTTTTTGGGCACGTATTTGAATATCGAAATTTAAAATATCTAAAGTTAAAATGTCGACGGTCAAAATATCGAAAATCAAAATATCGAATGATCTAAATATCTACTATGATTATATCGACGTCTGGAATTCCTAAAACCGAAATATCGAACGGCTAAAATATCGAAAGTTCAAAACATCTACAACCGAATGATCGATATATGTTAATATCGAAACAAAAAATATCAACCGTCAAAAAACCAAATATTAAAATATCGAAAATTGAAATAGCGAAGTATCTTAATATCAAGAAAAGGCATAGAACTCGATTCTGGCACTCGCCGGCCGCTGCCGCGGCACGCTCGCTTCCCCGCTCGGCTCGTGCTTGTTTTGGTCACGGTTGAACCTAACCGCTCCTCCTCGCTGCGCTCGCCGTCGCACCTAATTTTTAGATTAGATTGCTTAGTACCTACAGTTTAAAACTGAAGTCTGATTAATTCAACCGTAAAGTTTAGGTGCGACGACGAGCGTAGCGAGGAGGAGCGTGTTAGGTTCAACTGTGGCCAAAACAAGCACGAGCCGAGCGAGCGAAGCGAGCGTGCCGCGGCAGCGGCCGGCGAGTGCCAGAATCGAGTTCTACCAAAGTTAAATTTCATATCAGTAATCGACTATTGTACCCTTCGGTATTATAGACATTCGATATTTAGAATTTCGACCTTAGAATCGTTCGAAATTTCAATTTTCGATATTTTATCCATCGATATTAGGATTTTCGAAATTTTAGCATTCGATAATTTTACCGTTCGATAATTTATACTTTCGACATTTTGAATTTCGACCTTATAATCGTTCGACATTCTGATTTTCGATATTTTGACCGTCGACGTTTTGACCTTAGATATTTTAAATTTCGATATTCAAATACGTGCCCTTTTTTTTATTTGACCAAAGTATTTCACTGACTCGCAGCGCGTTGATGTCTTTCATAATCCCTTTAATCTTGATAATAATATAATTAATAAACTAAGCCATCTTGTGAATAAATACAATTACTAATGGTTAAAAGATTGTCACCCTATTTATTTTTATTTATTTTTTGATGTAATTTTGATATAAAATACCAGTGAAATAAAAATATAACGGTTTCAGTTTCACGGAACCCGAGACCCACTCTTGTTAGTCTTGGTGTTCCAATCGACTACCTTTAATTCGAGCCGCGAAGCCTGTTCAACAATTTGTATAAACGGCCATAATTAGCTATGTGTATATAATATAAACAATTTGAATAAATGTTTTATTATGGGTTAGCAAGGGTTTTAAAAAGTACCGTTTTGACCTACTGCAGGCGTTTCGCGTTTTGTTTGTGATTCAACTGACTGATGGTGAAAATGCAGCAAAAATGTCAAAAATACTATTTTTTTTTGAGTGAAGGCTTTTTAATTTGTGCATCAGAAAGATAGTGTCAAATGTATTTCAATGACAAAATGTTTTTTTTTAAATGGTCCTGAGAATCTCTTCTTCTCAAAACATTTTCCGATATTAAATTTCGAACCAAAGTACACAAAACGTTTCTTAAAAACTCTTCTAGCTCTGTCGGTAGGTACTGGTCTAAATACGTGAGTACATAATTCGTCCAATGCGCATGCCTAGCACACATGTAAATTCATGTGTTCATATATTTACACGTCTACATGTATAGAACAAATAGTCGCTGCGCCGGAGTCCCACTAAACGAGCGGCCACAATAGCACATGTCAGATTATAAGATGAATGATTCGAATTTGGCGTCCTGCCGACTCGCCCTCTACCTGAGATAAAATACCCATACATTTATTGGAATTCGGAATGCCCTCAGGCGTAAGTATCAAGCGATCGACTTTCGAAAATCTTTTGAAGTGTAGTGACCTATCGGCTGACCGAGGTTTTAGTCGAAATAAAATTTCTCCGAATCAGATCTCAAATTTAGATTAAATTGTAGTTTTATTAACTTAGCTTTTAGTTTTATTTAATTTAATTATATTAATTAGCTAATTACTATACTTTTACTTGCACTAAAGGGTAGTCTGAGTCCGGATATAAAAATAATGTTCTCATCTTTTAAACGAAAAATTAAAGCAGCCTAATTTCACCATATTATTTATTAACGATTATGTATATTGTTTAGACAGATAACATATCGCAGAAGGAAGAATCTTGAATATTAATATTGTATATAATAAGTACATGTTTAACCACTGTCTAGTGCCTAGCTTCCCATAGAGTTGAACTTTGCTTAGCTTGGGTCTACGCCAACTGGTGTTAATTTTCCTATGAAATTTATTTATTTAGTGAAGTGATTTCAATCAGTTCAATTTAAGTCCAAAATATCTACTACTACAATTGCTTTTATCGGAATCATTTTTTGCAAAATAAAATTTTCGGTTAACGGTCTCTTTGGGCAACATTAATTCGGTGAAACGAGAGGTAACCATCAGACACAATAAACAAGAATATGCTTTTGATAAACACATTTTTTAATTAAGCCTTTGTACAGAAATTTAAATAGCGGATCGGGAATTCATCAGTGCCATAGGTAATTATGTCGAGATTGAGTTTATTTAGGATTGAATTGTGCTATGGCTTGCCGAGGCAGAGCCGCATATTAAACTGGCGAGTGTCGGATATCCGACGGCGAGCTAGGAGTACAGTCGGCAGAAGAAATCGTTCCATGCGGGCCAGTCGAGCACGAAATTCCGAGATTTGGGAATTAGACTAGTGATAATATAAAATTTATTTATAAATCAATGAAAATTACAGCATTACAAAACAATAAAAACAATTTAAGATTGTTTTTTTTTTTAATCTTTTTGTATTTTTTAATTTCAATTCCAAATTTTTACTTTTACGGTCATTCCGTAAAACCTAAATTGAAAAAAATTCGTGGATAAATTCGTGTCTGTACCGTTATCCAGCAGTGGTGTAGCGGTATAGCACGCGGCACGGAATGCCGAGGACCTGGGTTCGATTCCCAGTGCTGGTCTTATTTTTCTGGTTTTTCTACGCATCTATATTTCAGTTAGTATTTTCAATAAAAACAAAATAAAAAAAAGTAATTATTATGACGATGCTATAGTAGTTGTGACACATCGCTGCTGTAATTAGCTGTTATGCTATTTGAGTTTATTAATGACAATATTGAATCGGCTAAATGACGAACAGTAGTAAGTGACTCTACTATCCCATGTTGTAATCATACCTTATATAATTATTGCATTTAAAAATATATGTTGTCATTGTAGCTATTATATTTTATGGTTTATTTTACAACCATAGCGAATAAGTACTAAGTCAATATTTTCCAGCCAGGATTTAAATGATCAGAGTTAAAGCTTAAACACATACTCATTCATTACTTTACAATCGCTTAAGCTTAAGTTACCCAAGCATTATTTCACTTGAAGTCTTATTCTGATGTATACCCTAGCCAGAACCACACAAAACATAATTTCGCTGAACGAGGTTTATATTTTTTATAAATAAAGAGGTATAACCAATTAAAAGATTAAAAACGTATAAACCATTGTGGAACGTGTGAGGCTGTGACTGTACCAGCGCAATTCCGAACAATGGCTGCTAATAATAAGGGACCTCGTATTTACGAGTATACGTGCCTTCGGAGCTGAGACGAGCAGCCCTATTGTGCTCAGACCTCCTATGATTATTCCAGTCCCTAAGAACTTTTCCACAAATCCCTTAAGCTGGTCACACATACAAATCATAAGTGAGTAACTACTTATACTTGGTCAAGAAATTATGATAATGGCGCTCAATTCATAATGAAATATGGGACTGTAAATGTTTAAATTTCTAGTCAATTAACTTTGAATTGTTCAAGATTTTTTTGTTAATTAATATATTGTGCATTAAATTTATCCTTGAGACATCTTAAAGTCACATATACGGTTGTTTCAGTGGCTAAGGCCGGACTGATCACACAGTTTAAATATGTGAGTAACATTAAAAACAATTACTTAGTCAAACCCCGATAACGGCACCCAATTCATAGAGATCAAATGACAAGAAAAATTATATTTTTGAATCGGGAGATACTCTTTCCCGGCCTGGATAATACCAACTGTTTTTCGAGTACACGCCCATAGAAGCTCCTGTCAGTTTCTATGGACGTGTAGGTACACAATAAACAGGGCCGGTATTTCCATATCGGTGTTATCCGGGCCGGAAAAGAGTGTCACCCTTTGAATCGTCTTCGTCTAAGGTTAAAACCTTTCTCAATTTTCTTAGTTTTGTTTTTATAAGAGGACTTTTTATTTATAAAGCTGGAAACTATTACTTTTACGAAGCGTTTCTCATGAAAACCCTAATTTTAATTGCGGTTCAAATGATAATTGCAAAATTCTAATTAAAAAAAGAAACATCATTTTTTGCTTACAAATATGTATTATGAAACGCCTTAGAGATAAGGTAAGGTGATACTTATCTCAAATCCAAGATGTTTCTGTATTAAGGCCATTATCATAAAAAAAATACTTATTTCCCCATTACATCGACCACTTTTTTAGCATTTATTTTCAAGACTTTGTACAGGAAAGCAATAACTATGAGCTTTACGAGTTCAGCTATGAAATCAGTCGTTTCTTCTAATTTACTACTCAAATAATAGTAATGGAATTTAAAAGTGTTAGTAAATCATTTGTCTTTTTTCAGTCCGAATAGGGTATAAAACTCAAACGTAACTAGCTGGCTTTAATCTGCCAATAAATTAGTTTTCTAGGAGAAGGTTTTATTGCTTGATTAATTAAATAAACTAGGTATAGAGAATAAAAGTCTCGAACTACGTTACTTTTTTTGCTCTTGCTTTTTAAAACAGCTTTATCTGTTAATGAAGTGTAACTTATAGTTTTTTACAGTGAAAAATTGAAACCATTACAATTGCAACATCTTGTAATCAGATTTTAGTGTAATTTTATGTTTTTTTTCTACGATTTTTTTTCAAGAAAGAATAAAATAGATTAGACAGCTGTTGGCTTCTCTAGTTCATATGTTATATTATGTCTAACAAATACGTGTATTCGAACTGTGGGTGTATCAGCTACTTATAGTTATGTTTGTCTGGAAGATAAGTGACGAAGTGATATGTTCTGTCTAACAAGCGTACCTATTTAAACAGAATAAATTTATAATAAACTTAATATGTTGTTGGACAAAGAATTAGTCTAGCTATTCAAAGAGGAAACTCTGCCAGCATCTTCGAGACCTTGCCTAAGGGCTACCAACTCTTTGTGTAATTTGTTTTAGTTTTAGGTTATATATTTACTTTCTGTAAGTTTTTTATTTTATTAGGTAAGTTTGTTAACTATATGACTGTTTTTAATTGAATACATTTAATAAGTGTTGTTTCATTATTTACACCTGTATACAAATTATTACAGACGAGCAACCAACTCCGGTTTTTTGGCACATAGTCGTTCTCATTGCACCTACTCTAGTGTTACTTACTGAGAGAATAAGCAATACCATCCAGGTTCAGATTTTTTCAAAATGAACCATATCGCATTTGTCAAAAATTGATTATTGCTGAAATAAGTTAATATGAATAAATAATGACAAATAAAAGTTCCCATAGCACAAATAAGGCATAAAGGCTCGCTAGATTCAACCCACGCGCTGACCCAAATACGCGCGCCCGCGCACCCGGCGCCCGCCAATCACACTCCGCCATTCAAATCAAGAACCGGCGCCGATCCTAGCGTCTATAAATCCGAGATACAGCTCGAATTATAGATTACTCAGCTAACTATTAATATTAGCAAATGCCCTTTGAATTATAGGTCTCAGCGTTCAGCTATTACTGGACTGTGACCTTGCCTGGCGCCTTTGTGCGGTATGCGAATAATTACAATTAGATTTACATTTTATGTATAAACATGTTTTGTTGTCTTTTGATTCGTTTCGCATGTCTTGCTTCGAGCCGAGCAACCTTCAAACTCATAGAACACGAGATATTTATATTCATCCAAAAATCAGTTATTTGTTTATTTATTTATTCACCATAAATTGTATGTTTGTACATGAAGGTCTTATTTAACACGCAATCAGTAAATGTCTTAATACAATTTTATCCATAGGGTGTAGCAAAATGTTATACAAACGTGAATATAATTCTATCAAATATTCTTTAAATCCAGTATCATTGTATTATATTACATGTAATTTTAACATACATTTACATATTATATTAAATTACATTACATTCATATGGTATCATAAATGTTATACCCTTAAACGAGCGATTCTTATGTATTTATATATCTCGGGGATCTCGGAAACGGTTTTAACAATTTCGATGAAATTTGGCACGAATGGGTTTTCGGAGACGAATCGATCTGGATCTGGCTTGGACTTATCTCTGGGAAAACGCGTGCCTTCGAGTTTTAGCCCGAGCGATGCTCGGTTGCTCAGGTACTAGTAATTAAAGCTTTTGTAAACGCAATTTCGTCGTTTTACGCCTTGCCAAATAATAAAAGCAGATGTTAGAAAAAAAAGCTTTGCCCCACAAACATATAACACCACATTTCCAACCTCATAGGTACGATATACGACAACGTTAACTCACTGACTTATACCCGAGTAACTCAAGCTCTTGCAAAAAGGGCCCCATAACTACCCTGACACTGATGTTAGGAACCCAAGCACCGTTGCTGCTAAGCAGCCGACAAAGAACAGCAAAACGAATTGTTACGTCTCACACGATAGCGCGTTAAGGTTCGCCGTAAAAACGTGCAAAACGACGCAAACAACTATTGGCTTCGTTTAACACGTTCTTTAAAGTTAAATAAAAAGGAATAGCTGTGCTGTCTTGTCAGCCCGTCTAAATGCTTAGTTTGCTTCAGTTTATTAGCTCTCAGTTTCCACTAAAATAAACCACTGTTGTTAGACCTGTGTAACGTTCAGCTAGTTTACTGTTGCGGCATATTTTTTTAACCCACGACGCAAAAAGAGGGGTGTTATGAGTTTGTCGTCAATGTCTATCTGTCTGCTTGTCTGTCTATGGCATCGTAGCTTTCAAATGGATGGGCCGATTTCGGCGCGGTTTTTTTACGTAAGAGAACATATTTTTTTAATTATTAAACTTTGGTTATTATCCAAAATTTGATTCCTAAAAACTTCATAGTTTCCACGAGACACATAAATGAATCCCTTGCAGACGAAGTCGCGGGTATCAGCTAGATGAATAATAAGGATTCAAGATTAAGTTACTCAGGCGTACATAATTCAATTTTCACTATGATAGCCTGTTAACAAGGCGGCACCAATAAATAAAGCTTATTTTTAAGCCGTCACAGCCTGAGCTTTTGTGGCTGAAAGGATGGACCTTTTAAAAGCTTTCCTTGGCCATGAGGGCATTAAGGCGACGATAAGCAACAACGCCGGGATATATTGCCGCCATGACACATTCATCTACTTTGTCTTTATCTCCGAGATAAACCGAGTCATTTGACTAGTGCAATGGTCAGATTGTCAGGTTTACTCGGTACTTAGGGGAGGTAACTTAATACAATGATAAACAAGTGAAAACGATGTAGAAGTAAAATAAGAAGGGATGGGAAAAAGCGCAGTTTATTATTTTATGATCACGACGAGGCTGTATTTTTTCATTTATGCAGAGTTTATATGTTCATATTTAAATTGAACAACTGCATAAATTTTTAATGTGTCTTTTTGACAGCTTATTGCCGGCGTTAGTCATGCGAATTTTGTTTTTTTTTTTAAATCCCGCCGTTTCAATTAAATTACGTAGAATTATATTAAATTAATTGATCGTACTCGTTCGTAATTTACGTGCGCTGGAGTCGCAGCGCATCGGGAACGCGTTTAGTTTGACATAATGTGGGTGCATGTTTAAGTCATGTTTCACAAAATATCCACAATACAAACAGGACCCCTGTCACTCGCCGTGCTCCCACACATTAATCCAAACGCAGCATAACCTTTTTTATCCGAAACAAAACTAACAATGAAAACATAACAGCAAATTTGTAACATGTTTGTCAAACTGAGACGAAAAGCCGGTCACGTCAGTCTATAATTTATAATCTAACGTGTCCTTTGTACATATAACTCTCCTTTACGTCGTGAGTATGACCATGGACACGGTTCACACTTCATTTCATTAACAAACGAACACAATGACAAAAATCTTCCCGATCCGGAAACACATTCTTAGGCGAGATAATATATGACTGTCGCTTAAGCAAAAGTAAGTCCGATATTTCAAGTCTGGGTTAAGTTATTGGCTGTTATTAATAACGGCCTTTCCTAACTTAATCTGACTTGAGAGGCATTGACTCGCGCGACGTGTAGGCAATGCATTGTCACGACACCATACAATACTTTATTCGAGCTACAAATACAACCTGTATTGCATGAGCACTTCACTCTGAATAATACGCAGTCGCGTAATTTAAAATTATTATGGCCAAGTGTTCGGTAAACTACGTCTTAAGAAAGAAAATGATTTTTACTAACAAGAAAATGTATTTTATAACTTGAATCAACACTTTTAGAGTACGCAACTACCCGTCAAACGTCACTGAGAGTACCTACATAAGAATGCTCAGAGCTCGCCTATGTTACGAAATATAAATAAACATTTATGTAGCCGAAAAAAAGGCTCCAGTCAATCTCTACTCGTTAGCTGAGGCTGACTTAAAGTTAACTTCTAAAGAATCGAAGTATCTCTTGAGAGTTCCGCTGTGTCATTGCTCGGGCTATACAGAACAGGGCTCGATGGAGTCGATATTGTTTGATTAAATTAAATAAATAAAATCACAGTTTCTTAAAGTTTAATTTCATTTAGAAATTCAAAAATTTTCAAAATAATCAACACTGTCAAAGGGTCAGTTAAGAACGACAAGAGAGCATAGATATCAATAATATCATTTGAAATCATGTCATTCTAAGATAATTATGAGGATGGGTTATGGAGGATAATCAACTTATACATACAATTAACCTGTGAGTAAATGTCCATTTTACTGTGGAACTAGTCTGAAAAATTGAATTCATAATATTGTTGGTTAGAGAACCAACAGTCACTGACATGAATGCAATTTAAATTGTATGTACACAGTTGCCTTATTTTTATCTTTCATCAAGGGATACTAAAAAGTACTTCATTTGGAGGTCTCACTAGTAGGTATTCTGATGGTGATATTTATAAAAGTAAAGAACTTAGTGTCAAACTTAATAATTGTTATTATTATTCTTTACTTTCTTAGAATAATTACATTACAAAAGATGATACAAATCAATCAGAAAGCTTATCCTACTATATGTTTTTAGTTTAAATATTAAATACTAGCATGCAAACGTAATATTAATTACAGTTCGTCCAACAATAATTTTATAGATTATTATATAGGTAGTAGAATCCATCCAATATATATTATTGAAAAAAAACCTCTCACGTTTAATGATCTATGATGTAGATATCGTAAATAGAAAGCAAAATATGTAACCGCAATGCATTATTAAAATGTCAAACATTCAAATAACAGTATTTTTATTTCCCAACAACGACTTGACGTACCCACGGATCATAATTAAGTCCGGTTGTCAATTAAAATTGAGTGGTATTAGTTGGCTATTGTGCACATTACTTTAGAGCTGAGGTGGAAATTCATTAATTAATTTGTGTAATCATCTTTAATGATGTACCTACCAGTGGCGAAGCGTCCATAGAACTCTGTTCCCACCAGCTTGCCCAATATATACAAAATAGAACAAGACATACCTACGTACAGAATTTATGAAAGATGTAACCGATCTTTGCTTCGGCTTTACCTCTGAAACAGGATGATGGAAATTTAGTCAAAAACATTTTTTTGAAAACTGAAGATCATTTATTTAAATTTTTATCTAATAGATTAGTAAATTATGCTTTAATTGTAAGTACAAGTACGATGGACAAAAGAGCACTTTTGACATAGGTAAAACACTTTGTCATTACCAAACGTCACCGCTTATAATTTACTAGTCTACATAAAATTATTATAATTAGCTGTGACAAACTAAGAAAGTACCTAGTCAACGTTTTCAAAACCAGTGCTGTAAAATAAAAAATAAGTTTCTCAATATGGCATCTTTGGAGATCCCTGTGCGAGGAATACGAACGATTGAGTGGCCATAGGCTGGCGTGTGGGTCGTCGAGGACTATTGTGGCTTTTTTTTTAATGCCTGTGCGCCTTCGGCCGACACCGGCTGCTGCCTATGGCGGCATTGTCCACCGTCCACTAAAATAGCCCGCATTTTAGTGCCCCAGCAAAACGTAGGAATAAAATGACGTATGAGTTATAGCATGGGCTGAACGCGAGGGCTAAATGATTTATTTCAACTGGATATGCGAGTATGCTTCTTTGATTATGATTGACTGAACCATCTTTAAATTTACTTTTCTAACTAGAATTTTACTACCGATTTTAGAGAGATAAAGTTTGAATACTATCCAGCATTATTTAAATAGGCAATTGGGCATAAATTTTTAAAGGAATAAAAGTCCTATTTAAATCAATTGTTTCAAAAACGCCCACTTACTAATAGCTATATTGAAAAGCTTTTAAAAAATATTTATAACTTATTACTTGCATTGTTAAGTTATAATAGGTAATGAAACTTTACGTACCATTTTCAATTAACGCAAAGTACTTAAATTACAGTTAGTAATTTTCATCTTGAAATACACCTCCCACGTTTAATCTTTACTACTTTTCTTTCAGTCTGTATGCTCTTTGTTTGAAATAACTAAAAATGCTAAGATTATTTAAGGCAGCCGAAGGTTCCTAAGTATTTTACTTTTCATAAATTAAAAAATGAGACAACTTCGCTCTTTTAATGAATCAGAAGAAGTGTCATTTTAATAAGTACATATTTTTTTAGTTCTTGCAGGTCTAATTTCTCAACGATGAAAATTCCCTTTCTTTTACTATTTTTTACTACAACTAAGAGTTTATATGTTTAAGTCACGTTCACATGTGTATTCAGGACTGTAATTTCCTGATTGGTGATTGGTGCAAATAGGCTTGAATATTTATTA
Source organism: Choristoneura rosaceana (assembly GCA_037349165.1). Lineage (NCBI taxonomy): Eukaryota > Metazoa > Arthropoda > Insecta > Lepidoptera > Tortricidae > Choristoneura > Choristoneura rosaceana. Next base: position 788,175 of record JAZBNJ010000051.1, read on the forward strand.
CATTAACCAAACAATAAATCAAATATTTCAAACTTCAATATTTATGGTGCAATTTAACTACTTAACCATAACAAAGTTATGCTGATAAATTCCATTATGTATTAAACATGTTATTTTATTGCGTCTGCAATGTAATTTTACTACAAAATGAAATAACGGTTCAACTACACGCGAACAGTTACTAAAATTAAATTTAAATTAAGTAATATAGAAGTAATTAACTAACCTACTACAGTATGGCTAGTGAGTAGAAAATTTAAGCTATGCGTGTCGGTGCGACCGATAAAATCAATTTTGTACTTTACTGTCGGATGTCATAATAAATACCGAATAATGTTGTACACTTTGTTTACCAGCTTTATTTTAAAGTAACTAACAGTTCTTGTCACACTTAAAACGAGTCTTAAACTCATTTAGAACAAGATATGATTTACTTTGGCATATTATGGAGAGAAACGTAACCTTTCTCGTGTTTCGTGGATAATATTTATTTTAGTTTGACTCCAAATACTTGTTAGAACCGAGCGCTGGGAGGAAACTGGTTTGGAACTGTATCTTCCATAAGTTTGTTGATAGCAATGCCTCCGGGTGATAAAACCATTGTTATGGGTATTTTGGTATTGTCACATGTTTTGGATACAATTTCCGCTCGTAATAAAAGTGTGGGTTTTAATATTAATATCAAACTTATGAGAGTGAGACCTAATATATTTTCCGAAGCAACTTTCTTCGTAATTTCAGAGAGGTGGTAGATATTTTCTTGATATTCATAATTACTTGTTATAGCCTAAATTGAATAAAGATATTTTGACTTGAAGTCACAAATATAGGTGTGACTAAATATGTATGTAATATTTACAGTTGGAACTTACTTTTTTATAAGTTTCTTTACGATTTTCCCGTAATAAATGTAAGAAATTGTTATTTCATTATCTCCATGGGTTCTTATGAACTAGATTCGATTTCCAACCGAACATTTTAGTTTCAGTAGGAATTTCGAAAATAACAGTGTTTGTCTTTAGGTTAGTAAATTATGTCTGGAAATCTAGTTTCTTGTTTGAGATGTACTTACAGGTAGTGAATAGTTTTGATTCTATTTTTATGTGATACCTTCTCATCCGTAATATTATATTTAAACTAATATAATTAAGAAAAAGGTACGTCTATTGGTGTGTTTGTTTGTGTTATTTTCGGGAAAGTGTTTTTACTCACTGAAGGAATATTTTAACAAAATGTACATGTTTATATTTAAGGCATGTTTGTAAAGATTGCATGCCACAAAAAATTTTTGTATGACTTTTATAAGTTTAAATGTTTGAAACTAGAATAAGTTTAACATCATAATTGTACCCATAACATTTAATGCAAATAAAATGTATTTCTATTTCTATTTATATTTTTATAGGTAAAACGTAAACGACGAAACTAGCTTCAATCAGTTTTTAAAAAGTCACAGACAACAAGACCCTCTACAGTTCTCTATTTCTCCATACACAATATAGCAAATTCCTTCCTCCTTAATTTTATCATGTTCCTTTCCCACTTCTTTCGATTAGAAAACGATACCAAAGATACCAAAAGCGATCAGTATTCCACGTCCATCTGAGTGAGAACGAATTAAGGGCACCATGTCGCGATTCCACCGAGAACAATACAAGCCGAGCGACACAAAAACAAACACAAAATAACACACGAAAAGCGGGCGCAGCTTAACAAAAGGCTTTAATTACTTAAGAATATGGCGGTGACAATTTGGCTTCCCTTTATAATTAAGGGGAAAGTTTCAGCTTTGTTGCTCGGAGACAATGTTGTGTGTGGTGTACATGAATCAGGTGTTAAGTTGGGCTTGTCTTTTCAAATATTTCAACAACAAAAAAGAAAGTAATTATTTTGAAATGTTTTCAAAACTGTCATCATAATTTATTGATAGTATTTTGATTGGAAATCTCATTAAAATTATGAATAAAAGATTGACTGGCTGACTCAGTCAATGACTCAGAGCAGTTCATGCCTTAGGATCTAGAAAAATAGACCTTTTATAGGTTTAAAGTTTATGACGTAGACGTGGAATAAGATTTTTTTTATTCCTTCTAATCAATCCGGTAGGTACCTACTTATATTTCAACGGAGATGATTAGGCTTTTTTGGATGTACACCTTGTAAAAGAAATTTCATCAAAACCGTACCCTGTGAATACTAACCTATGTACAAAATATTTGTCAACTACCATCAAGAAATGAAAAACTTTGAGGCGTTTGGTAAAAGTATGATAAGATTGATTTAAAAAGAGCTAGTATGATGCATCCTCTTCGTCTTTAACGTTTGCTATTGTCCGACGAAACCACTAATCATGGTTTTCCTAATTAAAAGAAAAAGCTTCGTCCCGGGCCCAGTATGGACGCCGAATTTACTCACGCATTGGCTGTCGAGGAACTCAAAAAACCGTTTAAAAATGATTCGCCCCGCCCCCGGCCCGCCCAGCCGCGCGCGCGCACTTTATGATTTATCGCAACGACGACAACCCGCCCCTCACTAACTACCCAGCTTCCGTACCGCTAATTATACCCATAAAATGGCCTCAACGAAAACTTTTATCGCATTCCCAAACATCTCATCCAGAATCGCGACCGTAATCATTCGATTCGCCCGCTCCTCTTAACCGTTTGATTCTGGGTGTAATGATGTCATTAGATTTTATATTGATTAATGTTTGAAATTGTGATTGTGTTTAAAATTGTATGTTATTAGAATTATAATGCTTGAATTATCATTACTAACGATTAGGGTAAAGACTTATTTTTAATATATCCAAAGCCTCGGGTGTCGATACGCTTCAGATCAAAAAGTCGTAAAATATTGAAGACCTAATACTCCCATAATATTAAATTCAAATTCCTTTTTGACAAGAAGTAATGCGGGACCGCGATCCGTACCAATACGCCATTTTTATGTTTTACGTAGCAGCAATAAAAGTCAACATAACAATGTTTTATTTTGGGTAAGAACAGAAAGGAAAATTTTAAGCTACCACCGTTATGGTAGTATCTGTTATTATATTAGCGGATTCTTTGGGCTGTTTTTGATTTTAGCATATTATGATGGATCTGTCTATTTTCATGGGTATCGTAAAAGGCTATGCTATGGTGTCTGACGTGAGAATGGGCAGCAGGGTTCTCTATTGCCAACTACAAACTCCGGATTCTTGCACCGCTGTGTGGAAGGTAAGGGGCTATCCCTTATTTTCACCGCAACGCACTATTTTTCTAAGAAAGTTATCATCGAGATTTGCAACCAATCTTCAATCGATGACCAAACCACTCTATCAAAAATACAATGATTTATGACAAATGATAACGACAGTTATTTTAATAAGATTTATACCTTTTCTTGTACTTTTATTTATTTAGATTCAAAGGAAGCAGTACCTATTGAAACAAGAATAAATCAGGTTATTTTCAAACGGAATATGAAAAACATAATCTCATATACGACTAGAACAGCTTCCAGCGTTTAATACAGTCTAATAATAACTTAGAAGTACAGCCACGTTAAGTATCTTTGCTTATATTTATTGCTCTATTACAATAAGTTAAAATCGCGGGATATTTGCAGCAGTCGGGTAAGTTACGTGATATGTAAAAGTAATAATGCTCGCCATTTACATATCTTCACTCCAATAGTTCCCATATACAAGATTCTATGTACCATTGATAGGGTTGAAGTTCCAATGTGTTGTTTACGCTGTTATGTTGTATTGGGTATGCAGTACCTACAGCGGTTTTATAAATACTTGGCGAACTGATCACGCGTCAAGGCCGGGGATCGAACGCTGTTCGCATAATTTGGAAGTGGACATGGCTTGTTCTCACGCTTAGGGCATTCTCAGTAGCTGTGATTTGCATACACGTGGTCTGTCTCTATGGTTTTTCTATGGATAGGAAATGGTGACGCTTGTGTTTCTTCTTTGTTACTACATACGTATACTCCTGCTTTCTTCACGTTGTTCAGTATTTACAGAAATGATCTCTCATAGAAATAATCACAAATTATATCTTTTTATTCAATTACAAACAAGAATATGCCACTTGTGCCTCTATACTATAAGAACTGAACCTGCTTCCCTATTTGGAAAATCTTCAAAAAACTTGTTTCTAAAGGTTTTATAGTATCCATACAGATTGCATTCGTTTGATTAGTATAGTAAATATATTAGTTATAATTAACTAAAAAACAAAATTATTAAATTTATAACATTTAATATATTTATTTAAATATCAAATAACAAACGTTAGAATCGGTATAAAATCTCTCAAAGCTGTTGCTTACATAATAATTACTCCAAGATTGATCTAGAGATTAGAATTAGTAATTCCCTGTACGCTTTTCAAACTTAATCTAATCCACAAAAGGTAGTCAATTAAAATGTTGCTCCTAATTACTAGAACTACCAGAAACCACAATCCACGTTAAGACTAAGTAAAAACCATTCTCTGAATGGTTAACAACGCGTATAATAAATAAACGGTCGTAATCAATTAAAATATTATGAACACCCACAGACACCTACCTCTACCAGGTTGAACTAATAGGGAATTTATCCATGACAAATTAGTCATTTAAACCGGTGCTCCGCATGAATTATCTATGAGTTTGAAAAAAGTTGTCCCTCTGTTTGTTTTGGTCCCACAATTGCTTGGATACGTCTACATTGCTACTATGTACGTATTAACTGTAATAGTTATGGAACAATGTAACCAGTTGAGTGAAACGTGAGCCGAAGTCAAGCTTTTAGTACAATATTTAGTACAATAATAAAAATCATATTTACAATAAAAGCACGAAAGGCAACCGATTTATAAACTGTATTGTGAAGGTACGAGTAGAGGTGGTTACGGGCGGGTTTAATGTGTTTTAAATAAAAGTACGATTAAAAAGCTCTATAATATTATAAAAACATCGGTTCGTTACAGTACTTATTTATTAGGTATTAGTCGTTGCCCGCAGCTCAGTTTGAGTCCAGTGAGAGGTTTGCACTTTCCCGGGGTAGGTAAAAAGTAAACCTAACAATAAAATACAATGACTATTTATGGTACACCAGAAATAGGAAGCGATACAGAAAACAGGTACACAGAAAGAAAACTACAAGGTAAGTATTAGGCGCCCTTTTAAATTATATGGATTAGGGTTAGTATAAATTTTCATATGTACCATTTGCAAAGTAAATTAACCATAAGTACTATTTTAAATGTATTCAGAAATTAAAAATAGGAAAATTCCCCCAAATTTCTCATGTTTAAGCAAAGGCAAGTCAAGCTGTCAGAACTACTCCAGTCCCACATTTATCATCCTAACGAACGTTATAAAACAGTTTCCCAAATATTCGAGATATGATATCATAACACTAATCTAAACAAAACCGTAAAAAGATAAAATCTTTAACATCATTATGAACAATCATAAAAATCTTAGTTCTATTTTTATTAGACGACCAATTACATTTTTATTGATAATGTGTATTTACTTTCATTATACATTAAAATTATGAGCATGAAGAAGTAAACTGTTATCTATAAAGAGATCCCTTGTAATATCGTATAAATAAAAGGGATATGAGATTCAATATAAATAAATTGTCCAATAGAGATGCCTGGGGTACCGCGCGTTTCGGATCAGATATCATAACTCAACACGTAACATATCAATTAAAGTGAGTAATAAACATATATCTGCGTTTGAGAGATGATTCAAATGCGAATATCTTGCTTAGTAGCCCTAGACCTTGGTCCGATGTTATTAAATTCATTGAATTGAGAAAGTTTCTTGAGAATCTTTCATTTCCATCGACAACATCGTCAAAAAACGTCACCTGGGAGTTATTCCAAGAAACTAGATATTTCTGTAGCTATGTAATTAGCTACCTTAAGTCAAATTATAATTTTATATTTTCTTGGATCCACCTCTAACTATTTAAGAATGTATCAGCACATTACTTGTTGACTGAGTAGAAACTGGAAGGACTTTCTTTCTACAAACATTTGATGACAGAGCCGAAGATAAGACTGAAAGTCACAGTACTCAACACTCAGTTTGCTAGTTGCGTCACTAGTATCTCCTGGCAACATTATTGTGCGATTATTTACTTGAAAGCTGACATTTCCATCAAGGGAGCAAAGGCTATCGCGGCAGTGGGTAGCGACGCATATGAACGGCTAACGCCTCGAAATATCTCTGTTTTGTCATAAATTGCAGCTTTATTTACGATCAATATCTTCCAGTGATTTACTGCAACAATGATTTTAAGCACGTTCAGCGTATGCGTATACTCGTAAACAATACCGATGCCGATTCGGCGTCGCCAAGACTTCAGAATCAATGAAAAACAGAGGACGAAAATAGAACGTACGATCTTTATTTATGACGCTGTCCTATGATGGATGCGTCAATTATTTACGATATGAATAATTAATAAACCATTAAAAACTTCTTAAAACCTTGTTACTCGCCTTGTTCGGTTAAAAAAGTTTTTCGAAACTACATTCTTTATTTACCTACCACTTATTACTGGAATATTTCAACTTTACAATAAAAAATTGAAGGCGAACTGACGAGGGTGCAATTATTGTCACCATGGCATAAATATAAATTGAAATAAATGTTAACCTATCACTTTGATAATCGATTTTATGATTTATTACCGTTAGTCATCTTGATAGCATGTGGAATAAACTAAATAATTAAATTTACTATCGTTGCAATGTTGCTCGTCTATGACATTCTGTTTTGCTCTAATCGACTGCATCAAACAAGTGTGTTTCTTCGCCTCTAAATGTTGTAATTAGAAACAAGTACTAGCATAATGGCGGCTTTACAATTTCATTGCAAGTTGTTGAGTCGGGTCAGGAGGCTATCTGTTGCGTCTCTGATCCTTGTCAACGTTGAAATATCGTAACTTCCTTTAAAACGGCGTTTGGACTATCATTTCAAAGGCACAATAATTTGTTTATTCTAATAATTCTCTGTGACTAAATTTCGTTTTACACACGCATTTCAGGTTGTCTTTAATACTGTATTACATAGTCGAACGACTGTCACCTTTGGCATTTGTTTATAAAGTTACTTAAGTATTTTAACGTTGATTACTTCAATTAATGATTTTTAGATAAGATAGGAGTGCCCGAAAGAGCATTTTAAGGACAATCTTGATCTCTACGAAGTATATTGGTTAATCAATTGCTACCTAAGTTATTAAGCGGTATAAATTCCTGGTTTATTCCTGCTTTGGTTGAATCCAAATGAGAAAGCTTTATCCCTTAAGTGCTATATCAGGATTGTGTGTGTACTTTATCGTAGACATTAGTACAGTAAAAGTTGTAAAGTATGCGGTAACTTCTGGAGTTTAAGATTTGCGATAAGGCAAATGCAAACTCGGTAGTTTTATTACTTATAGTTATGAGTGTTACCACAGTATCAGGCAAGAAAGAAGACAGTTAAGTAAATACAAGTGAGTTAAATTCCCCTGTTTTTGATATTTAATGATAATAAAGCTAATTTATCGCTCCCAAGCGCCATTAAAAGACTCGGGGTGGAAAGTTATCACTGATGCCGCTTCTAGATGTCATTTTTATTAATCGAGAGTTACTTACAATCTTAATGTACAGCTCCTCCAATAAAAGGAGGTTTGAAGGCAAGGTGAAAACTTGTCTGCAGCGAATATTTCTCTTTCTGGTTTTTGTTGAGCCAATATGCGATGCGCTAGGAGCTTGTGCCGAGGCGCGAGGCTTCGAGTTAAACGCATTCCTTCATTGTATATTGTATCTCATTTGTATTCCTATATTACTTCATTTATTAAGAGCTGTGAATTATGAAATTGTGTATCATCATTTCGAACGTGTATTTATAAACATTACTGAGCTATGTCAAACGGGTTTACGGTTTGAGGTTTGATGGTTACTCTAAAAATATATCTGTAAAAATCAGTTTTTTATTTTATTTTGTTTTGTCATGTTCACAGGAATTACAAATGCTCAGACAGTTTTGTCAAATCTAATGCGTACCTGTGCCAGCATATGCCCGTCTTTTTTTGATTGTAATTAAAACAAACTAACCTTAAATTTGATGGCTGATTTGACATCGATTATCTTTTAAGTACCTACCTACTTGATAGGAACAAACTCACACGAAGACGCTTAGGTTAAGTGGGTAAAAATAAATAAGATATATAATGTATTTATGAAGTATTTCTTGTTAAATTGTTAAAAGGCTTAGATAAGGCAAAGAATTCATTTACAATTAAACTTCCTAGCAACCTATTAAAGTACCTAAACACGCATGTATTACCCGCCGTATGTTTACAAGTTTATCGTGACCAGTCCCATATCGCGTGGTCATTTAGATCATAAAACAATAGAACAGTTGCAAACGAAACGCAGGCGCAGTTATGCAAATAGTGAGGTCGCGACCGAAGCATGAATATTGATACAGCATTGTCGGGATCGCAGATCTGTGCGATAGCCCGCGATTCCGCTTTCTATCAGCACGACTTAACGAATTACTTGAACTTGTTAACTATTTGACAAATTATGTAGTGCTGCTAGCTGGATTGTCCGTATTAGTTCTTTCGTCTGTGTCTTCAGTAGAAGTTTTTTTCTAGCCCGGTATAGTGTCCTACTGCTAGGCAAAAGCCCTCTCGACCACCACACCTCCCGGTCTGGTATAATGTAGAAGTACTGCGATTTTTTTTCACTAAATCAATTACAAGTAGAGCTCTGAAAAGGTAAGCTATGCTTGTCATTTGACTGTCATGTAGATATTAACATGGATACACCTTTTAAAATAAATATTAAAACAAATGAAAATTTTACTTTGCAAAACGAATACTGACTAAGTCGACATTTAAATCGACCAAACACATTCCGTAGATTCTAAATTCACTTAATGTTCGTTTTAACGGCGACGTCTCAGCAAATGTTATTGAAAGGGATGATGTTCAGAGTTACATTCAGATTTATACAGAGATCCAGTTTTATCAATATTCTTACGACATGACCTTCCGTTGTGGGATGGTCATGATGTTTAACCGACAATCAATGTGCACCCACTTAACAGTCAAAACGTAAAAATAGCTGTTCGTAAAATATTATGCACGGTTGCAAAGATTGTGTTTGCAAAGTTTCCATAAACCAAATTAACAATAAAACAAGCGGCGGATGGAACCATTAGCTTTCACCTTACAACTTTATTTAAATTTTCGACCATTCAAAAACCAACAAACACCCTGGCTAGAAACTTTCAAATGTATTATCACGTGAAACAAGAAACCATAAGATTGTATTTCATAACTTTCTCTAAGACCCGGGACGTTTCTCGTAAATTATTGCCACCATATTCGGACTATCCACGAGACTGTGACATCCAAGCACTCTTCTAATCAGCCCCATAATCTTTGAAACGATACAAACCACTTTTTACTTGAAAACCTGAACGATAGCAATATTCATCTCGAAATATCCACAAATCAACGCAGCTCAGCATCTATTGTTTTAATAAAAAAGTGTAATAAGCTGGTGAGTGCAGTCGTACGGCCACAATACCCAGCCGAGGTAAGAAATAGCTTCAAAAACGTATATAACTTCGTCAAATGGTCATAAAATGAGACCCGTTTTACTGCGCGCACCTTTATAGCCGCGGGCCAGGGATGGCCTGTGGACGCCACATTGGCCCAACGTTGGATCCAATAGCAAAAACTTTTCCATTTATTTTGCAGCAATGCAATAGTGTTTTGTTGCCAAACGCGGACTGCCTTCATTTTATAGAGATTGCTGAATAGATACTTAAGAGAACGGCTTTTGGAATTGTGTTGTTCTTAATTTATATTAATTGGATAGGTAGGTATGAATTTTGTGGCCGAGTTTATGGATAACTATCTAATATAGATAATGTTTAATGTGACATCGGATAAATAAGAACAAAATACAAATTATAGCAGTAAGAATACATAACACTAGCAATGCAATCCTTCTTTCGTTGTAATTTTGTAAACGTGAAAGATTATAAGTTTGTTTTTGTTTTTGGTATAGTAACTTTAAACGACCACAGGAAATAAATTTTAATAATTGTATATGATAACAAGATACTATACTGGAAAACGATAACCGAATCCTGTAAAATGCAAAACTACGTTATAATGTTCATAATCAGTGCATTCTGAATACGGCGAAGTTTTCTGGGCGTACTTTCGTACGTTTTCCAATTAAGTTTTAGGAATTTGCAAAATGCAATTAATTCACTTTTTGCTAATCATTCATCTATTAACCCTGCGTGAGTGACGGGAATACGCGATTTTATTTCCGCGGCTTAACCCGTTGCGTGGTCAATTATTTTTAATCCTAATTAAATATTGTTCACATTGGCAACAATAATTTAGAGACATTCATACATAAATTGTTTTGATTTAGTGTCCCTCTGCGCTCGTAATTATTTATCGTTTAAATGAAGCTATGTCGTAAACTTCCCCATTGATTTATTTACGAAGCTCACGTTATTAAACTTGTCTAGGTTGATGTTTCCTATAGATTTATAATGTCGGACATTCAACTAGAAAGTTGAAACGTCACTAGTTTTTGGTAAAATTAAAATTGCTTTAAATTTATCATAAATGTCATACAACATCAAATGAATGAGACATGTTTGTAATCACACATAACGTATAGAGTAAAGTCACGTAAACCTTGTAAATTAACATTGTGAAACATTATGCCGACTCTGAAAAAGTAACTTTTTTAATTATAAGGTTTTTTTTTATTCATAACTGTTGGCGTCTGATTGTTTTGCTCTAGGAAGATTTAACTTTATGAAGCATGAAAAGTCATTTTATGTGGCCTCGATTCAGCAGAAGATTACGAGCATGGGAAATGAAAATAATATTATTTCATAATAGGTAGTGTTTATTTAGTAAACAGAATACAAGTAGTAAAAGCAATGTTATATGCAAACGCAAATCTAGATGATTTTGATAAGGCCCATATTTTATTAAAGTAACAAGTGCTAAAATTTTACATACCTAATGTTAAGTTTCTCATACAAAAAAGTGACAATTATGTAGAATTGTAACACTAGAGCCAGAGATTACAATAAGAATATTTGTGTCACTGACTAAAGAAACTTAAAACGTTAAAACCAGTTCAGACTTCGATAAGAATCGTAACCATTCTCGTTAATCTGAATTCCAGTAAGAATAGAAAAAGCTGTAAATCTGATGACTAAGGCAACCCTCTACCTGCGCAGGTATATTTGACAACAATAACAACCAGATTGTGGTAAAAAGAAGAAGAAATAGTCGACTCATGGTAGGATTTCTTAGTTTTTGTCCGTCGAGTCTTCTAATATGGTACTATTTGTTACAGAATCAAAATTGGTGCTTTACCCAAGGCGCTAATTTATGCAAGTGTTTTGCAGTCTATCATAATGAAATACAAATAATACATGTCAACGTTAATATATTAAATTGTATGTTATATTATATAGAACCATTTAACAGTGAACTGTAAGCCTGAGATAAGGGTTAGGTGCTTATTTAATTTTATTACTGTCCCGGTGTCTGGCTGTGTGTCTACCGGTAATCAACTTTTGCAAATAGATTTTTTTTCCACTTCTAGCTGTCGGTTTAACAGTAAAAAAATATGGTCTGATTAAAATATGAAAAATAAAAACACAAAAAAAACTTGTTGTAGATATTTTTTGACAGAAAGTAGACCCTAAAAAAACAAGATTAGAATTAAAGAAAAAGATAAATAGAGAAAGGATAGAGAAAAGTCTTGTGAAATCCTATAAATACGCATAATTAAAACGAAAATTATTTTTGCTGTTCGTCGGTAGCCCTTAAGAAGCTAACATTCGATCCCATTTAATTCATTAAATTGAAGGACGCGTCTTAATTATAATAGAACCCTTTCAGACGCGCATAACTCGGCAGAACGTTAAGCCGGCGACAAAAAATAACGCCGTCAAAAGCCTCCTCGTATGAATTGGGATTATTGAATAGGCTTATTACTAAAGGTGGTTTTCTTGCCTTTTGTGCGAAGAACATTTAAAGAACCTGTTCTTTGACTTGAACCTGTGGCTGATGACTAAGAAACCGCGGATTTAGATCGGCTTCCCGTGCCAAAGGTTAGCCTTGGAATATTGTTGCTGGAGGGAGATTTACGGCGCAATTAACAAGTGACACTTCTGACTAACAATAAATGTTACTCATTACTCAAACGGGTCTGTCAAAATGTTAGAGGATTATATCTCTTTATTCCGCCCCGATGAAACCATAACTTTGCTTATAATTATGTCGTAAACTCAAACAAAATAACCATTATTTTGGCTCTAGACTATTCATAAATTATATTCAAATAGTTACATACTTTAAAATCAACAAGGTCTCTGAAGCCAATTGAACGCTGAATTTACGTATAACCTGCTGATCGTAAATAACTATGGAACATGTAATTATGGGCTACGCGCCAACCAAATTAAATATTTTGAACGATCCGTTTCCTTTAGATTAGTGATGTGTCAATGCAGACGAACAAAGCCCCCATAAACATCGTCGATAATAATTGACGTTAAAATATCGATTGTTAGTAGAGAGAAAGTACTCAGCATATAGGTATGCGATCTTCGTATGCACGAAACGTGCTCGGAGCACCTTCGAGGCATAGCTCTGCATAGCATATAGTTATTTGACTGAGTCAAATTAAAACATTTGGTAGGTACTAAATAATTTGATAAAAATACTTATTTAAAACTAATATTGGAGATATGACACTCGAAAGTTCAATTAGTTAATTTGTGTGTTCATCACTCTTAAACAACCGTAGAGATGAAATTTTGCGCAGACTTCACAATTAGTGCATATTGATGGCAGGGAATTTTCTGTATGTAAAGAAATAAAATTTGAAATGAACTTTTCATAAAGTTTTCAAGCAATTTGATTTTAGATAGTCAAATTGTCTGATTAAATCATGGTTGAAATGAAGTGCATTAGGACGAAAAAAACTATGACACCATAATAAATAAGTTAAACGCATTAAATTTTATCAAACTATCGAATCGTAGATTAACCGTTCCTCCTTTGCACCTTAAACTTAAGGACGCCTTCAATTATATTAAATAATTAGTCGACCATCAGTAACAAAAATCATAGAAAAATTAACCACTAGTTAGTATTATTTTAACCAACACTTGCTTAAGCTGTTTGGAATTATAAGCTGGCTAAAAACCACCAAGCACTCCAGATGTTTCTATTTACCTATGAAGCTTATCGATTTAAGCCATCGATTTTTTATCGATATCTCTGTGTGTCGTCACTAGTCACAAAATGGCGTTTAGCTGCCGGTTGGCGCTTGATCGCCGGCCGCGAGCTCTCGTGCCCTCTGCAATTACACGATGAAATGTAGGCTCTAGCACCGCCTATTAACGTGCTCACCTTAAACATTTCGATGGCTTTCTATGACTAGCCAAAGTTTTGGTTTGAGTAATGAAATACGGCGAAGAGCGAGTCGGGCTATGCGCAGCGTAGAATCCCTTAAATGCGGCAAAAAGTTAATATTGAAAATTGTTATGCACCTGTAACCCGTTAACTTGTAATGTTTTTAACTTGTAAAAGTTTTTTTTTAATGCGTATCCATGTCAAATCTCAACCGCTGTGATAATTCGTATGACACTTTGTCTTTTTCCCCAAAATGACTGGTTACGTTTTATATAAGTGGATTTCATCTAAAATGATTATAAATTCTTTGCAATAAACCTATTTTCTTCAGATATCTTATCTTAATATGAAATCAAAAGACATATTATTATGAGTATTTTGAGATAGTTTGTTGCTCTACGTATATCTGTCGTTAGGAAACTATAATAAAAATGTAATTAATAAAAGTGCAATTGGGAAAATTCAAGCGTCTTATTACTTCTTGAAATATATCTGTATTATTTGACAAACCGAGTTCAAAGATTCACATACATTTACAATTATCAATTAGACAGAGACCATTCTTAATTTAATATATTTTTTTAAAGAGATTTCTTCGCTATTTTTTGTTAATCGTTTTGTTTTCCAGTTTTTATGCCACGCATAAATACTCGATGTTTTGCAATCATAGTTCTTGAGAAAACACCATATATGTAGACGACATAACAACCCACTTAATTACTATAAACAACAGTGGCATAGGAATTAGCCTAATTGAGTTACAAGATATAATTTTAAATATTTGAAAATATGCCTTAAATAAAGGTAACGGTGCTTTGGCGCGCGTGGGCGTCAAATTCTTAACATTTCACTATCGACATTTACATTTTACAACTTTTATCGGTGTACTTAAGCAAGATTCTGCCATGGCAGGCGAGAACCGCTAGGGTCCATATACTACATGTTTATCTTATTAGCCGGCTGTATTCGAATCGTTAAGCTCTAAGTGCGAGATGTCTTCGTACGTATAAGATAATTTTGAAACTTGTAGGGCTTTATCTATGTACAAACAAAAGGATTCCATCCCAGCCTATATAAGTCCCACTGCTGGGCACAGGCCTCCTCTCAGAACAAGAGGGCTTGGGCCATAGTTCCCACGCGGGCCCATTGCGGATTGGGAACTTCACACGCACCATTGAATTGCTTAAAAAAAATAGTCAACTCTATCTCAATGACCTACAATTATTAACCTTTTTTTTTCATTCAAGCTTAGAAGGTAATTACAATTACAATTACAAGGTCCATTTTTCACTGTAAGTGGAGCGGACTTCGTACGGAGTTCGTTTAACTCGCAATGGCAAACTCAACATATTATGTGCTAAGAAGTCATAAGTTTAGAAGACATAAGTTTGTTACTCGGGTCCGTGTAATCCGTTACCTTCGTTTCCGCTCATTGCCCCTTTTAGTGGAAGATAGGCATTACCTAGGTGCTCCGCTACCAAGACTGCATAATGTTTTCTGCATAAAAACACCACAATTTACGATTTTAATACAGCCTTTAGTAAGACGCTATAAAAGTTCGTTCAGATATTTTTGAGTATTTACAGCTCATTGTTTACGATAGCGACTGCACAAGATTTTTTCGACGTTATTAAATATAGGATTGATGCAATTATACTAAAGAAGAAGATTATCACGAGTGTGTTTTTTTGTAAATCACGTTCGAAGTCGAGAGAATAGAAAAAAACCGTAACAATGACTAGATTCCTCATTGAAAAATCAACTTTTTGCTCTAGTGTTCGAAATGACGTGATATATTATGATACTTTAAATCACAGGCAAAGTAAAAAGTAGAAAAAGAGAAGTGAAAAAGCAATCGTACCAAGAAAAATATTTCAAAATGAACCTCAAAGTTTGTCAACCAGCTGTAGCTAAATTTTATACTTCCTGGTAGGTACATCCAAAGCGTCTCGAAGTATTCCGTTTTTCATACATCACACCACGCACGTGGTCGACGAACATGGGTTATTTATTTTTTGTGCACAATCAGATAATGCGCTTTCCCCACACCGTATACCATTTACTCGTTAAGGAACATCAGAGCATGCCAAATCACGAAATCAACAAGAATATGTTCCAAATAAAGCGTAAATACTTTGAAATATAATACGTTATGTCAAAATGTATACGTTTAATTGTAATTTAGTATTGCCGAGCGAGAAATCAAGATGAGGCCGCTCGACATGCGTCTCCGAAATTTATTTGACTTATGTATGTAATACCTACGAGGGTGCGACCACGGGCTCCGGGCAGCGCACAATAACGCACTAAATTATATGAAAACGTAATGCGACGGAGGTGTGTCTCGGCGCAGAATTAAAATGCAATAATATCTCCTCCGTGCGGTAATTCTGGCCTGTCTCAGATCACCACAGATTATCGTAAAGTATTTATTTATCCAGCGTTCCCTCGGGAGGTTAGATAACATCAGGAAATCAATTTCGCAGCGAAACGTCGTGGAGGCGTAAGGTTTGCGGCCTTTAAGTTACAGGTGGCGGTAAAATGTCGATTTAAAAGCTATCGGTATTCCGGACAGCGTTAATGGAAGCCCCCACTTATAATTTTTTCGACATCTCGCAAGAATATCCAAAAATGTTAACGGTAATTGATACTTCAACTGTCAATGGGCACGACTTTAAGCTAAGAAAATGTTGATACTTGACGACACGTCCTCCTGTAAATATCGTTTATTAAACGGAAATGCAAAATTTAAGTCAGTGCAAGTGTCTCGGCTGAACAAGTTAATTATGTTTGGCATTCAATTTACAAGTGAAGTGCGTGTCTTTAATAGCAACATGTTGGAAGGCCGCTCTATTTTCTAAGCGAGCCATACATAAACATAAATAAATAGCTACAAGCGAGCTCCAACTAAAGTCCCATCACGCCTCTGCCAATGATACACAAATCATAATAAACTTCATACAAGTTTAAACTTATGGTCTACATGCACACAGCATTCATAACTATACCCATATAGGGGTTGCCATACGTCAGGAATTGTCCGGACATATCCGGATTTTTTACTCTTTCTCAGGGTTGCAGCTGGACTTTCCAAATGACCTAATTTAAAAATAAAAAAAAAAAAACATTTGTTTTCATGATACATTGTTATATAATTTTTATAAGTGAAAAATTAAATTAAGTATAGTAACTATCAACAAAATAAGGGTCGTAGCCATAAAAAAACAATAAATTAATGATAAGTATTATATTGTTTGAGAGCTGCAAAAATTTCCAGATTTTGTTTTGCCGCTGGGAAGAGGCTTAGCCATCTTCTTTTGCTCTGAGTCTGCGGACCGCAGCGCCGCGCCGGCACGTCCTTCAACCTACGCCAAATCTCTGTTACAAGAATTGTCACGACTTTTAGGATGGTGTCAGGATTTTTGTCAGGACTTTTCATTTTTTCATATGGCGACCCTATACCCATACAGGTATACACCCTCCGATATATGACGTAGAAAGCAACAGACCCACTAGAAACCGGTTCAACTTCACGTGAATGCATACATACAAACCAACCAATTAAGTGAGACCTGTGACAGTCTGATCACTGTCCCGGCTCCGATCACTGCGAAGGAAAGTTCGCGGGGGTGCGGAAGGCCATGTTAAAGTGGTTGTTACAGTCAATAACGATAAGAAAACAAGCACAGCCGAAGAACTGTCAAAAAGCGATCTATGGAAGAAGTTAGTTACCATTTTGGGGCTCTACTGAATAATATCGTCCATTTTAATAACCAATCAAATTTTTTTTTACAATGTCTATTAAAAATATTGGTCATTCATTTACGTTGCAATTTATACCAATTAACATTAGGAAAATGAAAAGGTGTACCTATCCATCATTGAAAACGGCTTTTGGGATAAATAAAAATTGTGTACACACTCTTTGCTAATTACATCAATAAATAGTCATCTTTGTTAAAAAGCAGACGAGAAAGAGTCTTTAAAATTAAATTTTCTAAACAAGAATGGTGGTCAAACCAGTTAAACTGCCATATTTCTCGAGATAGAAAATGGCCGCGAGTCCATCGGCCGAGATGCTAAAATAGTGTCATTTTCCACCACTCCGACGCCCACTAATGATATCGGGACAAATCTCTCTACCATATCTTCGCGGTATTGAACTTTTTCGTATTTCATTATACGGCAATGGCTATTTTAGTATTGCTACTGTTCACTGATACTCATCCCCTTCACCTATGAAAAAACCACAACCACGTGACTGAATAGTTAACTTTGTTATCAACTCATTAACATAAAACTACTACGATATGAGACACCGACTTAGACCATAATTGGGTATTAAAATTGAACACAAAGGACCACGGGTTAGTTCAAAATATATCGGGCATACATGAAGTACAGGTAGGTTCGCATATATATAAACCGTGTTCCTCGAGGTATAAACAACTAATTCTGATTCCACCAATAAGAAACGATTTTAAGGTAAAGTAAATGTTTTCATCACAATTCGCAATATAAAATCATTTCTATCCATCCATACAATAAGTGCACATGTTATAGATGTTTGGGTATTTTTACTTTAAATGACGCAACATAACTTTTTTTTTCAGAATTAAGTAATTCTGGGTTCTTCTTACTCATAATCTCGATTGCTGTTGCTTGATTTGAACGAAAAAAAAATTCCTTAGTTTTTTTGTCATTTTTGTGACTTTTTTTTCGTATGTTTATATGGGTCATTCCAAAATGGACACATAATTTTTTTATGGAAAATTGAGGACGTTTTTTTTTCTTCGTCAAAATGAATAGTGCTCGTGATTACGTACGGAGAACTGAGGATAAAAAAAAAGGTTGCGTCATTTAAAGCTAAAAATGCCCATTTTTCTGCTCTAATACCTAATCGATGTCTCGCTTTTTGTAGAGTTAACTCTAAACAGTTTTTATAACATTATTATTACAGTCGTATCTAAGTGAGACGGTCATCTTTGACTTCAAACTCATTACCGATTCCGTCCCAAACCCGATCCATAAGATTTGACAAATTAATCACTATTCCATCGGAACCTGATATTTAGGCGTCCTATACAATTTGTCAATGTTTAATAGTCTTCGATAATGCGTCTCGTATAAATATGTTGCCTATCTAACTTTGCCTACGTGCCCATCTTACTATGTATGAGAAAATGCTTAGAAGCAGTATTTCAACTTTATCTTAGAAGCGTAAAGGTAATTTATGACTTTGAATTCTATAAAAAGTGTTCGAAATAGATTTACGTAATAAAGCCAAAATGTGTGATGGTTGCGTCTAGATTTACCAGTTTTGTAATAAATAATTACACGTACCTATTTTTTTCTATTATTGATTTATTCATCTTGTGTTACTTCTTGTCTTTTTTCTGCCACATTTTTATTCATTTTAGTATATAAATGGTTGTCTGTTACAGACATTTCTCCGTCACTCGTTTAATTTTTTTTATCCCACTACCTAATATTATAAACGCAAAAGTTTGCTTCGATATTCATTACTCTTTCACGTGAAAAGCTTTACAATAATAGCACATACATAGGTACAACAGGATTACAATTATGCTACTTTTATCCCGATATACTTACCCAAGGGATCGGCATACAATTTCTATAGTATATTTTTTATCGAGAGACTAAAATAAGCCAATATATACCCGAGGTGGTTAGCCACCCGAGCTTTAGCGAGGGTGTCTATTTATCCGAGGGTTTATATTGACTTTTAGTCTCGCGGTGAAAACTCTATTTTTCACTTCGATTGCGAGAAAAAATAGTCAATTTAGTACAAAAAGATTTAACAAAAAATATAAATAAATCTTTCTAGATTTCGGCGGCAAAAGATTATCAATTATGTCTATTACTCTTTGGTCAACATCATAATTTTCACTATCACTTGATGACATTGTGAGAATAAAAAATTTATTTTAATCGTTTACGATTTACGCTCTACAACAATTTCAAAGTTTTCACGGTAAATATTTTTTTCCATCCAGACACAGATACTACCAATACAGATACTAACAAAATAGCACCGGCGAAATGGTCCATACACAAACGGAAAAATAGAGTGGCGCCACTTTCTATGCGGAAAAAGCATAGAACTAAGACCACGTAGACTAAGAACGTAACATTTTCGTCATTAAAATGGTCCACACACAAACTTATTTTTTGCAAGTAACTGGCTGTTTGAGTTTATCTAAGTCACTCGAAGTAAATTAAAAAATTAATTACTTTTACTCCCTAGGGAGTAAAGTGCTCACTTTACTCCCGTCTCGTAAGGCTATATTGACCCACTTTTAGAGCATGAGAAGTGAAAATGTAATTTTTGGGGATTCTCATGGGAATTAAGTAAAAACCCGAAATTTCAATTCAATTACTGTATGGTAAGGAATATTTCTTTTGTATTTCAGCGTATAAAAATGATATCAAGCTTTACTCCGCATACCTATTAGCGCGGGGTTCCAGCATTTATATGTTGATTGTTGTTGACAGTAACCGTTCGATATAAGTTAAGATCCAACATAGCAACAGGTTTCCGTAAGTCACCTGCTCGCGTCAGCTCAGCTAGTGGATCAGAGCGCCGGATCACGATCTAAGAACAACTCTCTCTTTGACGTAAACGATCCGATTTTCTACTTAATCTCACGGCTATTGTGCTATGGGTTACCTAGGTTATATTTAAATCTAGGAGACTATTAAAAACACGTAAGTCGCAATAGACTGTTGGCTTCCGTCACCGACTTTTTTAATTCTTGGATTAAATTATACCATTAAATAAATACATTAAAATTTTATTCTTTTTGATCGAATAAAATTATGGCTGTAGTTACCGTTAACAGTTAAAACACAACAAATGTAATAATATGTCTTAAACGTCATTCTGTCAAAAAAATGAGTGAAGCAGGTAAATCATGGACTTTCTTATCAATTCTTCTTCTCGCAAAAAATATATCTAAAAATAAATAATGACACATTTAATGGAAAATTGAACAACATTTTCGTGATCACCAAAAATATCTTCTAAATACCATTATATTCTGTCAAAATTTTTGTACAGGAGGGAGGGTTCCGCTTGATATTGTTTTTTTCGTACCTACTTTGGATAAACAGCTAGAGACAAGGTAATTGTGGCACTGAAGTGTCATGGTTAAATGTACAATGGCAAAGTGGTCAATTGGCGGTGTGTTTTTGGTGGGTACCGATGGTCCTAAAGGAGAGACACCCACATTTTTATTTATTACTATAAAACAGGGTACTTCAGTTCTGCACTCTAAGTGTGATGCTTTCGTAGATGAAAAAAGTTTTGTTTTTACTGCTAGACTAAAACGTTTGGATAAATCCAAAGATGCCGAGAATTTCGGACTTCTCAAATAATTTAACACAGTTTGGAGCATATCAAGACTGTCAATGACTTTGGGCTTAGTCAGAAAAATATTTATTTTATTTTTTCTCGATCTCCAATGTTTGCGCTCATAAGTTCATCGATATCTAAATGACCAAGTCAAGTTCGTATTTAGACGCTAATATGTTCAGACTCGAACAAAGTAATCCAACGCGCCAAACTCTGTAAAATCTCCATTTTTTTATCGATGTAAGCGACCATGATACCTGTAATAAAACGCGAATAACAATAATGCGGGCGTGTCAATTAACATAAAATAAACACAAAATTACAAAGGTGTTAGAGTTTTAGCTGTAAACCGTTACGGAACACTATATTTCTGTCAACTCCGCCAATATTGTTGGCATTTTATTATTGCGAGGAATGAAACAGCGAATATTTTAATTGGAATGGCTTTTCAAATAAAGCTATTAAACTGATAAGATTTTAAGTAGTTGCCATTAATAAAATAGGCCTACGGAATTGTTTTTATTCAAATTGTCTCAGATATTTGTGAGTGTGGGAATTAAATGGCACATTGACAGTGGTAATAAAATAACATTAGCAAGGACGATCTGGAATCGAAGTTTTTAATAGGTACTATGTGGCAGTCTAACGCTCAGCAAGGCTACTATGAAACTCAAAACTCAAAGTTCGTGTCGTGTGGTCCCTCTCGCTCTCATATTAAATAGTATAAGTGTCAGAGGGCCCGCACGACTTATGCATCATGCATTTCAATGCTTGTTTAAAGAAATATTAGGCAAAAATAATTGATGAAGACCTTTCATACCACGAAACTACTATAAGCATATAGTAACTAGCGCGCTAACTTCACGTAATTTCGTCGTTGAAACAAAGAATCTACTCGTTTCTTTGAACAAGCATTGAAAGACATGTCTGCTTGAAACGCATACGGTGGGTGGGAAATACGCTCATCATCGCCATAAGTTCACTGTCGTTGAGTCAAAGTCCTTTAGCAAGTTTTTTTCGCATCAAATTTTTCGATAATTTTCGCGTTTAGGTGTCAAATACTTATGCACAATTGCTATCCGCGCCGCGCCGCTAAAGGTGCCGTCCGTTTTACAAGCTTTTATTTAACTTTACCGCATATTATATCTGAATTAGTTTGCTTAAAATTTAGCAAGATAATTTAGTAAAGTAAAGATTGACTTGAAATTTGGTATACATACCTAATTATGTTATGCAAGTTTGACAACAATGCAAGTCCAGTCACAAAAAGATATACTTAGCAAAAAAAGGCATGTACTTTTTAACATAAACTAATATAAAAAAATTACACGGCTGACCTATCTGATATTTAATTGCTTGATTCATAAAAAATGTTGTTGATTATAATTAAAGTAGAGCGATGAGACTATATTCTCCACCGTTCAAATCAACCATTAACCTCCTAAATTTATAGGACCATTTTGCATTACGAGGTTTTCAATTAAAATGAAGGATGTCAGAGGTGTTATAACTGCGCATTGAGCAAGAGTCTCCGTCGATCGTCTGTTAATAGGCACAGCCTTATTTTAGTCACGACTGGCACACGACTTCTCTTGTCAAGTTGTCACTCAATTAAATTGCATTTTGCCTAATGGTGAACACTATGGCTGCGCTCGCGTTTGTTGGATTCGCTTCTAGAGATCGATTTTTGAAATTACCTCAAGAAGCGTATTGTGTTTAAAATAACAATAGAATAGTTAAAAATTACCGCATCACTTCGTTTTCCGTTATTTCATTTGCCATAAGAATGTATGCTACAAAAATATGTTGTGGTACGGTGCTGTTTTAAGAACTTTTGGAAATGTTACATTACCTAAATCCTCTTAAAATTGTACTCTTCTTGATTGACAATACGTTTCAAAGTACCATAACCAAAACATATATTGCAATTTTCTTGGAAAAGGTAAAATTTACTAGGTTTTATAATTCAAAAAGAAATAACCGTTGCACCTGCTGCTTTTAAGAAATGCGTGTAAAAATTAATCGTGGCGATGTCACTCGTAAAGTTTTAA
The DNA here is from genome assembly GCA_037349165.1 of Choristoneura rosaceana. Taxonomy (NCBI): domain Eukaryota; kingdom Metazoa; phylum Arthropoda; class Insecta; order Lepidoptera; family Tortricidae; genus Choristoneura; species Choristoneura rosaceana. Next base: position 811,075 of record JAZBNJ010000051.1, read on the forward strand.
TCTAGGCGTACCTCGCGGGCAGCATTCCGTCATGTTGCGTTGTATTGTATTAAAAACAGAAGAACGGAAATTACTTAATGGGTTTTAGAGATACGGCCGTATATCTCGTTTATTCTACTCTGGGAAGGCGACGTAAGTAATTTTTTTCTGACGATAACGCTTTTAGGGGACGTGCCACCCAAACTCGTTATCAATTGCGCCTCAGAACGCATTAAGCCGAGGCAGCAGGTTAAATAAACTTTGATTCAACATTTAAGGTTTTGCCCAATCGACTGTTGGCCGGCCACCAATAAATCCGTTGATAAAAAGCGAAACGCTAATAAGTTAAACACTGCCGTTGGTAAATCGGCAATTTGGGCTGACGCGTTTCCACGATAGAAATAATCGATCGCTTCTCCGTGTGCACTTAGCGGATAAAACCGAATGAAATTATGTGAAAACGATTTTTTGAAGTGTCAATTTCACTTAAAGTTCTGATCGTTAGATCAACAAGTTCGCGTTAAAAATGACCTAACAATAAATTATAAAACACAACAAATTTTACAACCACAAACCTTCATCAAGTCGTCATCTGAATTTACATCGATTTCATTTAAGTCTCCACCTCCAGTGGTCTAATAGGCTTAAAATTTCGTATACACATATAAAATTGATGATAATACGAGTAGGTATAGTCTACTAAAAGTATTTAATTAAAATAAACATGAAATAGAAATTATAAAACTTATTATTGCTGAGTTTATATCGTAAAAATAATGAAATGGAAAATTATCCACAAATTGAAATTGAAATACTGATAATAAAAAATTGTCGATGGCGGTGGTTATAACCTCGTCTAGAATTTATAATTGAAAACTTATAACTAGATCCTCGGTGCGTGTAAAATGCCAGAAATGCACTTTAATTGACGACTGTAGCTTTGATAGGTGCAATTTTTGTGCAAGTACGAGTAGCTTGCGTGCTGTGCCATGATTACTATCAGGTTTGACAAGTTACTGCAGGGTTCGGGCTCGCGACCCTCCCTGTTTGAGAGACCATAGGTCAAACCATAGGCTACCACGGTTTATACTAAACGCTTCAAAAACCACCGCTCAGAGTCCAGACTAATACCCCTACTACCACTACTACACTACTACTACTACGGCCACCACCACCACTACTAGACTGCTAGTATCAGGAACTATCAGAGGTGGTATTAGGCAGCGACGTGGGCCTACGATCTCGCGGTCTAAGGCCCTCGCGCCTCGAAAGCTACTTTTTTTTCGTTCATTTAAAAATGCGCGTAAAATTGATGCATGATCAGCCAACATAAGGTCTCGCGAAAATTATATTGCCCCGGCCAAATTTAGTTCCTCATCGTCACTGTCTATGGCGTAACTATTAAGGATGGCGTGAAATAACAAAAGCCATTTCACAGTATAGCGTAAGATGTCTGTTCATTAAGGCGGGTGTCGATGCCCGCGGCGCGGGTGCAAGTTGCATAAATCAGACGGGGGAATGCAGCTGAGCCCTAATGCGCTTTCGGTGTTGCCTGATAGCCCATCCCCCCTTCCTTTAAATCGCTCCTTTTTTACCCAATCATGATTTTTGTGATTTCAGAGCAGAGCTAGATGGGAGCTTGATGCGATTCGTTTTGTTGAATGTTTAAGGTTTGTTTTAACCTCTAGTGACCTATCAGTTTATTGTATCTGTTATGTACATAAAGATATAACCCAGTGCATAATGGTTTTCTGTCGTATTTTATTGGAAAAGTTTTCATTCATCGTGCTGTCTCAACTAGTTTCAGTATTCATCGTACATTTTTCATTTTGACATTTGACACTAAAAATATTTTAACAAAAAAGTTAAGCCTCCAAATAAAAAAAGAACAAAAATGGAACCGACTACAAAACCCTTGAAAATATTTTTCTAGGTACCTACTAACTCGAAGTTGGTGCCTCAGCACGACCCAGCAGGAGTGAAACAATAGGCGTCTACTTCACCTACATAAAATGGGTTTCAATTACTCCTGCTGAAAAATGATTATTAGAGGTACCTAGAAAAATATTTTCAAGGGTTTTGGAGTCGGTTTTACTTTTTTGTTAAAAGTACAGTCAGCAAAAGAGCTTGTATTAAAAATTTAATTGATACCAAAACCTTTTTTATGATTTTTTGTGTGTGTAATATGTAAGTATAACATTTTGCAATAAATTGGAACAAACATGCCTTTACTTTATTTTCAGTCAGGCAGGATAATCGACCGTGAAATAACAAAATACTTGTACGCAATTCCATTTTATTGCTCTTAAGACGTAATTCCAAAGCAGTAAATGTAATCCTGATATGACAATATAGTACATTTCGTGTGTCGTTATACAATCGAAAGGTCAATCACCTTTCATTGATGAAAAATATCACAGATCAAATTTCAAAATGTAGCTTAAGAATGAAAAAGTTCCAATTGCTTTGAATGTTGTCATATCAACTTTATATTAAAGTCATAAAATTTAACACTTGTCCAAATTAGATGCAACCTTTTTATTGTCATGTTGCGAAATGTTATGATGCAAAGGATTCGCAGTGTAATAACGAAATAAGTTATTTGCTAATAAATGTATTTATTGAAGGTACTTTTAAAATAACGACGCCTGAAGTCACGCCTTTCATATACGGATAAAATCTAACTATATCCATACACAGTTAAAAATGACGAGGTAGTTAAACAAGGTTGTAGTTAGGTATTCTGCATGACTCAGATATTTTTATGAGTAACAATAATACACAATCATAACGTTTTACACAAGGAAGTAATTCTTTTTGATTTATAGTAGGTACTTGAACAAACTGAACCATGTAAATAGTATGTTGTTGTTGTCCCATACTTTTGTAAAGAAATTAAAGAAAAATTTATTTTTAAAAGGTTCCACCCTGGTACAATTGACTGCAAAAATATGGAATTATGAACCCTTCAGATATATTGGCCACAGACCGCTGTAACAAGACCGTAGTAACACATCTTTGAGAAGTTCGAATATATAATTTTTTTACATGACTGTACATAAATCAGTGTGTTCAACTGTACCTTTTAAACACTGAGATAGGTGATTGAAAAGTTACGAAAAATACTAAGGCGTGTAATGAACTAAAACAAGGCGTAAGGTGTAAGACCTGGTAGGTAGCCTAGAGTTTGACCTTTGGGCTGTCAAGCAGAGGATCGTTATTATTAAATACCCAGAGGTTAGGTTTAAATACTCAGAGAGTTCTCGAAATTAAATTTGAAATTTACCACGAGCTTTACACTGAAGAAAAATATCGTAAGGAAACCCGCACAAATTGCGACGCAAATCAAAGGTGTGTGTGAACTTCCCAGTCAGTCGGCGGTAGGTATTTTTGACATTCATAAGTGCTTTTTGTAGCCTAAATTGATAAAGATATTTTGACCTTTGGACTTTAACTAAGCCAAATTCCATTATTATGACACAAAAGTAGTACAGTGCCACCTACCGACGTGGAACCAGAAGTATTTAATAAAATCCTTATTTTTTGTGGCAACTAATCTTCATGTCATTTTATTTCTCTTTATAAAGCAAAGTAATATCTCGGACTCGACATTTTATAACTTCGTCAAAAAATAACCGAGAGACGGTAGAGAACTGACTCGGAATTTAACGACAGTACTTACTTTTAGCTCTTTTTCCAGGGACAAATAAAATGTGCATTTGACATTCGTGCTGTAGAAGGTTCCTTTGAGTTCGAAGGTTAATCGCTTGGGGCCAGAATCGCTAAGAGCGTGTGTAATATAAACTGCCGGTGTTGTCAACGACTTTAAACAATTGAATGTCGCCCTGTTCTCGAAACTTCGCGTCGCATATCTAAAGCAGTAAAGTTGAGATTTAAAAAATATTAACGATAAACGTTTTTCGGGTTCTGTTCCACGAAAAGAAAGTTTTCTTACGCCTTTTCAACTGATTTGCGATGAAAGTTACGATAGATGTCACCACATACCACTACTGGCGAATGCAAGCGATTACGATTTTTGGCTGTTTAGATAAATCTCCGATAATCTAAAAAGGTTGTTTGAACTACGACATTTGAATATTGAAAATAATTAGCAAAACCGAATTGGGCAAGATATAGGTTTCACTTACAGTTTGTTCTGGCTCTATTCCTCAGTCCCAGGGACACATTTAAGACACAATCACAGCACTTTCAGAGTTTTTTATGAATAATTTAAAAGAGCGCGCGCCGGCCGGCATTCATTTCGAGCTGTCAATTTTGCGCAACTGACTGGTGGCGCCGCCGTGCGGGAGAAAGCGGAAAGTTCATTCAGCCAGTATGTTTTTGATATGTGCAGGAGGTTTTAATGCACATATTACTAATTATATCTGCCCAATGTAACGTACATAAACCCCCCACCGGGAATCTACCCCAGATTCCCCAGTTTACAAACCAAACCAGGGATGGTATTGAATAAGGTAAGTGGACTGTATAGTGTAAGTATTTGTTGACTTAGTGAACTAAACACGTGTAGCTGTTAATTGAGTAAAATAAATGACTTATTTCGAACCTAAAATTGTCATAAATTTGACACCTTCTTGCGTCAAATTCATGCAAAGAAACAAAGAAAAATAAAAATTATGCTGAATCCAATTCCATGGGAAGTGGACTAAGCTTTACAACGGGTCGCGTGTATTCGCCATTCTGGGTTTTTACTTTTACCACCCGTACAACTCCATCAGCTCCTGGATAAAGTTCCGTCACGCGACCGAGAGGCCATTGAAGCGGAGGAGCGTCAGCATGAATAAGAACGAGTTCGCCAACTTGAATATTACGACTATTCCTATGCCATTTTTGTCGCTGCTGCAGCGTGTGCAGATAATCATTTCGCCACAATTTCCAAAATTGTTGGGAACTTTGTTGTACTAGCTGCCAGCGAGTTAGTCCGTAAGTTGGTTCGTCTAAGAGATCATACTCTGGAACGGCTAATAGAGAACGACCGACTAAGAAATGGCCGGGCGTGAGCGCCTCGAACTCGGACGGGTCGCTCGACGCACTTGTTAAGGGGCGAGAGTTCAGCACTGCTTCGACACGAGCAAAGAGAGTGCTTAACTCTTCGAACGACAGCGATCGCGTACCCACGACGCGCTTTAGAAGGAGCTTGGCCCCTTTTATGGCACTTTCATACATCCCACCGAAATGGCTTCCAGTAGGCGGATTGTAAGTCCATTTAACACTACGATTATTGAAACCGGTTAAAACATCTTCAGTACTTTGGTTAAAAAAGTTAGTGATTTCCGCGAGTTGCCTACCAGCGGACACGAAGTTTTTTCCGTTGTCGGATACAACGGTTTGACATAAACCACGTCTAGCAGTGAAACGATCGAAAGCTGCGAAAAAACATTCAGTTGAAAGTGCACTGAGAACCTCAGTGTGCACCGCGCGAGTTGAAAAGCAGACGAAAATTAAAAGATAGGACTTTGATATTTTCGCATTACGTCTGTTACTCTCTTTCGTATAGAAGGGACCGCCTATGTCAACACCGACAGTGTGAAAAGCATGGATACCTTCAATGCGGAATTTCGGTAAGTTGCCCATGATAGGCTGTATGTGTGAAGGATTGACTTTAAAACACCTAATACATTTCCTAAAACGAGATCTTACAACGCATTTTCCGGAAATAATCCAGTATTTCTGACTGATTACACTGTGCAATGTACGCGGACCGATATGTAAATAAATTTTATGAAAATAGTCGATAAGAATATTTGTAAAGTTGCACTTTTTGGGAAGCAATAATGGATACTTCTTTTGATACGGTAGTTCGGCGAGAGACAACCTACCCCCCACCCTGAGAAAACCGAGGGGGTCGACATAAGGTGCTAACCTTTTGAGTGATGAACTACAGCTGTAACCGTTTGAAATTGCTTCGAGATCAGCTGCAAAATGCTCTCGCTGAACTGATTTGATGAGCACATCGTGTGCGTTCTTTAAATCTGATAGAGACGAAGGACCTGTGTTCCTATTAGACTTCGTCGATCTACAATTGTTGATAAACTGAAAACAACGAGCTAAGACCTTTTGAAGTTTGCTAAAACTCGAATATTTTTCAGTTAAATCATAAACAAGATTTGAGTCACGTGTTGTGTTTTGCACGCTAGTTTGAGCCAAAGTCGCGCATGGAATTTTGAGTTCTGGCACATTTGCCGATTTAAATTGATCAATTGATTTTACTGGCCAATTCTCTCTTGGTGCGTCTAGCCAGCTCGGTCCTCCGAGCCACTCCGCTGTCGATAACAGCACGGAAGGTAGCGCTCCGCGCGAGCACACGTCAGCGGGGTTGGACGCGCCGCTCACGTGAAACCAACAATCGCTTTGCACGGTCTCCAAAATTTTGGAAACACGCGAAGCCACAAAGGTTTTGAGATTATAACTGGGTGTATTCAACCAACTCAGCACCACAGAGGAATCGGTAAACAAGAGTATTTCATGAACAGGAATTCGTTCAGACAATATTGACTTCGTATATTTGACTAACTTGACTAACAAATGCGCAGCCATTAGCTCGAGACGTGGAATGGTCACTGTCTTCAAGGGTGCAACCTTGGATTTTGCAATGACTAGACTGACCTTCGAATTACCTTGATTGTTAAAACTACGCAAATAGATGACCGCAGCTATTCCTTGAACTGAAGCATCGCAGAATCCTAGTATCTGGTAGTAGCTGTGCTGTTTGACAGTAACCTGGCGCTCGTGGCTAAAATTCGACAATAGCGGGAGCTCTGACATGTAGGTGAGCCACTCCTTTTCTAGTTCCGGAGGCAGCCGCTCATCCCAACCCAGCTGTTGGAGCCAGAGTTTCTGCATGAAGCATTTCGCGTAGAATATGCAAGGAGCCACGAAACCTAAGGGATCATACTGACGACCTATCTGTGACAAGACACTACGCTTGGTGATCGCCTGTGAAGCTGGAAGTGGATGGAATACGAAGGAAAACACATCTTCGGCGGGTCGCCACTGCAGACCTAAAACTTTTATGGATAGGTCCTTGTCATCCTCGAATGCAATGGGCGTTTCGCGGTGATCAGCTGGAACCCGAGCCAGTACCTGGGGACAGTTGCTGGCCCACTTACGAAGCAGAAATCCTCCTCCACTCAGCAACTCTAACAGTTCATCCTGTAGCCTAGCTGCTTCATCATAGCTGCTCACTGACCACAGAAGGTCATCGACGAAGAAACCCTTTTTTAGAACCTTGCTCGCTAAAGGATACTTCTCGCAGTCGTCGTCAGCCAGTTGATGCAGGACTCGGATCGCTAGGTACGGACTGCTAGCAACGCCGTATGTGATCGTGTTTAACTCATACACCTTTAAAGGTTGATCAGGTTGAAACCTCCACAAGATGTGTTGGTAATTGCGTTGAGATTTTTCGATCAAGGTCATTCGAAACATTTTACAAATGTCACTTGACAAGCAAATTTCATGTATACGAAAATTTATTAAAATCTCATTAATATCTGCTTGAAGCTTAGGACCGGCGTAAACGACTGAATTTAAAGAATTATTATTTGTCGTTTTGCATGAGGCGTCAAAAACTACTCGGAGTTTTGTCGTGGTACTTGACGGTCGGAGAATACAAAAGTGAGGAATTATGTACTTAGAATCCACAGTACCAAAATCACCTACGCAAGTCATGTGACCAAGGCTTTCATATTCGGACATGAATTTATTATATTCTTCCTTAAGTTCCGGAAGACGATTCAGCTTTGTTTCTAAATTGTTGAAACGACGTAACGCTTGTGGAGTCGAATCGCCGAGATCAAAACTGGGTTTGAACGGGTACTTCACTGTATAACGTCCCGTAGTATCGCGACTGTGTTCGTTTTGGAACAATTGTTCGACATACAAATCTTCTGGTTTTTTAGTGACGTCATACGGCACGTTTTCAGTCTCCCAGAAAGAGTTCATGATTTTATCGATACTACTAGTTTTATTAGCAGAGAACAAGTTGAGCGAAGCTGTATTTGACTCACAATCGTCACTCAGTACTGTCTGACCAGTAATGACATATCCGAATATGGAATGCATCGCGACGGGCAAACCCGGGTCACGTGGTAGTATATTTTGACCGTCATAAATGTAGGGAAATAAGTCACCTGCGATCAACAAGTCAACTGGAGCCGCCGAAAAGTAGTTCGGGTCAGCTAACTCTAGATTTTTGAAATTATTGATAACTTTGTTTGATAAGGTTACTGTAGGTAAGTTGCTAGTTATATTACTTACGACAACAGTATCAGTGCTAAGCACCGGACCAAATGAGTTTCGTGGTTTAATTGAACATGTAACCAGACCGAAATCTTGCACTGGCGCACCTCCCAGACCCATGGGTTCAAACTGACACTTGCGTCGAGACAAACCCAGGCGCTGGGCACACTCTTTTGTCATATAACCGGACATGGCACCGCTGTCAATGACTGCACGTACGGCGTGGTAAGTTCCCCATCGATCTGCGACGTGCACCATGGCAGTGCCTAACAGCACGGTTGAATTTGACGAACAAGTCAAGCCGACGTTTGGCATTGACCTTTGACTTTGATTTTGACCATTTGAAACGTTTTGAATACTTGAAATGTTTTGACTATTTGAACCGTTTTGATTAATTGATGAATTTTGAACAGTTGGAACTGTATCTAAGTGAATACTGTGATGGTGCGGTTGTTTACACAGCACACAACGCACTTTTGACGTACACTCGGACAACGAATGCTGACGAAAGCAATTTTCGCATAATTGAAGCTGTTTCACTTTGTCAAGACGCTGCACCGGTGTTAAATCAAAAAACTCGAAACATCGATACGTTGAATGCGGCTTGTCGCAAAATAGACATCTATTTAATTGTTCGCTATTATTCTTACTCACAGCTGACAAGCACGGCTTTTGGAACTGCTTTGGTGCACTACTGTAATTAGCAGCATTATTATTATTTTTTCGAACACAATTCGGCTTTGCAGAGGTGTTAGGGACACTCTTAGGCGTAAACTGAATTTTTGATGTACTAATTTTAACCTCCGACATTTCCAAAACACGCGCCTGTTTCTCTACGAAATTAATCAGCTGTTCGTAAGTAGGTATATCGGTTTGATCTACTGATTGTTCGAATTCGCGCCTAGTGACGGGGTCTAAATTTCGCAATCCCATATAAAACAGTATGAAACTCGATAGGTTACTGATTTTCAAAAGTTTCAATGCTTTAACACACTCTTGATACGTTTGTAAAAATGTGTTTAGACCAGTAGCCGACTCAGTTGACAAAGGCTTAAATTGAAACAGCCGATCTAAATAGCTCGTAGCTAAGGCACGAGTGTTCTCAAATTTTTTGACTAGCAAAGCCCATACTATCGGATAATTATCGGCCGTCACTGGCATCCCTTTGACCACAGTCAATGCCGAACCGCTGACTGCGGAGAGCAGGTAATAAAACTTCTCAATGTTCGTAATATCATTGTTGTTATGAATTAAACTCGTAAACGTGTCATAGAATGTTTGCCAGTTTTCTAATTTGCTATCGAAATGGAACAATTCTAGTTTAGGCAGCCGCGGCTTAGCCGACCGCGAGTCTGGCCCGGCAGCGCCCGGGCCGCGGCCCGCGGAGCGCGACGAAGGTCCGCTACCGCTGCCGTCACACGATTGCCAAGTGTCGCTATTAGCCTCCGCTACACTCAGAATACGGAAATACATGTCGTCAAAGGTTTGAATTTCTTGATAATTTGGTTTAAATTTCGGGTTTTGTTTCTTATTATAAGAATTTAACTCGAATATGCATTGTTCGAAACATTCCCGAGTCGAATGAAGTTCTTTAAGTCGCAAATTAAATTCGGTTAAACGCTCTGGTGGAGTTGATTTGGATAGTTCAAATAACGTTTGACATCGTATAAAAAGCAGTTCTTTTTTGTTGATAAGTTGTTCGACATCGAATTCTTTTTCGTCCATTTCGAATTAAAAAACAAAAGACGCGCGCGACGCGTTGCAAAGAACGAAAATTGAAAACGTTTATTTTATACGTATTATTCTAGGTAAATAACTTAGATTAGAAATAAGCCTGTTACCTTAAAACTGCGTGAAATGTGTGTTTTATGTGTATGAATGTGTATTTAGTTTGCAAACTGAGGATGCGGTTCGATTGACCAAAATGTTTGAACTACGACATTTGAATATTGAAAATAATTAGCAAAACCGAATTGGGCAAGATATAGGTTTCACTTACAGTTTGTTCTGGCTCTATTCCTCAGTCCCAGGGACACATTTAAGACACAATCACAGCACTTTCAGAGTTTTTTATGAATAATTTAAAAGAGCGCGCGCCGGCCGGCATTCATTTCGAGCTGTCAATTTTGCGCAACTGACTGGTGGCGCCGCCGTGCGGGAGAAAGCGGAAAGTTCATTCAGCCAGTATGTTTTTGATATGTGCAGGAGGTTTTAATGCACATATTACTAATTATATCTGCCCAATGTAACGTACAAAGGTTTTTCACAGATGCGAAATAAATATAAAAATAATTGACTGAAATAAAGAAAGAAAGAAATCATTTATTCGTGACAAAGTAGCATAGCATAAAAAAAAAGATATTAGAAATTGTTATGTCACGAAATGGTCCCAAATCAGCAAAAATTGATAATATTGACATTTGTGCATACCTTAGAGTATATATAAGCAAGCTAGCTTACTTATGTATACCCTAAGGTGCATACATTTATATAGGTTTACATAACAGTGTAGTTATGGTGCAAAACCATTTTTACTATTCAATTCATCATAGTTTAAAGAGAAAGTTGGCAGGGGATTGTTCAAATTTTCCAATTAGTGGAGATATACCTAAAATATGGAACTGATCCGGGGGATAACTTTGAATAGGTACCATACAAGTAAGTCAAAAGTTACAAGGTAACATTTTCCATGTCCAATAGCAAAGAATGTCGTCTTGACTTAGCAAATAACGAAGCTACTCACTTAGATCAATCAGCTCGAAGTTTACTTTGTGAAACACGACCACTTTGGTAAAGAATCCAGCAAAATGCTCGCAACTTAATGAAGAAAAGGGTGGATAAACTGAAGAGTCGCTATAACAAGAGTTAGCACCAGAAGTCATAAACTGTCTGAACTGTATCTAACAACCTTCGTACAATGTTGGCGGAGATATTGCCGTGAAAAAAGCGACTGTATTCGCTTGTGGGCGGTTGTTCGCTAAAACATACATTTTAATGGTTAAGAATTCGGTATGTGATTATATAGATTGTATTTTGTTCCCGTTTACTATTACGCTTTACAGATCATGTGGCAAAGTAGTAACTTTATTCGTATAAAAATCATTGTTAAATTTTTATTAACTACTGTACACCATTCCAAAATTCAAATTGATCCGATTACAAGAAATAGGTAAAAATCGACTAACAAAAATAGTCCCAAACTACTCCATTACTCGTATACTCCAATTCAATAGAATCTAACAATCCTGCAGACACTTCCAGCCTTCTAATATGAACACCGGGCTGCCTAAGGCTTTGTGATGTGACTATTATTCTTTTTTGATTTCTTTTAGATGATAATTGCAACAACAGGGACATATATAATTGAATTGTACTTTAGATAAAAGCTTGTTAATAAGTTTTAAATTTAATTTTTAACACAAGGTATAAACCTAAGTTAACCATATTTAAGTAAGTAGGTACTTTTACTAAGTGCTTGGATTGTCATCTCATCCTACCTGAACTAATGTATGATAGATGTCAAGTCAATTGACTCTAGAAATGGATCAAATTTAACTTGCAAGATTTTGTTACCGACAGACAGAAGCTGGGACAGGTGTAAAGTAAAAGCTTGTAAAATAATTATGAACCCGTTTTGAAAGACATGACCTTTTTTCGCTTATTTCTGATGCAGGATAACAAGGTGTGCAAACTAATTATTTAGACACATTTAAAAGCCGAAGAGTCAATTTTACGAATATTCAAATTTTTACACCATAGGTATTAGTTGCGAATCTGGCAATTTACCGTTAAATTAAGCCGCACTCAAACTGGTTTGTTACCGTTTCAAATGACAATGTAAAGTCAAAATCCACACGGAACACAAAAACTATTGCAGAACTAACTTTCTGTAATTCAACGCATAACAAATTCGTCGATAATGAGGCAACACGATTAAACAGACAAAACTCGTGCTTCAAATGTAATCTTCGGAAGGTTTCAGAACGAATGTAATGATATCGTACCGAGGCGCGACTTATCATTAATTTAGAAGCCCGATTAGACGCCGCCGCCCGACGACGGCCACTAACGAGCATAAGTTTCAAATAAATATAGCTTTATTTTTATTCCACCCTGCCAATGTTTTGTTCGACCAATTGTGCAAACTTAATTGGATGGAGCGATTTGACGTGATGGTAGTCTATATTTCAAAGGGTCATAAATGGTAATTGAACTGGGTAGGTGCAGCGTAGGCTGTGTTCGCGCGATGTTAGCAATGGCTACACTTATTCGAGCCTATCGTAAACTTAATAGAACATACAGTGCGTTCTGTAGTGTTTACCGAACAGCACCAATTTATGCGAATATGTGGTGCGGATTGGCTGCTGGCTACTGCGACAGTAACATTCAATTCCGCACCCACGCTGCGCTTGCTGTTGCAATAAAAAGGGGAAACACTTTTTGCATTCCGGAAGTTAACTAGTCTCTTCGCATTTACGGCAATGTTTGTGCTTTTAACACCGAGGACTGTTATAGCTGAAAGTTATAATGAAATAAAACTTTTATAACCACTGCAAATTATAAAAGTAGTCCGTCTACCTTTAGTATGTAATTATATTTAATTATAATTATAGTGAAAATTATGGCTTATCATTTCTATCTTACCTTAGTCGTAGTTGTCTGCAAAGGCAATCCAGAAGATACAGCACAAACTTCCACTTCATATCTGTCAACACCAGATTCTCGGTCCAAGGAAACAGCTGTAGATAAGATTCCTAATGAAGAATCTATATCAAATAGTCTGTCCACTTGGCGACCATCACCAGTCACATTCACTATATAATACTCTAACCCGGATTTATAATTGTTTGTAAGATTTAAAACCGCCGTGCCTACTGGTTCGTTCTCAGCAACCGACACTGAAGGAGGATTGGTCCAAGTAACACCTTCTAGCTCAGAGCCGCCCATTATGACCGTTAGGTAAGTCTCAGTACTCTTTTGTTCACTCAAAACCGCTTCGTCAGTTGCCTTAATGACTAAATTCCACCTAGCTTCAGGTTTCGCCGGTGGATACCGAAGAGTCAGCTCACCATTGCTTCTATGTAAGTCAAAAAGGTCATTTCCTCCATGAATTAGCTTGTATGTTACTAGACCATTTGTTCCGGAATCCAGGTCACGAGCTATCACGTTCATAATGAAAATGCCTCGACTGGTACTCCTTCCCAGTCTCTTCGAATTCACTACAGCTGCATTCATTGAGACAAAAACTGGCGCGTTGTCGTTGATGTCTTCAACGATGACAGTGACAAGTTTTTCTGCCGATAGCCTAGCTGAAGCTGGTTCTGCTCGGTCATAAGCAACGATAGTTATTCGAAAAGTGTCGATGCTTTCCCTGTCAATTGGCAATAAAGTATGAATCACTCCTGTAACATTATTTATAGCAAAATGCCGATTGTTATCGTTGGGATCTTGATGTGTGATCGAATAATATACTTTGCCATTCAGCCCTGAGTCTGGATCTTCAGCTGTTACCGTAACTATTGGAGTACGTTTCGGAATACCCTCTCTTATTTGGCGAACAATGGCCGTGTTAGTAAAAATAGGTGCATTGTCATTTGCATCTATTACGTTGACAACAAAAGAAATGCTAGACGAAAGGCTTGGGTTTCCACTATCGGTTGCTGTAATATTTAGTACATATGATGTTAGGTCTTCGTAGTCCAGCTGTTTGTGGAGGAAGAGCTCGCCAGAATAGTTGTCAATGAAAAATGATTCTTTTCTGTTTCCTGACGTTATCGAGAATTGTAGCTCTTTGTTAATTCCGAGATCCGCGTCTGTTGCATGAAATTGAATTATTTTAGTATTGATGGGCTCTGTTTCTAGAACTGAAACTTTCATTTGCGTTTGGGTAAATACTGGTGCATTGTCGTTTTCATCAAGCACTTTAACTGATATAGTGGTAGTTGCGGAAAGGCGTTGCGTCTGGCCAGAATCTTGAGCTAGTATTGTCAAGAGATAATTATCCACCAATTCTCGATCAAGTGCTTTCTTTATCAATAATTGACCAGTAGCTTCATCCAAACTAAATTTACCCATGTCATCTCCTCCAATAAGCTTGTAGTATATGTCGCCATTAAGACCTTCATCAGCATCTGTTGAATATACTCTCATTATGGAAGCTCCCACTGAAGCACCTTCAGATACTTCAACTTTGTATGGTGTTCTCACAAAAACAGGGGCGTTATCATTTACATCTGTAATGTATATAGTAACTCTAACAGAATCAGAAAGTCTTTGTTTACCATTATCTGTAACAGTCACAGTCAACGTGATGTAGTTTTGGCCAGTATTATGTACCAAGCTTTCTCTGTCGAATGATTTGAGTGTTTTGATGAATCCATTTCTTGTGTCAATTCTAAAATCACTTTGTGCTGACGACAGACTAAACGTCAGTTCAGCGTTCCGTCCAATGTCTTTATCAGTTGCAGTCAATTTACCCACAAAAGTGTCTTGAGGCTCATTTTCTTTTATTTTAAATACAAATGTGGTATTCGTGAACTGTGGGCTGTTGTCATTTTCATCGAGTACATGTATCACTACAGGAACCTGTGAAGACCTTATTGGCTTTCCGTTATCTGAAGCTATAATTGTTAAAGAGTAATAGTCTCTTTCTTCACGATCTAATGAACTTTTAACATAGAGGTAACCGTCCGGAAAAATGCCAAACTTATTATCAGTATTTCCTTCAGCTATTTCATATGATATCGTACCACTTGCGCCTAAATCTGCATCTGTAGCCGAGATTGCGAAAAATCGTGTATTAACCAGAGTTGACTCAAGCAGTGAAGTCTCATACGACGTGTGATCAAAAACGGGAGTATGGTCATTTACGTCATCTATTATTGCAGATATGGTGTGTTTGGTTGAGAGAGCTGGATTTCCGTTATCGGTAGCAGTTACTTCAATCGACACAACGCTATCAGGCTCGTTTGTAATAGACTTATTCAAATATATTACTCCAGTTGTTTCTGAAATACGAAAACTGTTTTCAGGGTTATTGCTCAGAGTATAAAATACGGTTCTATTTGACCCGGAATCACGGTCAGTTGCTCTAGCAAAATAAATTTCGTGTCCAACAGCCATGTTTTCAGGTATGTGAATTTCATCTTTATCCTCTATAAACACCGGAAAGTTGTCATTTATGTCTAGTACTGATATGTTTACAGTCGTGAATCCAAATGCAACTCCACTCTTTGCTAGAACTGTAAGGTGGTAATTCATTTTTTCCTCGCGATCAATGTTTGACTCTGTAGTAATTATGCCGCTTCTTTCGTCAATTTTAAAAACATTTTTCGGGTCGCCTTCTAAAATGTGGTAAGAGATCCGATCACTGGACATACGAGCACTAACTTTACCAACAAAACGGCCAGTTTGAGCTTTATGGGTGCCTTCATCTTCAACCACTTTAAAACTATATCCATTGTACTCTTCAAATTCTAGATTTTTTCTATGAGACATTTTCACGATTTCAACTATAGCGTCATCAAAAGCTGTTCTATTTCCTTTATCTCTACATGATATTTTCAATGTGTATGCTGCACCTGGCGCTCTGTGGAAATCTTTTTGCAAGAAAACATTTCCAGTCCAAGGCTCTACATCAAAAAATCCATCTCCACCACTTTCCAATTTGTACATCACTTTAGCATTATCGCCTTCATCTAAATCAAATGACTTGACTTGAACAATGGCAGACCCTGGTGGAACGTCTTCACTGATACTTTCAATGTATCGTTTGGGATAAAATACTGGGTCATTGTCATTCACATCTAAAACGCTTAAGAAAACTGTAGCAGTAGACGACTGAGGTGGAAATCCTTGATCTTTAGCGAGAACTTGAATTTCATACAAACTTATTCTTTCTCTATCCAATTCGATTACAGTACTCAACTGGCCAGTCAGCGGGTCAAGGATAAATGTGTTGGGATACTTTCTTTCGATACTGGATGGCAAATAGTAAGAAACTGATCCATTTGTGCCTTGATCGTAGTCAGAGGCAGTAAGAATAAGTATTTCCTTTATTGGCTTTATATTTTCGTGAAGAGTAGCATTAATTTCAGACTGTGGAAAGGATGGTGCCTCATCATTCTCATCTAAGATGGTAATTTTGAGCCTCGTGTACGCCCACTTAGGATTAGGTCCACCATCTCTCGCTGACACATTAAGTTCAACAGTGCCCTGAATTTCACGGTCTAATATTGACCTTGTTGTTACAAGGCCTGTTAAATGGTCAATAAAAAACCACTGTTGTTGATTGCCATCGTAAAAATCGTAATAAATTTCAGCATTAACCCCAGTATCCTCGTCTGTTGCAATTATTCCAGCTATGTACGTACCAGGTGGTGCAAGTTCACTCAAGATTGCTGAATATTCTGATTTCTCGAACACTGGTTCATGATCATTTACATCATTAACATGAATAACCAAAAACGACGTGGCTGTCCGAGGAGGACTGCCCTTGTCGGTGGCAACAACAGTTAAATTGTACTTACTGATTTCCTCTCGGTCTAAAATACCGTTGACATGTACTATGTAAACACTGGACGTATTCTCAAGTCTAAAATGATTTAACTCATTACCTGCTGTTATTTTTACACTAGTAATGCCGTTGAATCCAGCATCTAGATCTGTCACGGTAATAGCAGCCACTAGTGAACCATTTTTTGCATTTTCGTCAACGGTGGCAAAATTGGCTGTCGGTGGTACATACGTAAAGGTAATGACGGGATCGTGATCATTAGCGTCTATGAGGTTGACTGTAACGTACGTTCGAGCATCTTGTCGTGGGACTCCATGATCCCGTGCAATAATTGTCAATACGCAGGTCATATTGCATGTCATATTGCTGCAATACTTTGGGCAGTTCAGTTTTTTAGCAGTTGTTATCACACCGGACTCTGGATCCACCGCAAACTGTTTCTCCGTGTCCGTCACTTCATAAGTTATTTTACTATTATCACCTAAATCACTGTCCGTAGCGGTCACCTTAAGGACAGTGGTCCCTGGCGGTACGCTCTCATTTAACGACACTGAAAAGTCACTTTGATCGAATATCGGAGGGTTATCGTTTACATCTAAAATAGTAACGTTCACTTGCAAATACCCGTATTTTGGCGGACTACCACCGTCACGCGCTGATATGTTTAGGATATAAAAATCATTTGTTTCCCTGTCAAGTCTGCCAGTGGTTTCTAGATGGAGGTAGGAGGTTTGGCCGCTGGGGTTGACGGTGACGTTTAAACGGAATTTGCCCTCGCTATCGCCATCGACGATTCTGTAGTCGTTAGCGATACCGTTCTCTCCCAGATCCTTATCAGTCGCCGCGTCAAGCAGCAGCTTGGTCCCGGCCGCGGCGCTCTCCGAAAAAGATACAGCGATACTCGGTTCCGGGAACTCCGGGTAGTTATCATTAACGTCCGTGACCCGCAAGCGCACTTCTATTGGATACGTCGGTTGGCTAGAAAGGACAACAAACGCATAGCGGTCGACCGCCTCCCGGTCTAGTTCGACGTTGGTCCGTATCTCTCCTGAGACAGGGTCGAGGACGAACTCCTTGGGTGGCTCGTTGAAGCGGTAAGTGAAGCCGGGTTTGGTAGGAATCCTGCCCACGAGGGTGCCGGCGGGCTGGGCCTCCGGCACGCGGAGGTCGACGCCGGTGTCGACGGCGCGCGACTGCATCTGCTCGGCCGCGGCGCGCGCGCACAGCAGCAGCAGCAGCACGCGCCAGCCCCTCATCCTCATCACCCTCATAACACCGACATCGCGCCCGGTCCTCGTCAGCGAAAGTCAGCGCCGGGAGCGCTCGCTGTGTCCCGTTCGCGCACACTCGCGCGCTCGCTCGCCTCAGGTATGCAACATGGCGGCGACCTGCGCGCGCTCGAATATCTCACGAAAGTGCGACCCGCCGCTGCGCCTACGCGCTTCGTAAACACACGTGACACACGCACTGTACACTAGAATCCTGGGTAGTAAGTTAACACTGAACAAGCTAAATATCGGTCGCGGTTTGCGCCGGAGCACGTTTAGGCATCACTTTTCAGTTATGTTTATGTCAGTTTGACAGTTGTTGCGCGGGCGATCGGCGCGGCATGCGGGTTGCGTCGCGGTCGACACGGCACTGGCAGGAGGAGGCTTTCACGCCGCCCCGCCGCCCCTCCGTCGCGCGCGCCCGCCTCCCCGCAGCTTTGAAAGCTCCGCGTGATGATGATGCTAAGATAACGGCCTCCGAACGATTCTACTGCTTATTGTATGATACGAGTCACTCACTATTCCCAGAAAAGCTCGGGTGCATACGGCACAGGTAGGTTGTAAAACAACGCTTACCATGTTTTTTTAACAGTTCAGGTAAATTAAGAAATATTAAGTTATGGCCGCCATTAGGGTTGTGCAACTGATAGGACGATTTTTTTGTCGCAATCGTAAACAATGCTTGGGACTGGTTAGAATTTTCTTTGGAATATTTTTTTTCACAAACACTTTCGAGAAGATCGCCCTGCCTGTAGAATAAAATTACTTCTCTTTGCAAATATTAATTTACGCTTAAAAATAAAAATATGAAAACGTCGTTAAGCAAAAACATTATTGTGATTAAAAATAATTACACGCTAAAGAAAGAATTTCTTGAAGCGCAACAACGCGTTGAAGTCTTTTCTATGAGTGCACAAGTTCAATAATTGTTCATTAAGGCTGCGTACGAAAAAATTCTGTAATTTTTGCTCATCTTTTGGATTTGATTGGTCGATTCAGATGTTAGTTTGCTGTTCATGTCAATAAAAGTATGAAATACGTGATGTAGCGAAGTAGCAACTTAAAAGTTTGCAGATCTTTTGGATGCTTTGAAGTTTTTTTTAGAAGAGACAGTTTTAATTTTATGATTGGGATCATGAGCTAATTATTAAAATTAAGTCTTTCACTATTTACTAACTTAACCTAACTACGTAATTTGCAATAGTGATATTCTTTGTTCGTAACATTCACACTAGAAAAACCAGAAATATGTCAACCTAACTCGTCTTAATTGGATTCGGTACGATAAATATGGAAGTAATTTCTCGTATTATTTTTTATTTGGCTCATATTTATTTGTAATAATTGTAAATTTTCTTCTCCTTACCGCTTTATACAGAGTGTCTCAATCGTTAAGAAGATTATTCCTTAATATAACAGATATCAAAAAAGTTTAAACTGTTAAAGTACTCTACCCAATGAGTACCTACCCAGGTAAAATCACATCAATATTTTTTCTTTTAAACCAGAAATATCCCAAATATTAACTTCAAACCCTCCCATGGCTCCCATACATTCAATACGCTGTTAGTTGAAAAGGCCTAATCATTTCACCATTAACTTATGATTCATGAATTATCTTTGTCATCATTAACATCATCATCTCAGCCGTAGGACGTCCACTGTTGGACGTAGGCCTCCCCCATAGACCTTCAGTCGCTTCGTTTGGTAGTATAGGTTGGAAGTTAATACTTTGAAAAAAAAAACATATTATGTAAGTACTTTAGTTTCCTTTTAAACCTTAGCGGTCCTGAGACACCGACGACGCTTAGATAAAAAAAATATTACTAGGTATTTATACTAAATTAACTTAGGCTAATTTTGCGGGAAATCAGCATAATCCCAGCGGGATAGGGATAAACGAATTTTTCGCACATGAAGTCGCGGTAGCCAGGTAGTGCATAATTTTTTTTTACTTCCCAACTAGCAAATCATGTCGTAAAAAAGTCAACATTACGTTTCTATTTCAGCTATTGGTCGTAAGATAGATCTATAAAATGTCGAAAGAAAGGTCTGTGCACGTTCTCTCAACGCGATTTGGGCACACTTCTTTCAGCTTTTAAGTGCTGTAAATATCGTAAGAGTATCGTATGAATAGCCAAATAATTGAAAGAATATAGAGTAATCACAACTCGAATGCTATATAGTTCTATGATAGACATCAGTTTGCCATTATTCCACACATAAGCCTTATACAAGCTGATATTATCTCTTTCATTCGACTTATTTATCGTAAAATAGCAGCGCGGTTGCAATCACTCGACTTTTTGGTCGTGAGAGCGCAAGCAAACGACAAATTAATTTATTGGAGCAACAGAAAATATAAGTAAAAGTATTTTGCTCATTGATGTTATATTTTATACCACCCATAATGATTTTAAGGTAACTCTTGACACTAGATCGTAGGTCTTACTTTCATGTGCGGAATAAAATTTTTCGTATACATTTCTTAAATTTTCGTTAATATTTTCATGGGCCGCAAGATTTTTCAGTAGAAAATTAGTGAGAAATCATATTAATTTAAAAGTTAAAATTAATTCGCCATTATATCATCTCACTCGTCATCCTAAAGCATTCACTCGGCTTTTTAGTGGAAAAATAGAATTGAGAATTCCTTTTTACGACTTAAGCAGCGGCATTTTGTATTAGTTTAGGGGTCTTTAGTGGTGAATGTTAAACCATTATCATTTTATCTTTTATAGGTGATAGTAAAATGGTAGTTTACTTGGATGTGGACAAATTCTTAAATAAAGTGATTTAAAGCAGCTTATGGAATCGAAATGGCCTTGGATAGAGATGCTTCAAAAATGTCATGTTCAGTAGAATCGTGAATATTTTCTAATACTGAACCCTCGTTAAAATTATTTGATGGCACTTCACCCGTAGCTGAACCCGATGTAGCAATTGTACGATGAATCCTGCGAGTGTACAATTTATTAATTTTCCGTCGGAAACCACCACTTCTTTTATTTTTTTTTCCATTTGTTATAATACATTTTAAATTAAAGTAAAGCAAAGCGGTTTTTATTGTCACGTGCTGTAAAAGATTTCAAATAACATTTATTCCATTATTACGCTGTGTGATAGCTGTTAAGTAATATTTACACGACCTCGGGCCCTGTAATAGATTAATTTAAAGCGTTTTCTCAACTTCAATATTCACGTCGAAAGAAAATCTTGCAGACAGCTATTATATGACATTAAGTGCTATAAAAGTAACTGAAATGCTATTTTGTCGAATAAACCACTTTTACTCAGCAATTGTGCTGTAATAATTGAATGTCGAAATATGGTGCTATAAAAGTTAGTTTGACAACAAATTAGCAATTTGGTTACATTTATACAACCGTCATAAGACATATGGTCACAAGAAGGTGATCGAGAGATATCTTTATACAGTTGTCGAGTAAATGCGATATGAGTTTGTCGAGAGCACGTTTACTAGACATGTTTATGCAGCAAAAAAGCATTCGATGCTAAACAATCCAGAGAGTTGCTTTTAAACGGCTTTTTGATAATGACAGATCTTTCACACGAGTGTCTTTCGACTTAAGGTTGTAAGAGAGAAGCTTATACGGCTTAATTTGCTAGTTGGGTTTTTAGTTGTCTTTTTTGGTGGCTTTTTTTTTCGGTGTTTTTTTATTTTTACTGGCGTTTTTTTGTCGGGGGTTTTTTAAATTTTAAATTTAAGTTTTTTTAACACGTTGAGTGCTATACGTATCAAAAATAAGCGATCGCGTAGTTTGCGTCGGTGCGGCAGCCGATAACCTCTACCTGTCCCAACTTGCGGGAGCCATAAAAACCACAAATCTTACAACCTGAAAGAGACAAATATACGTTTGGGCATGATTTATCAAGTACTACTCGAGAATACTATGTTGAAAGTACGAATTATTTTTAATACTAACGCACTGCATCGTAATAATTTCACTTCAGTGCTGAACGTATCATCTTTTATGGTCTTACTTCAGTGCTATACGTATTATTTATAACACGTACCGCCATTTGAGAAAATAGTGAAGTACCTTGCACCTTGAGATAATTAGTTGTGATATATTGAGAGCTACTTTCTTCCGCCATCAATATAAAATGATCATGTAGGATATTATAGACCGAATTTTGCAAGAAAACCAAAATACAGTTTCAACTTGAACATTATGTTCTGAAAATTTAAAAGTGATAATCTTGGAAAAGAAGGTAATGAACGCCGTCAGTGTCCCTGTCCATATTCCCGGTACTTCGAAAAATCAACCGAACCCACAAATTGTCTTAATAAATTAACAAAGTTTTAATAAATTTCACCAAAACGCTTGCCATCGACAGTCGATATATATCTGGTTCATTTCACTTCCCTATTCGTTTATCGACTAAATTTAAATAGGTGCGGTACGAATCAATTTTAACTCGTAGAATTAGCAAATTTAGATACTCCTGTGCTATACGAATCGAATTCAATACATAACTTTGATACCTAATAATTCAGAAACCATGCTTAAGACCCTTGTGCTATGAGAGTAGGGTGTAGTTTGGTTCAATACTATTCGATTTTGGCTATAAATACTTATTTAATTACGTTTTCCAAAAAAATACCGACCGGTGAAGGTAGGTCTAGTTACGTATTGAAAGTGATTCGTAACGTAGGAACGGCAAGTCAGCAATGAGTCAAATTTGATACGTACCGCATTTGTGGATAGTTTTTAATATTTAGAGCCGCATTCAACGTGTTAATTCATGATTTTTAAACTTTGGTATATTTTTTAAGTGTACTTGTGTGTTGAATATCCTGGCTGCAGCATCAGCTCATCGTGTTGCCACCATTGCATTGTATGTAGAATCAAATACTGATCAAAATAATGATGCTGGCTGCAGCATCAGGCCGAAAATTACATAATCTTGCATAGTTATATAGCATACATGGGTGTTTCAAATTTTAGGTCTCAAATATGTTTGAAAGTAAAGTAAATACCCATTAAGGCGTCTAAGATTCCTACCGCAGCGAACAAAAGAGCTGATGATCTTGAAACGGCTGAACCGATTTTGATAAAACATGTCTAAGAACCATTGCTAGAAAACTAGCTTTCAAATAAAAAAACCGCATTCAAATCGGTCCACCCGTTTAAGAGCTATGGTGCTACAGACAGACACACAGACTGACACACATAGCGGTCAAACTTGTAACACCCCGTTTTTTTGCGTCGGGGGTTAAAAATGTTACGAAACAAAAATAAACCCTGTATATATGAACTGAAACAAATTACTTAGCTCACCCGCGACCTTAACTTATATAATGACCATAAGACCAATAAGAAATGCCGTATCTAATTCTGGTTAACTACATATTTATAAGCTTTAACTTGACTTGCAATGTTGGTATATGTAACTAATTTGCCATCTCATTTAATCATTGATTTATACTCTATGGATTCGCACGTTCATGTCAACAATATGTTCAAATATCGGACTGTCACAAGACGTCAACGCTATATAGATTATACACCGCAGACGTGACACAGCTATTTTACCTACGAAACTTAATCATTTTGCATCTGGCAAAATAGATATTTTCGAAAAAAAAACAAACTTTTTTACTGCATTTTTTTAATCAATTGAAAGAAATTATCTTAATAAATAGGCAGATAGTGAATGAGGTTTTGAAAAAAAGCTGAAGCACTAGAAATGTGATTGAAACCTGTAATTCAACGGTTCTTAAGCCTTTATCGCAATGGAACCCCTTATTGGAAATTTAAAATTTGCCGGAGCCCCAAAATAGTCAAAAATGGTGTACTGAGTAATATTATATTATTATTATTTTTTTTGTTTTTTAGCATTGATGTATATGTAGGTACTTACTAGATTCGCACGTTCATGTCAACAATATGTTCAAATATCGGACTGTCACAAGACGTCAACGCTATATAGATTATACACCGCAGACGTGACACAGCTATTTTACCTACGAAACGTAATCATTTAGCATCTGGCAAAATAGATATTTTCGAAAAAAAAAACAATCTTTTTAACTGCATTTTTTTAATCAATTGAAACAAATTATCTTAATAAATAGGCAGATAGTGAATGAGGTTTTGAAAAAAAGCTGAAGCACTAAAAATGTGATTGAAACCTGTAATTCAACGGTTCTTAAGCCTTTATCGCAATGGAACCCCTTATTGGAAATTTAAAATTTGCCGGAGCCCCAAAATAGTCAAAAATGGTGTACTGAGTAATATTTTTTTTTTTTTTTTGTTTTTTAGTAGCAATGTATGCTTGCTCAACGAAATTTCAGATTTTTTAAAAGCGAAAAAGATTTTCGGAATGCCGGAGGGGATTTGAATGTTATTAGTTACTAAAATGCGTATCGCGTGACATATTGACGTTCATAAAAATTAGTACATGGAAAAAGAATGACAGGTATAAATAAAGCAATTAAACGAATTGTCATGCATGTTCAGTCACAATTTTTTACCTACAACCAATTCTGAATGGGATCGTCTGCACGTTTTAGTCTATGATTGTAAGATGGCGTAATGTCAACGACTTTATAACCTTCGATGCGTTACGTCTTATTTAAAAAAATGTTTTTATTGTGGTATTACAATATTATTAGTTGCTTAATCACTTGTACAAGATGTAATTTTACTTACTTGAGTAGTGAATTGTTACTTACGTGCAGGTTCACGCCTATATTCGGAGTCTCAATCAAAAACTAGTTCGTCCGCCGCTCATGAATGTCAAAGTCATACTAAAGTCCTTTGCACAGTGCAAGGTGCAAAGCAGTGGAACACAATGAGTGTTCGGATGGCGTAATCTAGTAAGTACATATACATCAATGCATTTAATTTTGTTATTGTGTTTTCTTCCATTACAATAGTTGCGGGCTTTCCCTAACCGTAAAAAGATAATTGCTTTAAACATGTCCTTAACTCTAGTCATAATAAAATGGAATAAAACGTTACTCCTTGCCAAGTGCCTGCCTGACGACTACAATACGATGAACGAATAACATCTGCAATGCAAAGTCACTCATATTTACACCGTTCCACACGCTTTTAATTAAATTAGGTTTTATTACAGGCGTAGGCAATACAGGTTATCTTTAAATTGTTCGGGAATATTATAGGACATTATTTTAATAAGACGACTTGATCGCCCCATAAAGATTGTTCATCGAGATTTTCGACTCGAAGTGTAGGTATACATATTTTGATTATAGTCTGGTTATGTCGCTTAGATGAGGCATACTTTTAACATCGATCAATGTATGGATTTATTTGCTAACCACAATTAAAAAATCCCGAAAATTTACAAGGCTCTTTATAAGCTAAGGGCGTTTTCGAAAAAAGTATAGGTACCCTTGTTTTTCAAAATGTATTAAATTTTGTTCATCCGAGTCAGTTTTGGGACGCCCGTATTATATTGAGTGTATGAAAAAAACGTCAATAAGTGACATTTTCCTTTGGGACATTTTTTAAACTGTCTGAACCGATTATGCTCTTGATTATGAGTACGAAAAACCACTTCTAAAATTGAAAAAAATTGTGAAAATGCCCTTAAACGAAAAAAGCTACCATCTGGAATACTTCTACCACAAAATTTTGAAAACATCTTGTACCTATATCGACATCTTCCGTGAAAAATGATCTAATTAATGAGAACTATATCAAAATATTTTAGGTCGTTTGATAAGAGTTACCGGCAACAGACAAACGCGAAAAACGACTTTGTTTTAAAGATTTACAAAAATGAAAATCTTTATAGAACTGCTTAAATAACGGGATGTAATGTTTATCATTCGTCTTTTAGACGGGGTTAGATCTGTTTATCTCATATCATCCCAACTTTGACAAAATATCTAATCTGTAAATCAATACGTCATCAAGATGTACCCTTGAAATAATTAAATAATGTTATATGTATAAAGTTCACTTAGAAAATATTGATTTTGAAGTACATACTTACGACCTTTTTTTATGTATTGCCTATTTGCTTCTGCATTCAAAATATTTAAAAAAATGTAACCGTGTCTTGTATTGAAAATCGTTTTCTCAAAATACGAATATGTGATCTGGATTGCACAGGTAACGTGATTAAACAACTCAATTTTTATACAATATTTTTAAACCATAACAATTTAAATTACATAAGTACTAACTGTATACCTACCAAGAGCAAAACACAAACATCACGCCTGCATTCTCAAATGGGGTAGGCAGAGCACACGAAACATTACCGCTTCAGAGCCACTTTCAGCAATCCTAGGTTTTAAGTTTGACAAAAACGGATAGAGCTGTAGACTGTAGAGTGATCTTTGGAGTGTGAATTAGTAAAATGAAACAACTTTTTATAATAAAGCAAAATTAAAACACGCAACGCGGGCAAGGATTATGACAGCACTGTCTTTATTCATTTGTTTTCTTTCCGCGCTGCTTGCTTACCAATTAAATTTTATTAGTGGCCAATTGCTAGACAGCGTAGGTATACAAACTCTTTATTTAAACTTTGTACGTGCGTCGTCTACAAGAGAAAAACACCTTCATTATTTCATAAAAGCTGAAAAGTTTGTCACAATAAGAATGATCTCTGTCCATAAAGTTCAGATAGGTAGATTTGGCAAATAACAGTATCAATTAATGTGTATAAAATTGCAACTCTACATAGCACCTTTATTAAAATACAATACAGGGCGTGAAACAAATAACTGAAAACCTGGAAGTATTTTGTTCGAGAGAGAACTCAAGAGTAAGTAGAATCGATTACAATATATACTTTACCTGTATTATGTTTTCAGTGGACTAAACTATTTCGTATTTTTTTTTTGTAAAGCTTTTGTTTTATTCAAGTCCTTTTTTACAGTCGTGGACCAGGACCCCGCAGTTGCCAGACCTTTCGTTATAGTATAAAGAATAATCCCTATTTTGGATTATGGACGTACGAGTGATGCTGTAAGTAATTTATTGAATCAGACCATACTTTGCCGAGGTCCTTATAAATGATCTCAAAGTATTTCTTTGCTCATCCGCGACCTTATGATAGCTAGTTTGTTGTGGTTTACTAGTCTAACATTTGGTAGTATGGTTTACGGTTGTGTTGCCCTGAAGATGAGCCCTGGTTGAGTTTGAAACGCGTCAGTGTATTGTGGCGGTGGTAATAGATGGGTTTGTGTGATTTGTTTGTGTTCTTACAGTGTGGAGGTGGAGGAACTGCATTAACACGTACATCTTGCATAAACTCGGCTATCACAAGGTCGCGTGTGAGCAAAGAAATTCTTTTAGTACATTGATCCTATAAGGGTTCCTCCTTTTGTACGGTACCTTAAAAACAGAAATTAATTTACAAAAAAAAAAAAAAAAATTATGTTTGAACAAAAATTGATATTCTCATGCCTGATGCAGTGTATAAACACCGTGTACAATTTTAGATTTAGGGGCTGTTTCATCATCCATTGATTAGTGTTAACTGACGGTTAAATATGATGCCTTCTCTATTTGTCAGTTAACACTAATCAATGGGTGGTGAAACAGCCCCTTAATAATATATCTCAAAGTATTGTTTAAATATAATGACTCAGTGACTACTACACATTGAAAAATATTCTTTCACAAAGAAATAAAAAGCTCGGAACGTCGTCAATATTACATTATCCCACAGAAACCAGACAAAGTTGCGGGCACAAACTACTTGTTATAATTATTGTCGCAGTTTCTCCATCTTGCGGCAAGGCAGCTAACTACTTTCCCGCAGCTTTCCTCTAGTTACCAAAAAGCTCAGCCAACTTTTACTGATTGCCGCGTCGCATCCATAGATGGCGCTACGATGAAACTATTTACTTAGGTGGTCGTCCGCAAAGGTTGCATGCTACCGTGTCGCTAGATGTCACTAACATATGTAAAAGCGTGTAGTTGAGTCATTATGGAACCGTTTTACAATAAAGGTTATAACTCGACAAGGACATTACATCGCTCGAAGAATAGGATATACCTAACAGTTCGGGGAAAAGTCCTTAATGGCAACCACGAACCGGAAGACGAAGCGTTGGCTGGTGGAAGGTGGACTGCCGACATCACGAGAGTTGCGGGAAACTGATGGATGCACGTGGCGAGTTATCTTTCATTGCAGCGTTCTGAAGGGGAGGCCTTTGGCGTATGGGCGGTTCGGTATTTTTTTCTGATATTGTTTTCTCCCTAATAAACGATTCAACTGTCAGATTTTACGCAATTGACAATCGAATTTGCCGCTTCGAATCGTTTTTTTTTTGCTCACTGTTCGGTATTTATTCAAAAAAGACCTGGCAACCCTGATGGCAAAGGGCATTCGAAGACATACCTACAATTTTCTAACTCTCCGGGTTGAATAACAAAAATATTCAATCTATGCCACTGCTACGTATATGTAGTCTACTTATACATTTTGTTAACTTTCAAATTCAAATTCAAATCATTTATTCAGCAAATAGGCCGCAATGGGCACTTTTACACGTCATTTTTTTAATCTACCACCGGTTCGGAAAAAAACCTCTGTTGAGAAGAATCCGGCAAGAAACTCAACGAGGTATTTTTTTTTTAAAAAACAGATTCACAATATTTATAAATGATATCTATGTACTATACATTACAAGTATTTAACACAATTTTATTTTTAACACAGTAACGAATTAAGAACCACCCTTACTTTTCCAAGGTCGACTAAAAATATTATATCGTCATCAATATCATAGTAGCGCCCAACAAGTGGCTAAATGTCGACGATGCTACGTAGATGATTTGTTCATTTTCCTGAAATAAAAAAAATTACTTACCAAGTCTAAGGTCTCGAACCCCTAAATGCTACAAAACAAAAAGCCTTGGAAAAGTAATTTTGTTGTAAGTAATTAAATTTTCTTTCCCTTGATATAAAATTCCAAACCACCTCTCATTGTAAATTCATAAAGCGGTCGCTGTTCCGCTTTTGCTAAACATAGCTTTAAAACCTTTCTAAATTTAAACTTTGTTGACTTCTGATTTGTCGATGGATTTAATTTTGGAATGTATTTTAGAAATACTGTTATTTTCGTCTATAATCCTAAAATAAACGTACCCTTGCCCTAAAACGATTTGCTTAAAAAAATAAACAATTCTTATTTATATTACTACACAGTACGTATGATATAGATGGTCCTAAATACAAATATAGTTCCTTTTAAACAACACAACTTTCACCTTTTTGAGATAAATTTTTGAGTATTCTCTATCACTAATTTTTTTTTTTTGAAATTGCAAAATTAACTCTATCTCTTACCACTTCACGTTAATCTGCTGAAATAGTAGATGAAAGTATGGACAAAGATTTTAAGCTGTAGGTACATAAAGTATTTTTCGTAATTAGGCTTAAGTTATTAACTTAGCACATTTTAGACATTTACCTTCTTAGAGGCTTTAAAGAGGGTGAGGTTGACATGGAACTTCCGCAATTCGGAAGCCAGGAAAACAAAACTTTGCGACTAGGTAAAATATTATAAATTACTTCGTATGAAATTTAAAACATATGATAAACACCCCTAGAGGGTAGAAGAAGGTTGAAAGTTTACACGAAAGGGAACTTTGCCGTTTTGAAACGTGAAACTAGAATATTGGGTTAAAAAATAAAAATAAAGAGTAACACGACTCACTGATTATGCAAAATCAGCTCCTCGGGTGAAATATAGGGCGACGATATGAACAGAGTTTTCTTTTGTCTTGAAATTAAAGGGACGGAAATTAGTAGATTTAGTAGACAGGCGGTACTGTAAACAAAAATATTGAGTAATTTAGAAAAATTTTTGGCATTCGCCTTCTATGAGAATAAAAGGGGTTCAGGGTTGAATAAAAGTCCCGTAGTTTGGAAACAAAGAATATGCGAAGTGCATAGGTTCGAAAATAAATCTATAAATGTGTATCAAAAAAAGTCCTGACCATTGGCAAACTGACTGACCGACTTTCCGATTGTGAGAAATTCAGAAACTGTCCTTCACCAAGAATTACCGAAAATATACCTCGTTGAGTTTCTTGCCGGATTCTTCTCAACAGAGGTTTTTCCGAACCGGTGGTAGATTTTTTTGTACATTCATAAGTGTATGTTATAGCCTAAATTGAAAAAAGATACTTTGACTTTGACTTTGAATTTCATGGTAAAATTCAAATTTAAAATATATCCTGAATTCTATATTATCATCATCATCATCATCTCAGCCGCAGGACGTCCACTGCTGGACATAGGCCTCCCCCATAGACCTCCAAAATATTCTATAATAATTCTATATTATGTAATTATTTATGTATTTCCACAACATACCACATAATT
Source organism: Choristoneura rosaceana (assembly GCA_037349165.1). Lineage (NCBI taxonomy): Eukaryota > Metazoa > Arthropoda > Insecta > Lepidoptera > Tortricidae > Choristoneura > Choristoneura rosaceana. The sequence goes on from JAZBNJ010000051.1 coordinate 841,447, forward strand.
ACATAACACTATAAAAACTAGAGATGCAACGGATATCCGGCCACTATCCGGTATCCGGCCTATCCGGCCACTATTTTACTATTCGGCCGAATACCGGATAGTTGCGTACTATCCGGCCGGATACCGGATAGTAAAAAACTTATAATTATGATTAAAACCTGGTATTTATTTATGAATTTATCAATTATTGACATCAGTTTATTATTCTAAGGGCATGTTTCGATGAATTTTACATGACGGATAAATGTGATACCGTCTCGCGTCTATTCAGTCATATTTGTTCGTCAGTTAAAATTAATCAGTGGCTGGTGAAACAGCCCCTAAGTTAATTAATTATTAATAATTATACTCTACAAGTGGCAAGTTGCAACCTGCACGGAGTGTCATGCGCATATTCGAATCAGCTTAATTTAATTGTACGTAAAACTAGACCGAATATCCGGTGGCCGGATATCCGGCTATCCGGCCAACGGTCCCGCCGAATATCCGGTATCCGGTATCCGGCCAAACCACTATCCGTTTCATCTCTAATAAAAACACAATACAATACACACCACACACATATACATACACATACTTAAAATTGCACATAGATTTAGAAAAACTCAAAAGTGCGAGCCTGAGCCCAAACCCACAATCCTCCGCTCACGCTCGAAAGGTCAATCAAGTCACTAAAGCTATCCCACTAGGCTAGCATGCATTCCTTTAGAGGTATATTACTTTTTCGTTTTTTTTTATTGATCTTTTTTTTATTCGACTAGAAGGCAAACGAGCCTAATCTATGAAAAAAATAAATTTTAAATAATAAGTAAAAAGGATTTACTGTCATTTGGTGCAAATGGAAAATCGCCCACTTGAATTGACCATTTTGAATTTAAACCAAAATGAAAAATATTTAGAACCAAATTTATTTTTGTTGTAAATTAATTAAACCTAAATGGAATATTGTCCATTATAAAACAGGGGGCAAACTTAAATAAGCAATAAGTGAATGTTGTCTAAGTCAAGACTTAACTTAATATAAGGCCCAAAACAAATGTGGAATGTATTTGCATTTCGTCATATTTCTGGTATACGTAAAATACGTAAATAAAAGTGGTCGTTTTTTTTTCGGCATACATCAAATTGGTCAATTTTACTATAGACAAGTTTCCATTTTCGACGATATTCAGGATGGACAATTTTCCTTGTTGATGTTATTTCAAATTGTAATTTTCCTAAAAAAAAAAATTTAAAATTTAAACTGTTTATTTCAATAAAAAAAATCCATAATTTACTTGATAAACCTTAGCTTCTAATCTTAAATTAAAAAGATTTTTTGAGTTAAGGAGTCTCTAAAATTCTCTTTGTTGTACAATGTGATCATTCTAACATTGCTATACTTACACAATTCGTCTTAGTAATAAGAATTGAACCGCAACAAGCTCGGACCCGACACCCGTCGGAACCCTGTCGCAGGGGGCCTGCACTACTGTCATAAGGACTTATTCCTGCTTTGACGTATGATTTCGAGTTGTCCATTTTCCATTAGCACCAAATGACAGTAAATCGTGCCCACCAGTGGGTCATCCGTAAATTCTGGAGATAATGATGTATGACACTCAACAAAGGAAATAATGTGAAAATGATTAATTTCTAGATCGGCAGAGGAAAAGATGTTGATTTCTTAGTAAAGCTGTATTTTTTTTATTAAAAGTTACATAACGTGACGGAAAAGCTGAAAAGCCAACAAGACAAAGGATCTTCAAGATGACCTCAATTTGCATATGACTTGACTTCTAGAGCCAATAGCGCCTTACAATGTAGCCAACCGGGCTTGATAATATCTCCGTTTAATAGTTTTTCATTAGATGTAGGTGTGTATTTCTTCTTCCCCCTCCGTTTTCCTACAGTTCTAGTGCGCAAACTCGCACATGCGCTGAAACGCGCGCTCTTGTAGAATAAAGGTTATAAAAGGTTTCTATATTTAATCCCGTAACACATTTAAAAGGCTTTCAAACAATTATATGCCTACCGCATTTGGCTTTGAAGGCATCTAATAAACTAAAATATAAATAAATGCTGATTGGGGACCATTTAGTTTTAGCCTTTGATCTATTAATTACTAGAATCGATAATATGATCGATATAATTGAGTTCAGGGTTCAGTAAACACGATTGTAATAATGAGTTTTGAAAAAATACTTTTTGTCAAGTTTCATGACGCACATTTTCATTGGCAATGATGGTCTTTTAAAAAACGCTAGTAGTATAATAAACATGTAAAAGAGCTTTTAGCAGCATAATTACAGAATAAGTGTTTTGATGTTTTGTGTTTTCTTTAGCGGCATTTCAACTAAAACGATGATGTTTTCATTATTCGACAGAATAGCACTCTAAAAGCTTATAAAGCTTATCATATAGATTACTGAACCCCCCATATATCTCTAATCCCTTCATAAATGCTCTCTAGATATAGTTTTGAATAACATCGCATAATGCAGGCGGTTAAAAATAGCTCAGATTCAGGCGCTATGTGAACACTTGTTGCGCAAGATTGACGTCAGGCTCTCCCCCACTAGGAGGGGTGGGGGCGCCGTGGGCCGACTGACGTAGATTACGTTCATGAATGAAATGAATCCCAAAACCATCATGGACTCATTCGGTACCAGCGTACGGGCGCTAGCATTGTCTGCCCTTTTCCCATGTATTGTGGCGCTGTTTATTGTTAAAATCTTTCCCTAGAATGCGTAGTTTTTTAAGGGGTATTCGGTCAATAACAAGAATGAGTCCATTTTGAGTGATTGCTTTTGATAGTCTTTATGCTAAGCTCTGGTATGAATTTCAAGTGGACTAAAGTACTGTTAAGGCTACTCTTATTCTACAGTGACAGTAACACATTTTACCGGTACGAACGAACGTTGTGCAATATGCTTATATAGTTTTTTTTTTTTTTTTTTTTATTCGACTGGAAGGCAAACGAGCAAGTGGGTCTCCTGGTGTTAAGAGATCACCACCGTCCATAAACATCTGCAACACCAGGGGTATTTCAGATGCGTTGCCAACCTAGAGGCCTAAGTTGGAATACCTCAAATGCCAGTAATTTCACCGGCTGTCTTACTCTCCGCGCCGAAACACAACAGTGCAAGCACTGCTGCTTCACGGCAGGATTAGTGAGCAAGATGGTGGTAGCAATCCGGGCGGACCTTGCACAAGGTCCTACCACCTGCAGAATACATATATGTATTTGGAGTACTCATACCCTCTGTACACTCCTAGACGTAATAGCTATGAGTATGGTATCAATTGAGGAATAGGTACATTTTTATATCGCGCATTTGAATTTCAGAAAGAAAATTATTTTGAGAATGAGTTTTTTATTCAGTTGTATGTTACACAAATGTTAACTTATAAGTAGGTATATTAAGAGTAGTAGGCGAGTATAACACTCTTTGCGCCGTCCTACTCGTACCTCCGTGGAAGTTTCTAGACTTTTTAATTCGATCTTTTTATTGAATACCGTCAGATACGGCTGTACAATGTACAACTGTACAGTAGAGTTCATAAACTTCACTGTTCACCGCTGCATTGGAGGATGCTTTTAAGGTTTTGGACTGCAAAGGACGAGGCATCAACAATCAACATTAATGGCGAGTACTTCACTTACCTTCGATCCGCCGACGACATTGTAGTCATGGCTGAGACCATGGCGGACCTCAGTGCTATGCTCGCTGACCTCAGCAGAGTTTCCGATCGAGTTGGCCTGAGAATGAACATGGACAAGACGAAAGTCATGTCTAATGTCCATGTTGTGCCAACTCCTGTTAAGTCGGAGGCTCTGCGCTCAAAGTTGTTGACGACTATGTATACCTAGGGCAAACGGTCCAGTTAGGTAGGTCCAACTTCGAGAAAGAGATCACTCGTCGAATCCGATTCGGCTGGGCAGCGTTCGGAAAGCTTCGCAGTGACTTTTCATCCAAATTACCGCAGTGTTTGAAGTAAAAGTCTTTGACCAGTGTGCGTTACCAGTGAGGACATACGGATCTGAGACGTGGGCGCTAACGATGGGCCTCATGAGGAAGCTCAAAGTCACTCAAAGGGCTATGGAGAGGGCTATGCTCGGGGTTTCTCTGCGGGATAGAATCAGAACTGATGATATCACCTAGATGTAAGGTTACTGACATAGCCCGAAGAATTGCGAAACTGAAGTGGCAGTGGGCGGGGCACATTGCTCGCAGGACTGTTCTCGAGTGGCGTCCGCGGACCGGGAGACGAGTTGTCGGTAGGCCTCCAACAAGATGGAGCGACGACCTGGTTAAGATCGCGGGATCGCGGTGGATGCGAAAAGCACAAGACCGGTCTGAGTGAAGAGCCTTGGGGGAGGCCTATGTCCAGCAGTGGACGTCTTTCGGCTGACATGATAATGATGATGACTGTTTATGTATTTCGGCCATAATTCATTTTTAACTATATTTATATTGACTTGTTTCGCTCAAAAATGGTTCCTCTGACAGGCTGACTCATAAATCCACCCCCAACGCTTGGACCTAGTCTTGAAATTTCACTTAATAGATAAAGAATGAGCTGATATTGTGAAATTCCCGTGGGAGTACTGCAATGGGGGCGTAAACGTGGGTGTAACTTCGTTTCTGTATTTCAAGTGCAGAGACAATCGATATTTTGATGACGTAGTATCTGAAGACTTAGCAAAGTTCTTTATAACGTTTATGTCATCTTTGCAACCGATGGTAAGATATTTACGTAAGCATTAAAGGCATCTTTTCTACGTTGGCGACCGCGACTCACAACTGCAACTGGATCGCGCGCCCCACAAGTATGATCTTGTCGCGTGACGCGCTCTTTTGCAATACGTTATTTCCTCATGTTAATTAGTACTAAGCAGTGGGTCGCGTGATCCGGTTGCGGTCATGTGTCGCCGGTCGCGGTCGGCAATCCCTATCCCTACTAATATTACAAATGCGAAAGTAACTCTGTCTGTCTGTCTGTCAGTCTGTTACGCTTTCACGTCGAAACCACTGAACCGATTTTGATGAAATTTGGTATATAGGTAGTTTGAACCCGAAGGATCAACATAGAATACCTTTCATTCCGGTAGAGGGCGCCACCGCTCGATAGCCTAGATCCGCGCAGACGGAGTCGCGGGCATAAGCTAGTATCTCTATAAGGTGTAATATTACTAGTGATTCGCCCTGACTTCGCGTGGGTGTAGTTTTGGTGAAATGGCGGGTCGCCCAGTTATAAAATATAACTTGTAGATATATTACTTGCATACTAGAGTGGAAATATAACTCTAACTTAATGGTCAAACAGTGAACCAACAAGGCCGTGCAATCGATCCAATTTAGAGATGGACTTTGGGTAACTCATAGCGTATTGTTTTGTTTACCCTGTTAAACAACCAATGTCTGATGGAATAGGTAAAAACCGGCCAAGAGCGTGTCGGACACACCCAGAATAGGGTTCCGTAGCCATTACGAAAAAATTAAGTAATATTTTTCTAAGTATTTCGTATTTTATACGGAATCTTCCAAGTTTAGGTATATTTTATACCTTAGGCTTCTATTTACTCATAAACTACTAATATTTCTCAAGAAAACTTAGCCGTTATAGTTTTCCTTGGAAGTTTGATATACTGAACACCATCCTGAATTTTTTCAAATTTTTCCATCCACCGGTTTAGATTTTAGAGGGGGGGGGGACGCTCGATTTTAATGAAAATTTGCACTTTAAAGTTGAATATTTCGCAAACAAATGACTGAATCGAAAAATCGTTTTAGCAAACCCCTAATGGTTTTAAAATACCTATCCAACGATACCCCACACTAAAGGGTTGGATGAGAAAAAAAAAATCACCACCACTTTACGTCTATGGGAGGTACCCTAAACAAAATTGTTTTTGAATTTTTTATTGTACTGTTTTGTTGGAATAGTTCACTTATATATTCGTGCAAAATTACAGCTTTCTAACATTGATAGTCTCTGAGCAAAGCCGCGGACGGACAGACAGACAGACAGACAGACAGACAGACAGACAGACAGACAGACAGATGGACAGACAGACAGACATAGCGAAACTATAAGGGTTCCGTTTTTGCCATTTTGGCTCCGGACCCCTAAAAACGACAGTATTGAACCATAACGGTGTTACTCGTACCATAAACCATACTATTATTAGGTACCTACTATATAACATCAGTGTCTCTGTTTCTTTCAAGCCGCAGTTTTAAGGTTAACCCTATGTGTGGAACTGACATGTTCATTATATTTTGACCAAAGTTCCATAATAAAGATAAAAAATTTTATAACAAAAAATAGAACCGACTACAAAAAACCATGAAAATAATTTTCTACCAGCCTGAAGTCGGTGCCTCAGCACGAGCCAGCAGGAGTGGACCTATAATCGTCTACCTCACCTACAACTATACGAGTAAATGGCTTCAATCACTCCTGCTGGCTCGTGCTGAGGCACCGACTTCAGGCTGGTAGAAAATTATTTTCATGGTTTTTTGTAGTCGGTTCTATTTTTTGTTATAAAATTTTTTTTTCACGCTTTTTAGTGTAAAACATCTAAGATACAATAGTTTAATTTCAACTGCTCGTCACCTTTTACGAAAAATTGCTTTTTCCGATGCAGAGACGTTCATTATTGAGGAGTCCTGGTGCTTCACCACCCATTCCATTTCACCATATCCGTTCCGAGGAGCATAAATTGCTTAGCAACTGTGTTAAAGCAATTGAAATTCAACCCATGAAATACTTATTATTGAGTATTAACTCCGATGGTCAACTGTGGTCTTCATCATCAGTTTCACTTCACCAAATGATGATTTTCAAGAGCAAATGCTCGAGTTACTACTAAATATATCAAAATTACCATAGGTGTCCCTACAACATTTGAAGAGTTCCCTCGATTTCCTTAGGATCCAATCATCAGATCCTGATTTGGTGCTTATGGGACCTAATTGAAAGCATTCCTAGACGAACGCAAAAAAAATTTTTCAAATCGGTTCATAAATGACGGAGTTCTGAGGTAACAAACATTAAAAAAAAAAAAAAAAATACAACCGAATTGATAACCTCCTCCTTTTTTTGAAGTCGGTTAAAAAAAAACCCTATCTGTTTTGACTCCCACGATACAGGCTCTGCCTAGTGTGGGTGTCGCCGAATTAATGTTTATAACTGTTTGTGGTTTTTGGTAATATTTTTTTTTTCATTTTTTTTTCAAATGCTTAGACATCCATTGAACATGTGTTTAACCCCTGATAGTTTATGGAAACTGAGTAGAGCGGCCACGTAATAACCCTGGCAGACTGACTCTTGAACGGCTAACTTAGATGAAGATGGTGTTATGATATTCGTTTTAATATGCAGGTGATTATGGTTACTAATGGGAAATATAAGCTTTCCCTTTTAAAGTTCAAAGTTAATGTATCTATACCACTGAAAGAGTAACATACCGGGTGTGGCCTGTGATATGAGCAAATATCACCAGGACCCACTGGGAGACCCACTTGCCCGTTTGCCTTCCAGTCGAATAAAAATTAAAAAATCTTTAAATTTTCATTTTTTCATACAAATTAAATACTGTTATTTTTTTTTATAGTCTGAGTTGGAGATTTGTTTCTTTAACCACTAGACTAGAAATAAAATGAAAATCCAAAAATTAATATGTTATATGTATACAAAAATCGTACGGCTTACGGCTGTATTTTTGAAACTTAAACAGGTATCCAGACCTAGTTAGATTGTTTTTTTAGAGATGTACGGAAGTCTCGGTGCATGGGTACGACTCGCACTTGCCCGTTTTTTTTTACCTACTAGGTATTGTGTTTGAAATAAATGGATATTATTATTATTATTATTATTATTATTATTATTATGCCCAAAAAAATATTTTAACTTATTTTCATTCACAACTATGAAGGTTTTAGGTTGACTGTACCTACATCTGTACACAATCTACCAAGAATACTCTCAAAAAAGCCTATTTTTAAAATACCCAAATTCTTGCCCTCACTCATTAATGAAGCAGAAGCAGGCCTCTAATGAAGCAGAAGGCGACTATCACCAGCTGGGTCTAAAAATAGCTCCCCCCCACGGCCTCCCCACCGACCATTTCTCGAAGTTCCCCCACCTAGGCAATTCTGAACGCGATTCCTAAGAGGGGCTTAATATAAAACACCTAGCCTCTGACGTCCAGAAGTTAAGTACCTTAGATACGGATGAGCTTTTAAAAGAAAACATTGGTACCTATAGTAAACCTAAATGCAATACTAACCCTTAAGAATTGTGTATTATTGTGTATTATTAAATATATTTTCTCGGAGAACTCACGTCTTAACTCGATTTAAGACGTGAATTATCCGGGAAAATGTATTTAATATGAGTGAGTCTCACGGTAGTTTTATGTTCAAAACTTGTGTAATATTATTACTAACAAACTATGGATCCTGGTCTGCAATAAATCTTTGTCTAGTCAGTTTTTTCGTAATAGCTACGGAACCCTGTTTCGGGCGTGTCCGACACGCTCTTGGCCGGTTATGCTTTTGTTGGGATTTGACATACGCAATAAAGAAAAGCGTTTTTAATGGAGCCACTACAGTACTACTAGTTTGATATAACATGCAAGTGCAGCCAATAAAAAGCACAGCTAGCAAAAGAAGGCTTGTTTACAAATCACTGCGTTCCGTTTGCCGATTACAGACAGTTTTTTCCGAAAATGTTATATATTTTAAAAAAAGTCTATCGTATAATAACTGAAGTATATATTCAAGTATACTAACTAGGCAGACCGTAGGCGGCTTCAGTTACTGGGTGAATCTGCAATGTCTGAAACGTTTTTACAATACAATACAAAGACTCTTTATTGTACCTACACCAGAAATAGTAAGCGTTACGGAAAACAGATACACAGAAAAAAAATACAAGGTAGGTAAATAAGGTAAGGTCATAAAGGTCGGTAAGGGTAGGTTTTTATTAGGAACTAGAATAAAAGAAAAAGAGCCAAATCTTATTCAAATTCAAAGTATCTTTATTCACTTTATGCTAATAAATTTTGTAATTCAAAAATCAACCAACATAATTAATCGTATTCGTACTAACTTTGGAATCATCATTATCATGTCAGCCGAAAGACGTCCACTGCTGGACATAAGCCTCCCCCAAGGCTAACTAATGTGGAATTTTAGAATCCGTTAAAGTAGTCGCGACTTCGTTCACCACATAGCCTAATTATGTCAAAATAAAATGTACTTACTTTAAATCAAAAGCACTAAAGAGTATTGATATTAACTACGAAGCAAATGAACCCCAAAATAAATTTCTATCCCTTTTTAACTCCTTTAGGGGCAGAATTTTAATAAAATATGAAACACGTCTTCCATCAATCCTGTTAAAGAATGTTTATGCAAGATTTGAAGTAGATTGGACCAAGGAATCACACTGTCTCATACAAATTTCTCCCCCCTTTTTCACTCCCTTAGAAGTAGAATTTCGGAAAATCCTTTTTTACCGGATGCCTACGTTATACAAAGAACACACCCTCCAAGTTTCAGGTCTCCACGATCAGCGGTCTAGGCTATGGGTTGATCAGTCAGCCAGTCATTCAGGACAAAGCATTTTATATGTATATAGAAGATAGATAGAAGAAGAAGATAGATTATATTATCCAGCACTAACTGAATATGAAACAATAATTTTGTATCACGCTTTAAATTTCACACTGTATAGGCTGGGATGATGGATGATGCAAATTGGGTGGCAATGCCAGTACAGTCAAGAAAAAGTACCGTTAGTAAAAATTGAAAAATGAAATTTTTAACAGAAACTTATCTATGTTCAATATTTTCAAGTCATTCAAAAATATTTTACCATTCATATTGACATGTAGAATAACCCCACCGCCCACGGCTTGGTGCCTGCAGGGCTACTCCGAAACTCGAAGTTAGTGTCGTGCAGTCCCTCTGACACTTATACTACTTGATACGAGAGCGAGAGGGACCGCACGACACGAACTTCGAGTTTCGACTTTCGGAGTAGGCGCTGGGCAGCCCGCAGAGCAGTAAAGGTTATGCTTGCAATTCAGGCGTCGTATAACCCTTTGCCATCACCCATCCATCATGGTGTTGCCTTACTTGTTCTTTTTTTTCCCGGTGTCCCATTTTCTTAAGAGTGACGCATTTTATTTCAAAGGTATGCGGGTCGTATTGCGTCTTGGTAAAAGTGCTTCGCTCTATATTTGGCCGTATCTGTGCAAGAGGCATTCGATTTTTTGCCTTTTTTTTAAATTTTTTGACCTGTATAGATACAATTATTTATAGCATTCCTTGCCTAAAAATGGTTCTGTAAACACAGCATAACACAATAACTACAATATACTTTGCATTTAGTTAAATGTATTCAGACACAAAAAGCAAACGTATTTTATCTATATATATAAAAGGCAAACCTGACTGGGTTATATATCAACGCACAGCCCAAACCGCTGGGCCTAGAAACTTGAAATTTGATACAGAGGTTCTTTTTATGATGTAAGTGAGCACTAAGAAAGGATTTTTAGAAATTCATCCCCTAAGGGGGTGAAATGGGGGGGTGAAGCTTATATTTAACTTTCTCATTTCTGGACTTAGAAGTATGAAAATAGGTGTTTAAGTTTTCGATTACCATTAAAAATTATCTGTGTAGGTGAAATGTACAAAAATTTCCCCTAAAGGGGTAAAAGGGGGGGTAAAGTTTGTATGGAAATTGTTCGGGCATTGTAATTCTTTCATATGTGGGTATATCGAAACCTGGGAAGAGTTCTACCCGCGCGCTTGAAATAACGAGCGGCGCCGCGCCCCGGCACCAGTTCAGTTGCTCGGAGTTGCTTGGAGATATCAGCCACGGTCGGCAACGCTCCAGTGATGTGACTTGGACATCTCGCGGCGGATTTTTACTGCATACGGACAGTTTTATTGATCTTAATTAAGAAATTTGTTTATGTGTTTGTTTGTGTGTACTGGCCAGTAGGAACATTTTTTTTGTGACGAACCACGAAAGACCTTGGTGTGTGATTCCGGTGGCGGCTTGTGTCCTGCGTCAATGGGAAAGGAACAAGGTAAGATAGACTTGTATATGTTTGAAGTGCAATGCCTGAAAAGCCAAATGTCTAGGACGACCTGGGCCAACCTAGCTCAACACTGAATCTGTCGAAGGGTTCTCGCGAACAGAAATTTTCTATTTTCTGGACTTAGAAGTATGAAAATAGGTGTACAAGTTCTCGATTAAAATTAAAAATTATCTGTGTAGGTGAAATGAATAAAATTTCCCTCTAAAGGGGTAAAATAGCGCGCGATAACCGAATCCCACGCGGGCGAAGCCGCAGGCAAAATCTAGTACAATATATTTTGCATTTAGTTAAATGTATTTTATTAAGCAAACGTATTTTTTTGGATTTTTATTTAACCGTTGAACAAGTGGCCCGTATTTTCTTGTGAATAGTATGAGAGCTGTCATCATCATCATCCCAGCCTATATATACGTCCCACTGCTGGGCGCAGGCCTCCTCTCAGAATGAGATGGCTTGGGCCGTAGTTCCCACGCAGGCCCAGAGCGGATTGGGAACTTCACACACACCATTGAATTACTTCGCAGATTTGGGCATGTTTCCTCATGACGTTTTCCTTCACTGTAAAGTTCGTGGTAAATTTAAAATGTGATTTCGCACATGAGTTTCGAAATAAATGTTTATTTTCGTCGTATCGGTATCCTATCCTAACAAACTGGGAATCGAAAAACACGATTAGCTGAAATGTTCTCGATAAATTTGAGCTTCAAAGTAGCGTTCAAAAATATTTAATTTTTAAATTATTCTGAAACTATAGAAATTCATGCTATAAAATCAAAAATTCGACTTTTAATTCAATTTTAAAATAAAAATAGCCATGGAAGACTAGTGGTTTGACCTAACCTATCTCAATAGCAAGCAGAGGATCATGGGTTCAAATCCAAGTTCGCAACACTGAGCTTTTTGAAATTCATTTGCGTAATTATATTTGACATTCACCACGAGTTTTACGTTAAAGTTGAAGTGAAATTCCAAGATTTTACAAAATTACATCGTGGATTTAATTAAAATTTGCACAAGACACCCGTACCGAATTTCATGCTTCTCATATTTAGCGGTTGAAATTGCTAAATTTGGTCCTTTTCCCGTAAGAATATCGGGATTTAAGGTAGCTTTTGTGTTTTTCCAAATCTTCATCTATCTACATATCGAATTTGCCAGGACTTTACTTTCCGTGGGAATTCTCAAATATTACATCGTGGTCTGTGTAATATTGAGGTTGGATTACAAACAGTGTCGAATTTCATAACTCTATCCCCATCGGATGAAATTTCTTTCTTCTTGAGAAAATCGGAATAAAAAGTAGCCTATATTTTATTCCAGATGTCCAGTTATCTACAAACCAAATTTCTCCCAAATCCGTCCAGCCGTTTCGGCGTGAAGGAGTAACAAACATTTATACTCACTCACTCATATTCGCATTTATAATATTAAGTAGCATTTACCAATAACTAATAACTAAGCTGCTATTATTTACTAATAATAAATAGCTGAGTGGTGGCCATTTTGGCTGGCAGGAATAGGCATGGATGTGTATAATTTCAGTGTTTCTGTATGTGTATCTATTTTATCAGCCAATAAACCATTCTTATTCTTATAATGCTGCTAATATTACGAGTAGTAGGTAAAAGCGGAAAAAAATCTAGCCCTGAAATGTATGCAGAGTTAGTAAATTTTGTATGGAGCGTGGGTCAAATTGTTTGCCGGTAATATTATTATTATCCCAACTTTTCGCTTCTACCAGAGAATTGATTTTAGGAGCTACGTTGCAGCCTTGTACGCAGTAGCCGTTTACTGTTCTACCGTAGAACTTCTACGTACGTTGTTTGACCTTTGAAGAGGGTTACATCGTATTATCCTCCGTTAAACAGAACGTGTTATACTTAATGAAGGACTTAACGTCCCTCACATTACAACAAGTTTCATCATCATCATCGCAGCCTTTAGGTACAGAGTGTAATTAAATAACTAAAAACCTGAGATACCCCAGGTCTTACTCAAATGGAACTAACTTTAGTTCTGCAACTTTAGTTTCATCATCCATTATTGATTAGTTTTAACTGATAATCAAATGGGATGCCATCTCCGTCTATTCGAACAAAAAAAATAGAGACGGCATCACATTTAACCGTCAGTTAACACTAATCAATGGATGGTCAAACAGCCCATAAGTAATGTCGTCATTATGTTTATTCCAAACAAATTAAATGGTATTTTCAATGCACGGCATCCAATAGCCTAAATGACATCGCCTGTCTCGTAACAAAATGACCGATTTCGGAATAGGTAAGTACATTGCTTGTCAAATTAAACTTTAGACTATAATAAAAATCATAATACAAGTTATATTCAAAAGTTGTAGAACTAAATTAGCTCAAGATTAAGAGTGGAAGCTGTGGCTGTTACAGCTAACAGGAGCAAAAAAACCGGCCAAGAGCATGTCAGACACGCCCAAAATAGGGTTCCGTAGCCATTATGGAAAAAATAATATTTAAAACTTATATTTTTCTAGGGATTTCGTATTTTATGCGGAATCTTTCAAGTTTAGGTATATGTCATACCTTAGGCTACTATTTACTCTTAAACTTCTAATCATTTTCAAGCAAACTTAGCCGTTATAGTTTTCCTTGAAAGTTTGTTATACTTAATTACTACCATCCTGATTTTTTTTTTAATTTTTCCACCCACCGGTTCAGATTTTAGAGAGGGGGGGACGCTCGATTTTATTGAAAATTTGCACTTTAAAGTTGAATATTTCGCAAACAAATCACTAAATCGAAAAATCATTGTAGCAACCCTGTGATGGTTTTAGAACCTATAAAACCTATAGAAAGAAGACCTATCCGACGATACCCCACACTACAAGATTGGATGAGAAAAAAAATCACCCCCACTTTACGTCTATGGGAGGTACTCCAAAAAATTTTTTTATTTTATTTTCTATTGTACCGTTTTGTCGGCATATTTTACATATACATTCGTACAAAATTACAGCTTTCTAGCATTGATGACGCATCTGCAATACCCCTGGTGTTGCAGATGTTTATGGGCGGTGGTGATCTCTTACCACCAGGAGACCCACTCGCTCGTTTGCCTTCCAGTAGTATAAAAAAAAATTGATAGTCCCTGAGCAGACAGACAGACAGACATGGCAAAATTGAAAATACAAACTGAAATATAGATGGTTTTTCTGTGCATGTATATTTCAGTTTGTATTTTCAATTTAGGTTTTACGGGATGACCACAAAAGTAAAAATTTGGAATTGCAATAAAAAATACAAAAAGATTCCAAAAAACCATTAAGACATGGCGAAACTATAAGGGTTCCGTTTTTGCCATTTTGGCTCCGGAACCCAAAAATTAAACGACAGCCCTGGCCCGTCTTATACATATATATACATATATATATATATATATATACCCCTGTAGGCTTGTCAGCGGAACGTGTATCTAAATTACGTTTCGTTGAAGCGTGGGCGGTACAGAGGACCCATTAGGCTGGTACACTGAGGATTTTATTCAAACTTCTGAGGGTTTTGTAGCTCTGAGGCCCTAATGCCTACGATTGCCATTTAATGTGTAATATTGTACGACAAACCGTCTTTTTTATTTTTTTATTTACTCGAATAAAAACAAAAGAAGTACAGTAAATACTTATAACTATAAACCTCTGCCAAACTGCATAGCAGTTTGTTGGCAAGTGTAGTGTATTATTTTACCGTGCCGTTTTTTTAACTACTATTATCTAATATTTTATTGAATCAGGCGTTACTTTGCGGAGGTCCATATCAATGAACTAAAAGAATTTCTTTGCTCACCCGCGACCTTATGGTAGCTAAGTTTATGCAAGATATGTGTATTCATGCAGTTATTACACCTCCACACTGTAAGAACACACACAAACCGCTCTATCACCACCACTTTACTACACTGACGCGTTTCGAACTCAACCAGAGCTCATTTTCGGAGCTACACAACCGTCATGCTACCAGATGTTAGACAACACATACACACACAGAGACAGATGAAAGATATTAGATGTCCATGGGTTTGTGATTTGTGTGTGTTCTTACAGTGTGTAAGTAGAGGAACTGCATGAACACGCATATTTTACATAAACTAATTTCAAAGTTCAACTGTCTCAAAAACGGTTCAACTGGTTTTTACGAAACATTGTCAAAAACTACCACAAGCAAAGTCGTTTTCACTTAAAAAAACCGCATTGGAATCGGTATATCCGTTTGAGAGATCATCATCAGATCATCATCATCATCAGCCAGAAGACATCCACTGCTGAACAAAGGTCTTCCCCTTAGAACGCCACAATGAAAGACAACTCGCCACTTGCATCCACCGGTTACCCGTAATTCTCACGAAAGTCACAGTATCGTACAGACAGATATAGACATCAAACTTGAACACCCCTCTTTTACCGTCAGGGGTTAAAAGGCTAAAAAAGGGGGAAAAGGGAGTTTTGAATCAAATGGAACTCTAGCTGAAATTAAAATCACCGCTTTGTTTATTTACTTACCTGACATTTTTAAGGTTTACCGCATTTTTGCTTTATGCGTTAGCCTGAAAAGAAATCGAAAATAAAAATTGTTTACCTCCCAGGGTTCCGTAGTACCGCAATTGACGAACCTAACCCTTACGAGTATATCATTCCAGTCGACCGGCGCCTGCAGGGTTACTGCACACACAATTGACAAGATTTCATATTTCTAAGACTATAATTTGATTCGTTCTCTGTATTCTGTTTGGAAATAGAAAGACGCTGATATTTTTTAAATTTCGCTGCGATTATCAATTAATTTATTAAAATTATTCTAAGATGTGCTTATTCTAAAAGGGGCATAACTCCAAAACTACGATACAATAGATGAATTACTTTTGTCTAGTCTCTATTAAAAAAAAGGATCACGTAAATCACGTAGACGTCAAATTATGACAGCTACTTTTTCTGGTGAAAAAGGCAAAGGTAATAATCTATTCTGCCGTAGAATTGGCAAATTCAGATAGATTTTTTATTTATTTTTTTGTATTTTTTTTTAAGTATGGAGAAATAAATTATAATAAATATTTTCCCATGTTCAGGAGGCAAAACTCTTTCGATTCCTGTAGTAATTTACAGCTGTTGGAAAAATGAAATCTTGTCAATTGAGACCTTTTTCCACAGTAACGCTGTAGTTGGGTGAATTCACGTAAATCAAAAAAATCGTTGTTCTCGCCCATAAAAAATTCTAACTTAAATATTTTCAAATAGTTTTTTGACATGACATTACTTGTCCATAGACCTAAATGGAACCCTCATATATAAAGTAATACTATTTGAATAACCATGAAAAAAGCCCGAAAAAACATATATTTCGTCATTCCCCGTCATGGTTCAAATCCACCTTTTCGACTTTGGTGATGTACTCATGAAATAAGTGTACGTGTATCCCGTTTTTGTTTATTTTAGAAACATGGTTATATTGAGGAAAGACCAGTACAGAAATTTCATTAATCTAAAACAACTATTTGGCATAGCCTCGGTACACTATAAAATTTATTACAGAGTCGACCATCATTCCCCGGTTGATGACGCTACACGACGTTTTTGTTGAGTCGGTTAATAACACGGCTGCGTAAACACGCCCTCCCACACCCTCTCAGTTTCCAATTTCACGTGAACAACATCGCAAGCGCATGCCATTTGACTCCAGGTGAGGAAAAAACAAAGTCGGGTGGGAAAATCATTGTGTCCAGTTTTAGCGTCATTCCACGATATTCTTATTTACGAGATAAATACTAATTTTTTCATGTTTTCATATAAATAAATGTTTTCTGGTTGTAGTACTGTTTTATAACACGTATAACCTACAGATAAAAAGTGAACCGTTTCCGAGAAATTGCGTATTGTTCTTGATTTCGTCATTCCCCGTATCATCATTCCACTCTTTCAGTGTAAGAAGGGAATGACCACTTGTTGGAGGGAATGATGAAAGTCTTTATATGTTACTAAGAAATGTGAATTGGTAAATGTGTGTGAGCATGACAACCATTTAGGATAACAGAAAATGGTCCAATCCGTGATAGATTCTCAACACCAGCTTCACGCTAACGAAATAACCAGCCATATACTCAATCAACATCGCGGATTTCTAAAATTACTGGAAATATAATATTATCGAAGAAAAACCGGCTAAGAGCGTGTCGGACACGAAAATGTCGATTACGAAAAAATTAACTAATATTTTTTCGCATTTTTTACGGAATCTTCTAAAATTAGGTATATTTTATACCTTACGCTGCTATTTACTCATAAACTACTAATAATTCTCAAGCAAACTTAGCCGTTATAGTTTTCCTTGGAAGTTTGATATATTGACTAGACTACCATTCTGAATTTTTTCAAATTTTTCCACCCAACGGTTTAGATTTTAGAGGGGGGGGGGGGACGCTCGATTTTAATGAAAATTTGCACTTTAAAGTAGAATATTTCGCAAACAAATTACTGAATCGAAAAATCGTTTTAGCAAACCCCTAATTGTTTTAAAATACCTATCCAACGATATCCCACACTAAAGGGTTGGATGAGAAAAAAAAATCACCGCCACTGTGCGTCTATAATAATAATAATAATAATCCATTTATTTCAAGCACAGTGCCCATAGATGGTTAGTAATATTAAATCTTACAACTATGTTAGTATATTTACAAATAGATAATGGGAGGGACCCTAAAAATAATGTTTTAGAATTTTTAATTGTACTATTTTGTCGGCATAGTTTACCTATATATCCGTGCAAAATTACAGCTTTCTAGCATTGATAGTCCCTGAGTAAAGCCGCGGACGGACAGACAGACAGATAGACATGGCGAAACTACAAGGGTTCCGTTTTTGCCATTTTGGCTCCGGAACCCTAAAAAAAAGAACAAAAAATGTTAAAAAAAGTGTATAAATTAATTAGCGAATTCATCAGCTGTACAAAACGGGTCTATAATAATTCGCATAAATTAATTTTCCTAATGAAATTGGTGTAACGTTATTTCACATAATAAATAATTCGCATAACTAAATACGCATAATGTGGATTGGCATAACGATAACTTGGCTTAAATTTAATTAGCATAACATTACTTCGCATAAGTATTAAACATCATAAACATAAAATGTTTATTGTATAAAAGAACTGCTATGTGAAAATATCTATTATTATAAAAAAATACCTATACGCTACGCTTCGTTCCCGCCTTAGTCTTCTGAACCTAAACTAACTGAGTCGGTTTTGCCCTGTCCAAGCAAATTCACTCGCTTGATAAAATTATGGGAATTCATTTTATTACAGTTAAAGTTATAGTTAATAAATGTTATACACATTTCAATTACGCGTATTCATTATTATGCTAAATAAGTGTTATGCTTCTTTATAATTATGCAAGTTTGCTGTTATGCACAATTATGTTATGCGAAATTTGTTATGCGAATGCATATTAGGACAATTAATGTTATGCGAAATAAGGAGCACCCATATAAAACACTTAGTATAATATACCAATTAGTATAAGATTTACGTCCTCATTGTTAAAGACTTGCTAGATCTCAATCGTTATTTTCTTAGTAGATAGGTACTTATGAAAGATCATTGTTATTAACGATAACTTCGTCTTCATTATGGAATTAACTACGTAGTTTTTTACCGTGGGTTATTCTGAGTCGATCAAAACTGTGATCTAATAGAAATACCAAAACCTAATCAATTTTGGTGGTAGTTTTATTTTCAATAGTCATTCCCTCCAACTGTTAGTCATTCCCTTCAATACATTCATCATTCCATACATCAGTTCGTCATTCTCCGCAGTGTCGATTATTTTCGATTGCTCATATCTAATAAAATATTGAAAAAAAATGTGTGAAACATTTATTACACAACTTCAGCAATGATTATCTGTCAAATTAATCGAAAGAAAATGGGTAACAAGCCATTTAAAAAAAAAATTACAAATTAAATCGAAAAAACAGTTATCTGAAATTATATCACCCCAGATCTGCTTCTCTTTCAAACAATGAAAAACGTTTTAAACTTTCGTGATTCTCACTCGTAGTCAAAATACCACAAACGGGACCAAGTGCGGGTAGTTCGTGATACGAGTGCCGGTACCTACTGTTAGTGATCAAGTGCGGGTAGTTCGAAACTCGCGCTGCTAGACTGACTTCAGTCTACTCGTGACCACGGCAACTGTAACGTTGCCGAAACGTCGAAGTAAATATTACTTGTGTAAAAATAGCGTAATAAGTCCCGTTTGTGGTATTTTGACAACAATGAAAAAAACAAAACACAATCGAAAGATAGTCATTTCATTAAATACCTTTGTATTTCCATACAAATTGCTGTACCTAACCGAAAACCAGGTACCAACTTCCGGTTATCCTTAACACACGAACAAGAAATGTCTGAAAATCTTAATTTTTGTATCTCTATGGCAGTAACTATTTAAAATGATATTGCGCACATTTTGCATAGGCTTTCCTAACCTTAGAGTATACATAAGCAAGCTTATATATACTCTAAGTTCCTAACCCTCTCTGCTAGCAATGGATAGTCATAAATACCTACAAATTACTACGGAACCCTCAGCGCGCGAGTTGTCTCACACTTGAACGGCTTGTTCACGTTTCTTTCAAACTTTCTTCTCGTTAAGTCGACAAAGACAGTCACGTTGCTGTTGTACTGGGCTACTACGAAATTCAAAAATCGATGTTCGTATCGTACCGTCCCTTTCATTCTCGTATGAAATAATATAAGTAAGAGCGGGACGGCAAGATACGAAGTTCGAATTTTATACTTCGTGGTATAGGGTTTGATACCCGGCGCGGCCGTGTGACAGAAAGGTATAAAAGTCGACCTAAATCCGACTGGCACAGTTTATCGTGCACTCCTGAAGCTGAGATATTATTTTAGACTATACTTCATTTTAGATAGCATTAGACCATTTAATAGTAGTTAGTAAATAAGACCATGAATTTGTGTGATACGAGTAATATCACACATCTTTTTAAATACGGAATTATGTTCACACAATACATACGTATTATAAACAAAATAAACTAATCTCTGCAACAAGACAGACTGGATATCAAAAAATAACGCTAAATGAAAACTTATCTGACGCCTATTATAACGCAACTCTATTTTTTTTTTTTAGATATAAAAAAACACGGTCTTCAACTCTCACGGGAAGGAAAACGAGCAGTGGGTCTCCTGGTGGTAAGAAATCACCACCGCCCATAAACATCTGCAACACCAGGGGTATTGCAGATGCGTTGCCAACCTAGAGGCACTGCTGCTTCACGGCAGGATTTGCGAGCAAAATGATAATAGAAATCCTTGCGGAACTTGCACAAGGTCCTACCACCCCCTCCCCTGCTATTTTCGAGCATGCTAGTTGATGCGGGGGTGGAAGGGAGAAAGGTAATAAGAAAGTCTGAACGCGTTTGCTTAATGAGTATAGTATCGGAAGTGCCATGAGAGTTGCAAGCAAAAAAAGGTACTAAAAGTGGATTTGTTATAAATTAATTAATTTAACACCATTGAACGTCCACAGAGTTGCAGCCGTAGGCTGTGGATTTTGAGGTTTTTGGCCTAAAGCCTTAGAACACGTTAATTGCCGTGGCGATACTGACTTTGAAGTGGCAGATAGCATGCTATCAAAAGACATCTGTATCGGAATGTTTGTTTTGAGCATGCTTATTTAGGAGCATATGTACCTACTTAAAACTAGCATGCTTATTACTAGCAAATGTAAAGTCTATGAGCATGCTCATTACTGACATGTTTATTAGCATGCTAGTAACGAGCATGATGTGTAACAGTAGCTTTATTGCTGGCAAATGTAAACAGTCTATGAGCATGCTAGTAACGAGCATGTGTAACAGTAGCTTTATTGCTGGCCAAATGTAAACAGTCTATGAGCATACTCATTACTGACATGTTTATTAGCATGCTAGTAACGAGCATGTGTAACAGTAGCTTTATTGCTAGCAAATGTAAACAATCTATGAGCATGCTCGTTACTGACATGTTCATTAGCATGCTAGTAACGAGCATGTGTAACAGTAGCTTTATTGCTAGCAAATGTAAACAATCTATCATCATGCTCATTACTGACATGCTCATAAGCATGCTAGTAACGAGCATGTGTAACAGTAGCTTTATTGCTAGTAAATCTTAACAGTCCATGAGCACGCTCATTACTGGCATGCTTATTATCATGCTAGTAACGAGCATGTGTAACAGTAGCTTTATTGCTAGCGAATGTAAACAGTCCATAAGCATGCTCATTACTGGCTTGCTCATAAGCATGCTAGTAATGAGCACGTGTAACAGTAGCTTTACTTAGCTCACCCGTGACTGTCGTAACTCTTGCAAAGTAACTCTTGATTCAATAAATTATTAGAATTGAGTTCCAATCGAATTGCTCTGTTTTTCTTGGAACTTTAAATCTCATAATAATTACGTCGATTTGAAATAATATTATTGGAAGTAACAGCAAATTTGTTCTAAAGAAACAATTTATCATCATCATCATCATCATCTCATCCTATTATACGTCCCACTGCTGGGTACAGATCTCCTCTCAGAATGAGAGGGCTATCTTTATGCTGATCACTAGCTTTTGCCCGCGACTCCGCCCGCGTGGTATTCGGTTATCGCGCGCTGTTCCCTCGGGAACTATGCATTTTTCTGGAATAAAAAGTAGCCTATGTCACTCTCGGGCCCATAAACTATCTCTGTGCCAAAAATCACGTCGATCCGTTGCTCCGTTACGGCGTGAAAGACGGACAAACATACAAACACACTTTCGCATTTATAATATTAGTATGGATAATATCCGATTTTTGAGCAAATTATAGAAGATTTATTATTATACAATACAAAACAAATATTCTTTATTACACACCACAAATCAGTACAAGAATTTATGTATGTGTGTACCTAATGTCAAGTTTGTCTCATGTTATCAGGAATAGAAGGTCCACGTTACTTTGATGACCTACTTTTGACCCGACTGCACGCATTATTGATTGAGGGGCGAACGTCTCTGAGACTGAGTTTCAAGAAAAAGATTAACTATAAGTAGGTACTTGAATTTCAAGTAACTGAAATAAACTTCCAATTGAAATATCGGACAACATTTATAAGAAGCCTTTCATTGAGTTTCAATTAGGTAATAGTCGAGAATCTGCTTGAGAACAACCTTTCTCGTCTGTATAATGGATGAAAAGCTTTTTGTAGTAAATTTAGTATAAAAACAAACACTATTATACTATCGCAAGTGGATTGCCTTAAGAATCCCTGGCCAATGTATGAAAAAAACTACAATCTTCGTTCAAATTCAAACCAGATTTATGCAAATAATCCTATATCATCGTATTTGAAATAGAACAGCGCTTATTTGAAATAAGATTCATTTATTAAACGAATTGGTTAAAATAACTATTGTCGATTTATATCTGCCAACAAGTAACGTCACCAAAAAAAAAAGACAATCCAAGATATTTACATTTTATAGGCTTCATACTTTCGGTTAGTAGGTATTACATTTATTCGTTAAATTCTTGAGTGCAATGTTAAAAAAAAAGTTTCCATATTTCGGCCAGGAATGTTTATAGCAAACTCACTCGTGATATATTTTTAATTGACTAAAATTTACGTAAAAAACTTTTCATCTATTAAACAGAATATTCGGATCTTAGACTATAGAGACTTTGCTATTTCGCAACCACAAGTAGGTAAGATTTCTTGCAGGACTTTTTAAACTAACTTTTGTATTTATTTTATTGCGATGTTGTTTTAAACTGAATCACTACTCGTAACATTGAGCTATCAAATATTTTCCGTCTAATATTATATATGAGGTAGAAAGATCGTTTCGTATAATTTTTTTTTGTAAAGGATGTCATCATGTCAGCCGAAAGACGTCCACTGCTGGAAATAGGCCTCCCCCAAGGCTCTCCACTCAGACCGATCTTGTGCTTTTCGCATCCACCGCGAAAAAAAAAGGAAAGGAAAAAAAGGAAAGAAAAGGAAGGTAAAGGATGTATTAATTAACAAAACCTTTATATGACAAACATAAATTAAAACTACGTACTTATTTTATTTCGTATAATTGTAGTAATACTGAGTTTAACAAGAGCAACAAGCTTTTATTTTTAGGGTTCCGTACCCAAAGGGTGCCAACGGGACCCTATTACTGAGACTCCGCTGTCTGTCTGTCTGTCTGTCTGTCTGTCTGTCTGTCTGTCTGTCTGTCTGTCTGTCCGTCCGTCCGTCTGTCACAGGGCTCTATCTCTTGAGCCGTAAAAGTTAGACACTTGAAATTTTCATAGATTTATGAAACTTTAATGTAACACAGTGTATATTTTAAGTCCACATAAATCACTTATACCATATTTCTTAGTGGGGGCTCGTTAGGGAGTAAGTGAATTTAAGAATGTATCTATTTTATAAGTACATATTGTATACACTTGCTTCTGTTTGCTCTCCTTAAAATAAATGAAATAAAATAAAATAGATTATGTATTACTGTGGCCGCTATAACAACAAATACTAAAAATAAAATAAAGTTACAAATTAAAGGGGGTCGTCATACAAGAAACGTGTTTTTTGAGCGTTTTTTTGTTGCTAGGCATTATTAGCCGTTGCTAAGGCGATCGAGTCGGTAGCTATGTCGTTTGAATATTTACCTTTAGGTTTGCGATATTAATTGATTAGATTTTAAGTTTCGATAATATAATTAGTGACTGTCTGATTTATTAGTTTTTGTGCAAAATTAATGAAGCAATTTATGAATTACAAACTTCAATGAAGCCAACTTTGATAAAGCGCTGGTCAAATCCGCTCTGTACTAATCACTATGTTTACTTATTGTTTTTTACACTATTAAAATCATACTAAGTATTTAAAACTATTTACAAGGCTTATAATACAGTTTAAAATTTATTCACACTAAGTCGAACTTCTTATTATTTAATT
The DNA here is from genome assembly GCA_037349165.1 of Choristoneura rosaceana. Taxonomy (NCBI): domain Eukaryota; kingdom Metazoa; phylum Arthropoda; class Insecta; order Lepidoptera; family Tortricidae; genus Choristoneura; species Choristoneura rosaceana. The sequence goes on from JAZBNJ010000051.1 coordinate 865,570, forward strand.
ACACAACATACGAAGTCCGCAGAATTTCCCGATAATAAACCGCATGACAGCCAATTTTTTTTAAAACCTATGGGTGGATTAGCTTCAGAAGCAAACAGCCAGAACCAAAGAGGTTGAGAATTCAAATTATTTTTTATTCGACATACTTGTACAAGTGCTTAAGTAAATATTGGAATTTTTTTTAGAAGCTTTTCTTTAGCTGGCCCTGTTTGTTTATTTATTTTTTTATCGTTTGTTTGGGTCAAATCTTGGAAGCTAAATTTCATCCACTTTCTGTGGTCCGACTGATTTGAAATTTGGCATACTTATGTAAATTTGGTGACAATACAATAATCTGGTAGAGACATCTTGGTGGTCCTGCCAGGATCGCCTCTGCAGGAGGGAACTCCTCAATAGTGAATAGTACCGACTTGAAATTTGGTACAGGTATGTAGTTTAGATAACAATGCAAGTACAGTGAACAAAATGTACATTCGGCAAGAAAAACTTGTATTAAAAATGAATTTTTTAACAAAAACTGTGATGAGCTATGTTTGCTCGGGTGGAATCTTTCAACTCAAATTTGAAGTGGATATCTTCAACCAATTGAGCTTAAACTTTACACGCATGTAGGTATAAATCCGATGACAATGCAATATTATTGTGATATAGAGTTGATCTGATGATGAAGTTAGATGTTGGTCATAGGAACTCTGTAATAAAACGACACGACCGCATCGATTTTGGTCTCATTTGATTCGTCTTGACGACTACCTACTTTGGTAACCAGGGACAAAAAGTACCACCAGCAAAAAAGCTTGTGTTACATTTTTTTAGAAAAAAATATTACTGAACTATTTGTTTTTAAAACATTGTACGGAGGTGCGGAACCCTTCATGCGCGAGTCGCTCGCACTCGCACTTGACCGATTTTTTATTAAATTTACCTATATAGGTACCTTACTATGAACTGGTAGTTAAACTGAAACTTCGTAAATTTTCTGCTTTTTTGTGGAAATTCACAAAATATATAACGTGGTCTTTATTAACGTTTCATAAAGAATATCCGTGCAACATTTCAATATTTGATGTTTTTAAGCTTATCAAGAGGTCAAAAACATGGCTCAAATGAGGGATGTGTGGAAGATACTCCACAGACAAGAGTATAACTCTTAAGTTGAGGAAGGAAGCTTATTGATTGAGATATTAAGGTTTTGTTGCATATCTACTGATGTGCCAAAGTAAACTTTCCAAAATTGCGGAATTTTCATACATGACAATTTAGGAAACTTCCCACAATTTTGAATGGGGATTGAAACCTTCCGTTTTTTAAATTTAAATTTTCTATATTTCTTGTGAAAAGTTTCATAAATTTTCGAAAACTTCCCAATTCCGCAGTAAAATCAGGAAAAAAGTAGTAGTAGTTATTCAGATCTAGCTTTCTGCTTACATGCCTTTTTTTTCAAATCCATCCAGCCCTTTTATTCTGAGAGGTTACATTATAGACACTCACAAAATGTGACATTTATACAATTAGAGGATTAATTCTTATGGTGTAATTGATTTGATTACGAAATGGAAATCATTGTTAAATGATCCTAAGGCATTATGCGATAGTACAAAAGCTTTTTCTATGTATCCGACTCGCACTTGGCCGGTCTTAGTATTAACAAAACGCAAACATGTTGAAGGTAACATTTTAAATAATTAAAGCTTGATTAAGTATTCAGTTTTACTTCTTTCTGTTTCAGGCGAAAGTTAGAAGCCGTTTTGAAGAAGGTCTGGGCTCCAATGTTACCAACTAGGAATCAAAAGTCCTGGAAATCATTTTATTATCTTCATTTGCTCTTAAATGCGTGTAATCCAGGTTTGTTCCATTCAAGGAGGTGTGCATAATTTTCGGGAGCCAAATAACTTTGAAGAAAGAACTTTGGGAGCGAATTTTTTTACACTTTTTTCAGTTTTTTGCATGTAGCACAAAAATGGTACTTACATCCACTGGAAATTCTAACCCATCAAAACATAAACTTGAAATGAGACCCACGTTCAATATTATGATCATCAATATCATCATCATCATCTCAGCCGTAGGACGTCCACTGCTGGACATAGGCCTCCCCCATAGACCTCCAGTTGCTATTATGATAACTATAGGTAATGGTTGAGTTTAACGACAAAAGAAGTAAGATCTAAATGTATGCCAAGTTCAATGGTCAGTCCTGAAATTTATTTATAACAATACTTATAAAATATTATTGTATAACAACTTAAAATATAATTTCTTCTTATAACTTAGGATAATAATATTGAAGCCTAAGGTCGGACTTGGCTAGTTCTCATATGCGAATTATTAAGTACCTAAAAACGTCGCGGAAGAGCCCCTTGAAGAGTCAAGAAGAGAATGGGAGAATAAAATAAGAACTTACAGCAAAACTTGCGAAGGCTATAGTATAATTCATAGACTTCAATATTATTATCCTAAGTTATAAGAAGAAATTATATTTTAAGTTGTTATAAAATATTTTAATTAGAATTATATTCAAATCGGTCCATCCGTTTAAGAGCTACGGTGCCACAGACAGACACACATAGCGGTCAAACATATGACACCCCTCTTTTTGCGTCGGGGGTAAAAAATAACTAAACTGGCAACACAGTACTTACATTGTAAACAAGGATGAGTCTCAGTTTTGCGAGGCCACGTTTGTTCAAGGATCGCGTTAATATGAAATAAGATAGGCTCCATGTCATGACGTGGCATACTCAAAGACGGGTACAAAGGGGGTCTAAAGTGTGCCAAGCTATTTTAAGAGTTTCCTGCGGCCGCGTTAGGTATTCGTTTGGGATATTGCTGTCTTTATCGCTCGTGACATAAGCGCTCGCAGTTCCCCCCATGTACACCCCGCCCGCTTCTCCGCTTCCCGCTAATGTATATCGAGATAGCTGTAGGCAAATTTACAAGTATTGTATTGTATTGTAAAACTCTTTTTTGTACATAAAAACACATGAAAATGACAGAGCACAGGGTAATAAGATGTACAAAGGCGAACTTATCCCTTAAAGGGATCTCTTCCAGTTAACCTTTGATTGATTGACAGGATATCAGACACAAGACTAGACACTACAAGTACAATGAAAAGGTAAAAAAAAAAAAAAAAAATTAAATTAACTCAAAAATTTATTATAAATACATACACACACATTGTATAGGTACACATGCACAGGTACACAATAATACATAATAATAAAGTCAATAAACTACATGCAAATAAACTACAAGTATGTAGGTAACAGATGTTAAAAGTACCTAGGTACTTTTTCCACTGCTGGTCTTGCATTTTTGCTTTGTTAACTTTGCTGACACACTGCCGCGTTCTAGATTAGATCTTGGCTCGCGTTGCGGTTACATCTGAAGCGATGACAGTTGCATGGGGTAGGGGGAGGGGGTGCATTTCGGCGCAGTCTACGTGCATCAGGTTGGGCAACGGAAGTCACAAACAAGAGGTCACTGACCGACCGGCGCCAAGGAGACGTTTGACGGTTTACAATAACCCATGTAGTTTTCCAATATTAACCCGTCTAGCGCCAGGCTCTAAAAATGTATGAATTTTCTTCATTCAATTTCTTTTGCCCTCTCATTCCGAGAGGAGGCCTGTGCCCAGCAGTGGGACGTATATAGGCTGAGATGATGATGATGATGAATTTCTTTTGGGACCTAGGTACTCGAGGCGCACAGGGTTACTGTGGTTAAAACACCGTTGTGTGCACAGGGAGGCCGGCGGGTTAAAACTGACGATCGAAAACAACGGATATTATTGCACTCAAAACTGTAAAGAAATTGCCCTTATATTGTGACGATCGACAATAACATATTTTGCACTCAAAACTGTGTAAAGAAAGTGACCCTATATTGTTACTCAATCCATACTTAGTGTTTGTGCGTTTGTCCGCCTTTCACGCCGTAACGGAGCGACGGATCGACGTGATTTTTGGCATATAGATAGTTTATGAGCCCGAGAGTGACATTGACTACTTTTTATCCCGGAAAAATGCACAGTTCCCGAGGGAACAGCGCGCGATAACCGAATACCACGCGGGCGGAGCTGCGGGCAAAAGCTAGTAGTTCATAAGTGTCTCACCTCAGAGCCTCAGTCGTACTCAGAGCTTATACCTGTAGGTAAAATATTGTCTAAGGCAGTGTTTTTCATTTTCAACTTGTGGGTCGCGGCCCCCAGGGGTCGTGAAGCCCCTATTTGTTGCTGGGAAAGTTATTGTTTTTTACTGAAGTAGTTAAAGCTTAAAAATATTTATTAAGAGAATGTAATCTAATAAATAATAATATTTGTTGTATAATATAGCCTTTGACGTCAATACAGCTGAATGGACTTGGATGAAATTTGAGATGCAGATATAGCTTGATCTCTGGAATAATACAGACTGCATTGTATTCAGTTATTCCCACGGAGTCGGGATAAAATACAATCTCAACAGCTAGGTTGACAGACATGAAACACGGTATGGGTGTTTTTCATGGTTCTCTATCGTTTGTCCGAATTTCATATGCCATAATAATGTATCTTTTTCCATGATTTTCATTTGCCATAAAGTAATTTATTTCTGAAGTAGTATTTCCTTCAGAGTTGATATTAAATTATATTACAGAATTAATGGATAATGCCAGTGAAGCCGCGGGTAAAAGGTAGTTTCAAATAATTTATACAATCCAATTAGAGAGAGTATTTTCTCTAAAGTACAATCCGCCCACTCGCAATCTGTCTTCATTTATTTGAGACCATTAAATAATTCTATCTCATTATTACGAGTATAATACTGTTAAGTGGATAATACACCGCCATTTTAGATATAAAATATATTTTCTTCTAAGTCGTTATACTTTTGACAGAGTGATCTTGGTCGTTAGCTCGGGGTCAGGGGAGCTACTACGGAATTTTAAAATCGAAGTTCGTATCGTACCGTCCCTCTCACTCTCGTATTAAATAAAATAGCGTCAGCGAGATGGCAAGATACGAAGTTCGAATTTTGCACTTAATAGTATAGGGCCAGTAGTGACCCTTCATGACGACTTTCTTAGGAAAATAGTGTGTTTTCCACCTTGCTTTTCACACCACAATGCTGAAGTCCGAAGTTTAGATTAGGTCCCCATAATCAGCTTTATCGACACTCACTCATTTTTCCTAAAATGTACACTTTCTCTAAAAGTGCACTTTACGCTAAATGTACACTCCTAAAAGGTACTTTCTCATTTGGGGCACTTTTTCGAAAGGCCCACCATTTCAAAAAGTGCACTATTCTAAAACGCACACTTTCCCAAAAGGTACATTTTCGCCATTGGGGCACTTTTTGAACACTAGTCAAAGTGTGCACTTTTCAAAGTGTACACATTTGATATAATATGTATAATGTACATTATTCACGCGGACAAAATGGTAAAAAACTACAAGTGGAGTCAATTTTTTTACACTCTAACCCTTGTATGGGGTTTCGTATGAAGGTTGGACATGGGCAACTACGGTATCTTACACTAAGCATGGCTTGACATGCGCTTGCCCGGATCTATTCAATTTAGAGATTTATCAATACTAAAGATTGTTCATAATATTTTATTAAAAAGTGCACCTTTTGAGAAAATGTTTTTTTTATAATAATAATAAATTTATTTATTTCGGGTTGATTTCAGGCAACTATATTTATGTCTCTCTTATCGTGAAGTTTGTGAATTTTGCAATTTGACTTTGAATAATGACTGTAAAAAAATTAGACAAGTATGTATTTGTTCAAAAACTTTATTATTAGATGGATAGTTACTAGCAATGCACTGTCGGAAATCAAGAAAAACTCGATGTCAAGATAGAACTGGATTAATATAGGATACATTTCTAAGACAGAATCTATTATGAAGACATTTTCCCCAGAAATTATTCAAATTCGGCGTCGATATGTAGATACTTTACGAAGGCAAACTCGATTAAAGCAAGTGGGATATTTTCAGGGAGGAGGGCCCCTGCCATTTATAGACCGGGTATTAATAGATTCAATATTCCAGCCCCACACCCTATACGGAAATAAAAGGACGCCCTAAATGTGCTTTAGTTAGGTACAGTCACCACCACCAATATCTGACACAACAAGCGTGCATAAATATCTGATACGACTCTATTTCTACTTCTACGTGTCAGATATTTTATTTATTGTTTATTTAGTATAGTTATTTATGTTAGGTATATATTTCTTTTTTCTCACTGTGCATAAATACTGTTCGCCTATCTTTGAGTTTTCCTTTCTAGTTTAGGTTAGCTTGAAAAAACCCCTTTTAGGGATAAGTTCGCCTTTGTACTCTTTTGGTTTGTTTTCTTTTTGTATTACTTTGTGTTTTATGTACAATAAAGTATTTACACACATACATACATATTTTTGCACGCTCTGCTGTGGCAGATATTAATGCTGGTGACTGTACCTATCTAAAGCATGGGTGCTTAATTTTTAACATTAATATAGGATCCCGAGCGGAGATCACTGTACTAGTCGTTGTCATTTTACATTTTAATCCAATAGCAATAGAGGCATTACGATAAAAGTGACAACAATATGTCATCTCTCGTATTAGGCATTAATGAAAATGAAAATCCGCCAAGAGCGTGTTGGACACGCCCAAAATAAGGTTCCGTAGCCATTACGAAAAAATTAAATAATATTTTTCTAAGGATATCGTATTTTGTACGGAATATTCGAACTTTAGGTATATTTTATACCTTAGGCTGCTATTTACTCTTAAACTACTGATAATTCTCAAGAAAACTTAACTGTTAAAGTTTTCCTTGTAAGTTTGATATACTTACTACCATCCTGACTTTTTTTTCGAATTTTTCCATCCGTCGGTTTAGAATTTAGAGGGGGGGGGAGACGTACTGGACCAGTAGTTTTTATTACTATTTTATATTTTATGTGATGAACTGATGATTTGGTTTTGGTATTAGGAGGTTTCCCTGCGCCGGCCGCGCGGCCGCATTAGATATTCGTTTGGGATATTGCTGTCTTTATCGCTCGTGACATAAGCGCTCGCATGCACATCCCCTCCCGCTTCTCCGCTTCCCGCTAATGTATATCGAGATAGCTGTAGGCTTTTCAAGATTTGGGCGGTTGAATTTTGGGTTTCGTTGTCCTCATATTATACGAAAAATATAGCACAGAAATCAATGATATTTTAGAATCAAGATCTTCATTATATTTGCTATGCCTGTGGTTTACTTTCGATTTTTGTAAAAATGCTTTAATAGTCTGTAATTCTCCTGCAAAGTTGTCATTTTTTTTGTCGACTTCTGAGCTCCTGTAATTCTGATATTACACATTTATATGAATATCTGAAAAACCACAAGCATAGATAATACTTCTAGTCCATACTTACAACATTTCATTTACTTCTGTTGCCTAGTTTTCAAATGAGACCTGACTACGTTTAGTATGGAGAATGGAACGAAGAGACTTCTCTTGAGGGTTTGTGGAAACATATAGTCTATGGCTTTAGTATAGTTGTGTGCTCCCTCAAAAAGTGATGGAAAATATTTTATACTGAAAAGATAAACAAAATCAGCTGCCGTCGTAATTCTTTTAAGCTATTGTAAGATCGGTTGTGTCGTTTATTTTTTCGTTTGGTGTGTCGATAGTTTTTTCTATAAGGTATGTAGCTTTTCTATATTTGCGTAGCTATAGTTTCGTAACAGACGGTCTTTTATCTGCGAAAAAAGCGTTTACACGAGAATTTTATCCTTTAATCCCTCCCCATAGCTACCAAGCTAACTTTGTGCTTGTTTATTTTATTATAATCCGTAAAAATTGGACAAAACAGGAGTAATTAGCCACGTTACGTTATTTTTTTGATAGAGTAATTTTATTTTCTATAACTCATACCTATATAGGTATGAATACTGTATATTTTAAAACGGACGTTGGGTCAATATAGAGAAATCACAATGTTTAACAATAAAAATTGTAGCTCCAATACTAATTATTATATTTTTTTGTTGTTACCCTGTTTTCCAATTAATTCTGAAAAGCAACGAAACAAAGCGTCCAAAAGGTAGCAAGGCCCAATCGAAATAAAAAACATCAGACAATAGAAATTGCTTGCGACGCCCACTCACTGCTCGCCCCTGGCTTAACTCTTGCTGTTCTAGTATCAAATAATGCTCCAACATTTGTTTGAACTTTGACATTTAGAAATATAAATATTAATCTTCATACACGCCCACATCTTTAACCAACTCTCTGGTACGAAAAACTTATCACGTTTGCCACGCAATACGTGAAACTAGCCAGCCCTCAAACTTCCCGCCTAAAAGAAGCTTCCAATATACTAAGTTATACGGGTGTACTATTGTAATACGAGCTCGAACGAACGAGAGCTGTCAATGCAGACGTAGATACGACCATTAACTCAACAAAGCAAAATTACCGAAACAGACAACGCCTAAAACGGAATAGAATTTCCACTTTTCCTCTGTTCTATCAAACTCATAAAACACTAATCCTCCAGAGCACTCTATGATAATATTGTAGAGGACAGAGGATGTGTCTGCTAAAAAAAACAGTGTCACAATTTAGTGAGATGAATAATAATCTGCGGGTGCGATCGATAGTCGGGTGGGAGGCGGGGGTGTTGGCGGTTTCCACCACCCCGTGGAGGCAGGGGTGAGGGGCATACGTACAAGGGGAGGTTCATTGAGAGTGTAGGCGGCACGCGTGGGCGAGCTGGTTATAAAGCCACCCGCCGCGCCCGCCTCGACTAGTCGTGCCCCATTCGCGAACTGAACAAGACCGATAGTGTTAAAGTGCAACATGCAGCTCCCGAGTATAAGGTAAGTGGATCTATTTAAAACATTACCAAATAATCATCCCGTTACTTAATTTGTTAACGTAGCATCAGATTATTTTTATCGAAAGCCAATTAAATGATTAAAAAACAAAGGGGTCTTTATAGTGATTATAATTAGGCACTATAATTTATAGATAAATTGCAAATTGTAGCAATAATTTGTTTTCTCTTTGTAGAACGTTGGCAGTTTTGGTGGGGTACTTAGCAATGCATGAAGCATACCCAATGCAGGGATGGCCTTTGTATCCTCAAACTCCCCGCGAATACCCAGACGATGATTACTATTATGCGTCGAAAGAACAACACTATTATGAAAATCCTGCTTTGAATGCACCCGAAGTATACGGGCAAGTCCCTTACCCTTACTTCTACGACCCTTACGGACACTTCGTGAATGAAGCTCCCAAGAGACAAGAGGAAAGATTCGCTTCGCTTCCAATCGGACAAGAAACGTGGTTCGAGAGCGATGCCTCTCCTCGCTGGCGGTCCAACGACGTAGACGACGTTAGTGCAGCGTTCATGGACAATCTTATCATCACGCAAATGGCCCAGGACGCGCAGCGACGACGTGAAAACAACCGTGCGGCGTTTCCAACCATCGACTACGAAGAGCGAGATCTCGAAGACGAGGATGTTCGAGAACTAAAGGCTTTAGCGGGAAAGCCGATGTACCATGCACCAAAAACAGTTCCTAATATCGAAGATGACGAGGAAGATTATCAAAACGACGAAGGCTTCATCAATTGGAATGGAAACAAAAGAAGCGTGACGACACAGGCCCCTGTACACAGCACAGCAAAACCCAAGGCCGGTCAGAAGGAGGTAATGATGCCGAGACCAGCCCAAAACCACAACCATCAGAACGGAGAAGACAAAAGAGCTTCATCTTTCTACGGCACCCTCGCGAAGCTACTGCAGAAGGAGAAAGAATCGAAAACTCAAACTGAGGTAAGTGTCTTTCTCCAATCGTTTTCCCAATTTAGATTTCTAGATTCAGAATATATACGGAATGATGTCACTTGTTTTCGAAGTCGGCGAAACGGTAAACCCCCAGTCTAAAAATAGCTCGGCCCGGCCGGGGGTGGGGGGTGACACGGCCCGGAGGCCGGAGGCCGGGTCATTCGCGCAGCCCCAGGGCTACAAAGCCCTATGCGACACCGAGAATCCATTTTGTGATTAAAGAACATTCTCTTTTATACTTTTAATGATCGGTAAACTTTTAACATTTTTCCCGGTATGACGTGACACGTTTTTACCAAAACAAAATAAGGCCTTAAAGTAATAAGGCAATCTCTCAATTGGAGTCTTGATCTTGTTTTTCTTTAACAGGATTTGGCGATATCACGAAAGATCAACAAGCGATTCGTAGCAGGCGACTCCGACCTCGTTCTGGAACTGCGAGGGTTAAAGCATCGCATACCAACTTAAAGCGCTCCCTGACTACCGCCAACAATTTATGAGACTGAGTAATTTGTAGCTTAATAGGTATTTATTGCAACGGCGACCTGAGCGACAGTCCCGGACTATACAATCAAAAATGACAAACTTAGAGTTTGGTCATATCCATTTCAATATTTGAAAAAAAAAAACTGTTAAATATCCTATATTTAGTAAACATACCACTCTGATGTCCACTTCTGAGGAAATATCAAAAAAATCTTTTGTATCATCTTCTGAGTAGTTACAAAGTTTTTCGATTGTTTACTACTTCGGTATTTAGCCTAATTAAATACTTTTAATGTGGATGTTAATAATCGTACAAAGCATGACTATAATCTCCATTAAATCGACGATTGTATTACGATTGTTAGGTATAACGAGGAGGTTGCTCTTCGGATTGCAGCTAATAATTCGCACAAGATGTGCATTTGTAAATACCTGTACTGATTATGTCTAAGACTTATTATTATTTAGATAGAAATACAAAAATATGTTATTAATGAAGTTTGTAGACAATTCGTGCAATGTACCTACCTACTACATTCCGGGTCAGGCAAGCGCGTTGTGGAAAACAGAGAGATTATAATGAACTCGCTCTTGGGCTTACATATGGCGAACATGAAACTCTCGATGTATTTTACGTAGATCTTAATAAGGGTTTTCGTCTTGCTTTAATCATAACGAATTTTTATGTGTTCTGAACTGGAATTTCTTGGCCTAACTTTGAAACTAGAAATAGGTGAACTCTTGTAATTACACGTGTGCTATATCGATTCAACTAACAATGTCTGGACAATACCACAATATATTTTGCAAAGCAAAATCATTAATGTAAAGTCTATTATCTATTTGTGTAAGTATCTGTAGGAGGAGGAGGGTAAGTGATAATGGTCAGCTTTACAGCTTTACATTCTTGGGTCTCTAAGACCGATTATTGAATCAATAGATATTTATAATATTGCGTCCTCGTTTCTAATCGAGCTAAATAGCTTTTTTACGTACACATGGGCAACCCTAGCGGTACCTACGTGAAGACATCTGTCTTTACGAACTTGTATCTATTGGACAATACAGTTCGTAGACGTAGGTTTTTGTCTAAACTAAACATATCTGTTTATACATTACTTTCCAGTATTGTTTTAAGGATGGTAGTTTGATCTTAAAAGGTCGTTTGTATATCAAAAAACGAAAAACAGCTTAAAACAATGCGTTTTTCGTGTCCTGTTTAATCCAAATTTTTTCCGCAATATCTTCAAGGATGCTTTTCCGATGATTTATATACAAACGACTTTTTGTAATTTATAACTCATAAAATAGATAATAACAAATAAGTAGCGACCTGTAAAAAAATACTTATACATTTGAAAATGTGAATAGTTAGGCATTTATTGTGAAATTTGATCTTATATGTCAATAGCAACATTTTGTTACACAGGCCTAGTTTGAAGTTTTTGTTTCCTTTTAGAGCATGATATTTTTTATAGTACATGTCTGTAACTATATGTGAAATAAGAAATACAGTTTTAATAGTGCCTAGACACATTTACAGTTCCAAATAGTCTGTCCAGTTAATAAGTTAACTAGATGCTATTTGATAATTATTCCGCTAGTGTTTATAGGGGATAACACAGATGAAAAATGCCTATCAATTTATATTTTATAGACGTACTGTATTCGAAAACATAGACATTTTATTTTAAATTACATTTAAATACTTTTAGTAGGAATAACATAAAATGTACCTATGGACAAGGAGTCCCAAACTTAGAGAACTATTTAATGACGTTGTGTAAAGAAACTGGGAATTAAATCATTACATCAAATATTATTCCGATATTTTTATTATCTTTTTATAAACTCTCACTCTTCGTCTGTCTGTTTGTCGTCATATAAAGAACCGTAAAGCTACCTTTCCACCACACACAGTGACAGGATGTGTTGCGAGGAATGTGTTTTTCATTAACCAATTAGAAAAGCTTTATTTAGCCGGTGAAATTACTGGCCCTTGGTATCCTATCTTAGGCCTCTAGGTTGGCAACGCATCTGCAATACCCCTGGTGTTGCAGATGTTTATGGGCGGTGATGATCTCTTACCATCATGAGACCCACTTGCTCGTTTGCCATCCAATCGAATAAAAATAAATAAAAATCGCTCCGCTCAGCTTGGTTAATGAGAAACAACATCCTCGCACATTATTGGTGAATACTCAGCTTAATAGACAGCAGCAGAAATACACATTAGGTGTGTGGGTACAAACTTATACATATACATGGATAACGTGTATTTCTATTGGTACAACAACAAATACTAATTACCAAAAATAATTTAAAAATAAATGAATACATATATAATAACACATCATTGCAAACTGCACAAAATAAATTAATAAAAGTCTTATTTAATTATGATTTTCTAACTCCTACGAATGAAATTTATAAAAGGACAAAGTTAATGAACATTGCCCAAACTTATGTCTACAATACATGCATCTTGATACGCAAAATTCTTAATAAAGACATACACACTCAAATTAATCTACTTAAAAAAAATAAGGTCCAGAGGATTAAATTAAGAAATGCAAATGACATAATATTGCGTATACCAAGAACTAAATATGGAAAACGATGTATTTTGTACGAAGGCGCGCAATTATACAATAAACTTCCCAAAAATATTAAGAACTCAAAAAAAGCATTAACTTTCAAAAAATTATTAAAACACCACATTCTAAACCAAATTCATTAGAAACAATAGCATTATGTCCTCACTACCTCAAGTACGCTCAGTACTGACTACCACATCTAGTTTAAATCATCAGTGTATTTCCTCATCTATGTTTTACCATTGAACTTGAATTAATTAGTTAAGCAAAACTAAATCTTATGTAGGCACTATAAGAATTATGAATATTATGATGTGTGTTTTGGTATCGTGGTTTTGTCAATTGCATTCACTTCGCAACAAATAATGTTTGGAACTTAAGTAGTTTTTGTGATTCTTGGTGTATTTAGTTTCTACCCTAATTTTTGTTTTTTATTTTAGTATCGCGGCCGCCGCATGTTTTGCGCTCGCAAATTGTAATATTAACGCTTATGTATAAGTACCCGTAATTTCTCAAGTAAGTGAATTGTAAAATTCTTTTTGAGAATAAATTATCTTTAAACCTATAACCCTACAACACAGTACATTTACATAGTAGATTTCGCTTAGAAGCAGGGTTCTACAAGCGTTGGATTTTTATAGATAGAGCCGTTTACTTAATTTTGACATGTTATGTTCCCACTTGCCTACAAAATCATACGGAACCCTCGGTGCGGGGGTTTGACTTGCACTTGGCCAGTTTTTATGTTTTTCTCAACAACCTGTCAATCTCTCAACGAACTGTCCTTACGAGTTTGTAAAAACAACCTTGCTTGCAAAATGAATCCCGAATGTCTTATGGGATTGTTTCAGTCACGTAGGTAAAGCCATATGCAAGAGTGATAAATATGTTAATGTGACTGAGTAATTGAGTGACCAGCTGCTTTTGATGCTGGCTGTACAGTCCCCAGTACAGTATGTATGTACATACAGACTATGACTATGGAGGAACGGTGCATCCTCGCACAGGCTTTATCAAGCTTAAAAGGAGCAGAGATGGTGCTTACTTACGTTACCAGGTTTGGATACCAGGTATTCCCTTGCAAGTATACCAACCAGGTACCGACCTGATATACTTGCAAGACTTGAAAGTATTTCCCATTAAAGTAAATACACTGTCCCTTCAAAATGAAAAATGCAAAATTATATCTTATAATATGAGTATAAGATAATAATGTTACGTAAGGTTCAGATTGTGCTTATACGCGAAATAAAATATTTACAAAGTATTTACGTCTTGATTGAAATACTTTGAATGTTATTTGTATAATAGCAAGGTTTAATTTAAACTTGCAAGGAAGCAAGTATTCGACTCGTTGCGTTGGACAGAAAATACTTTGAAAGTATTTTGATACCCGGTTTCTGCACCTGGTATGAGAAGTTGGACGTACTTTTAAGCGCTGGTACTCGATTTAGCAAGTATAACTCATCCCTAAAAAGGAGGCTCCAGCCATCAAACAATATTATGTACAAATTGTTATTGAGAATAAATAATTTTAATTTAATCTGGGGGCACGGCAGTGCCCCCGCCAAGTCGAGCAAAAAAAAACAAAGGCACGGCCGTACCATACTTTTCTCGAAGCCATTCAGGCTATTTTCAACACCCTGTATTTTTGTTATGGCTAAAGCTAGAACCCTGAATTTTCAGTTACCTATAGGGCCTAATGGGACTTAGATATATTATCAATTACATTCAGTTCGAACACGTAGATTAAGAACTATCACATGTTAAAGTTCCTCAGTTTTGTCACTGACATACCTATACACTGACTTTTGATCATCATAATTCTAAGGTACTTCTAGCAGACCCACAAGCTCCAAATTTTAAACATAATTAGTTTTTAGCCTACATGGTCACAGAAAAATCCAAAATGTTGCAATTCCAGTCACGTTTCAAAGTTATACACAAGTAAGTTTGTAATCCCATATAAATACTAGCGATTACAAAGTTATACAGCAATGACTTTATTGAACGTAGTCGTATTGTATACGTATTAATGTTGAGTCTTAATACCTGAGTATTAAGGGTTAAAATGAAATTGTTTATCTTACTAATGTAATAAGTACCAAAGTTCGTTTGTTTTTGAATGTGTGTGCGATGCGAGTGGACGCGAGGATGGACGATGGAAATTGGAATATGGATGATGGACAATGGATAATGGTCGATGGACGATGGGTAGAAAATGGACGTTGGACGATGGAGTGTGGACGATGGACGATGGGCGACGGACGATGGATCATCATCATCATCATCATCATCCCAGCCTATATGCGGCCCACTGCTGGGCACAAGCCTCCTCTCAGAATAAGAGGGCTTGGGCCTTAGTTCCCACGCGAGCCCAGTGCGGACGATGGATGGTGGAGGATGAACGACGGACGACGACGGACGACAGAAAATGACGGACGACGACGGATGACGGAAGTTAGACGGGCGAAAGACGAACGACCGACGAAAGACGATGGATGACGACGGAAGTTCGACGACGGACGACAGACGATGACTGACGAGGGAAGTTCGACGACGGACGATGACGGACGACGGACGATGACAGACGACGGACGACGACAGAAGACGAACGCCGACAGACGACGGACAACGAACGATAGACGATGGCGACGACGGACAAAAGACAACGACCGACGACGGACAAGACAACGGACGACGGATGACGGACGATGACCGACGATCGACGACGGATGATGGAGGGTGGACGATGGACGATGTACGATGGACGACAGACGGTAGACGGACGACGGAAGTTCAACGATGGGCGACGATGGACGACGGATGACGACCGAAGATCGACGACGACGACGACGACGACGACGACGACGACGACGACGACAGTCGGTACGGACGATGGACTGTAGACGATGAACGAGGATGGACGATGGACGATAACCGAGGATAGACGATGGACGGTGGACGATAGACGAGAATGGATGATGGATAGTGGACGAGGATAGACGATGGATGGCACACGATGGACAAGGATGAACGATGGATGATAGTGGACGATGGACGATGAACGATGAACGAGAATGGACGATGGACGAGAATGGACGATAGACGATAGACGAGGATGGACGATGGACGATGGACAAGGAAGGATAAACAAATGAAGATAGTAGTGCGTTATTACAAGAAGTAGTACCCGAAAAAAAAAGAACTGCCTACAAAAAGTGATGAGATCCCACCAAAAACATTACATGTAAAAAGCTGCAAGTGTCGCAACGCAATGCAGTTCTTGTAATGCTAAAAAGGTTTGAGATGCAATGTTATACCAAGTCGGTTATTTTTGTCAGTACCGGGGGGTTTCCATAGAACTCGATTTTCACCAACTTGCTTATTTTAAAACCATAGAAAAATACATTTTATAGTTCTCAAATAAAGAGTAAACCAAATTATTTTTTAAACACATAATGACTTGGCCATCGCACTCAACCTTTAGTCATTCTCGTATTATGTGTATCACTCAAACTGCAAGGCTGGGGCTAGCGCTATCTTTAATTATAATTACTTGAAATAGCTGACGTTGATGATTATAATTCTTATGTCATTATGTAGCCTTGCGATGGCCAAGTCATTTATGTGTTTAAAAATAATTTGGTTTACTCTTTATTTGAGAACTATAAACTGTATTTTTCTATGGTTTTAAAATAAGCAAGTTGGTGAAAATCGAGTTCTATGGAAACCCCCCAGTACTGACAAAAATAACCGACTTGGTATAACATTGCATCTCAAACCTTTTTAGCATTACAAGAACTGCATTGCGTTGCGAGACTTGCAGCTTTTTACATGTAATGTTTTTGGTGGGATTTAATTTTAACTGAACTAATACCCGTATTTGACATACGCAGGCTTCACACGATGTTTTCTTTGTCGTTGATAAGTACCGCATCCAAGGCCTGACTATATACATTTTAAATCAAAAATTCCGAGGAAACACAAATGATTTTCAAAGGAAGAGGTTTTCAGTTATACTACATAACTCAACCATCTGTTAAAATATCACTGATTAATTTAACAACGTGCCATCATCTTTACGTTCACTCTCGAACAGCCTATACCATGCGCCATATAAATCTGCCTAAAAGTTCATTACTTAATACTCAGTTTTGACGCATTTTTGAGATACATTTTTATGCGACGTCCTACGTTACTCCCAGATTGTGTTCGAAACGTTTAACGGTATAGGTGCCTATTCAATTATTGGAACTATACCTTTATAGGTAGTTTTTGTGGTACTAGTCGTGGCAATGAACTTTTAGGCAAAGTTAAGGGGCGGAAGCCCTATCATCCCGAGCCGCCTGTGCTCAGCAGTGGGACATATATAGGCTGGGATGATGATGAGGATAATGAGGCGGCGGAAGGTATACCTCTTAGAACACAATTATAACTCGACTCTCCACCGGTTACCCGTAAGTCTCGTGATGTCATCAATCCACCTACTAGGAGGCCTGGCAACACTTCGTCTTTCATGATCACCACTCGAGGATATTTCTCTCCCAAGGGTTATCTGTTCTTCAAATAGCACGTGTAAGTAAGTAAACTAAACACCCGTATGTAACTGTAGAGCCATACTGTCGGAGCCCTGGTCGCAGGCTGCTAGATTAGTATACGAATTTTTAAATGTGAGTAGACAGATTTGTGGTAGATATTTGTTTGAGTACTGTGTAAGAGTCCGTGCGCAGGTTTACCATTCTGTGACAGGGGATCCGGTGGTATGGTTTGGAGGACATGTCCTCTTGGCACGAGTCGCTACTCATTTAAATCGTATGGCTGTTGTGGTGTTTTTATAGTTAAAGCATTGGTTAAAGCCTTTTTATGAACTGACATGTTCTTTATCTTTTGATCAAAGTTCCATAATAAATTAAGAATAAAAAAACTGTACAATGGGCGCAAACTAATTGGACTTCAATTTTGCTTGCTACTGTAGGTTATTACATTTCAATAGTGTACGTAAAAATTACACGTCTTTCTGTGAAGTATTAACAAAAGCTCTAGCCGAGACCAATCAACGATATGTACACACTTACATTGACCTAGACTATAGCTATGGCAAAGATACTTTTGCTAAACTGGTCATTGAACTCAGTAGCAACCAAACTGACTTCCACGTGGCGACAAAGTTCACGCTTTGTACTTACCACGTGGAAATGTTGCCTACGCGAAACGCAAAGGAATTCGAAACCTCACTAACCCTTCTAATATTAGGTAAATAAATCCAAGAACTTTGTGAGTGTGCGTGTAAAAACATTTTTTTCACTTCTCATGCTCGTAATGTTCGTGTTTATGCTGGATCTAGGCGACATAAAATGACTTTTTATGCTCTAGTGCAAATTAAAATCTTCGTCTAAGACCAAGGTTATCAGGTGTCAACAGCCATGAACAATGAAGTTTATATAGGTATATATTTTTTTCATAATTTTTAATTTATAGTATAAAAATATATATTTTTAAATATTAAGAAAAGCATGAAAAATAAAATGTACATAGTAAGTGAACAATTGTTTTCACTGTTGCTATTTCGTTTCCTCGCCATCGAAGTGAAAAGCAGAGTGTAAAACTCGAACATTAAGCCCATTGTCCCCTCGACGTGTCTATCCACCCTCACCATACCGGCTCGGGTGGCTTTATGAACGTCTTGGGTAAAATGGCTCGTTTTATGCTCACGTTGTACAATCTACTATTGTAGGTGTTCTCCGTGCAAAATATGTGTCTATGCAAGTAGTTTATACCGGATTATTTTTTGCTCGTATTACAGGCCACACATCATCAGCCTATGTTCGTCCACTGCTGGACATAGGCCTCTTCCATGGCACGCCACTGAGCACGATCCTCAGCCACTCTTATCCAGCTCTTGCCAGCCACCCTGCGAAGATCATCGCACCACCGAGTCTGAGGGCGTCCTACGCTACTTTTGCCGATCCGTGGTCTCCACTCAAGAACTCGTCTACCCCAACGGTTATCGATTCTTCGGGTTATATGACCGGCACATTGCCACTTCAGCGTGCTAATGCGGTGGGCTATGTCGATAACTTTGGTTCTCTGTCGGATCACTTCGTTACGAATTCGATCTTTCAGAGAAACTCCGAGTATAGCCCTTTCCATAGCACGTTACAGGCCACATCCGGTATAAACTACTTGCATAGAAACATACACACAAAACAGAGAACATAATCATTTCAAAATGGTCTATAATATCATTTTTTAAACAATATCCTATCAAATCAATATGTGGCTAAATTCTAACATTCAAGTTGATAGACACATCTATTGGCGTTATTGCTTTATGACATGCAAACTATTATCAACTTTAAGGTGGTAGACCACAATATGTTTGGCTGATGGTAGGTAGGTACCTCTCTGTCTGCTCTACCATGGCTCTACCTCTCGGAGCACACACGCCACGGCGACTGCTGAGCTACTACGAAACTCGAAACTCGAAGTTTGTGTCGTGCGGTCCCTCTGACACTTACACTATTTAATACGGGAGCGAGAGGGACTTTACAATACGAACTTCGAGTTTCGTGGTAGCCCTGCTGCTGCGCCACGCGCACTGCGCGCCACCTCTCTGCTCGTGCAACTACCCGACGAAACTGAAACCGGCGCACAACTACCCGCGTTGAAGAGCTACGAATGGGGATTTTGAATTCGAAGGCACAACTCCAGTAAAACAACGCTTTTTTTAGCCCTGAAAACCAGAATAATTTTCGATTTACTGTAAAATTAGATTTTTTTGATGCTTTAAAACAAATAAATAGTTAGTTGATTGAATTGGCGGATAATGACGTCATAAGTCGCTATTGCCATTGAAACTCTATGGGAGAAATGTGTTTTGATAGCTCATAAAAAAAACGTAAGACCGGAAAGAATGGCGTGCATTGGAAGCCTACACTCAGCATTGGGTGGTGAAAGGTTGAAGAAGAGAGAGAGAAGAGAAAAAGTACGTCAGTTGATTGGTGGAATCAACATCCCTATTAACTCGAAACATGTATAAAAACAAGGATCACCGACATAGCCAAGCGATAGCTCATTGAAGTGGCTGAGGATATATAGCCCGGAGAACAGATGGCCGTCGGGGCCGAAAAGTTTTCTACTGCAGACCGCGGATCGACAAGCACAGACGTAGGACGTCCACCAACGAGATAGATGGATGATCTGGTTAAGCCCGCAGGTTTACGGTGGATGCAAGCCGCTGCAAGAAGCAACTTGAGGTCTGTGAGAGAGGCCTATGTCCAACAGTGGACGTAATACGGCTGAGAGATGATGAAGTTGAGCTAAACTCGATTTAAAACGTGAGTTATACACATTTATTTCATTAAATTTGAATGAGTTTTGCGGTAGTCTCATGCTCAAAGGTGTATAGATATTTTTCACATCTTGGTAACTATATTTACATCCTTGCTGTAAGCCCGTTCTTTACTTCTGTGTTCGAAATGCTTCACAGAGACAAGTAAACGTCACGCGCCATCCGTAATAACCCAAGGACGGTTGAATTTATTATAAACAACGTAAATATAGAAGCCGTGGTGGCCTAGTGGTTTGACCTATTGCCTCTCAAGTAGAGGGTCGTGGGTTCAAACCCCGGCTCGCACCTCTGAGTTTTTCGAAATTCATGTGCGTAATTACATTTGAAATTTACCACGAGCTTTGCGGTGAAGGAAAACATCGTGGGGAAACCTGCACAAACCTGAGAAGCAATTCAATGGTGCGTGTGAAGTTCCCAATCCGCACTGGGCCCGCGTGGGAACTATGGCCCAAGCCCCATTCTGAGAGGAGGCCTGTGCCTAGCAGTGGGACGTATATAGGCTGGGATGATGATGATGAAGGTAAATATACTCTTACGCAAACACCGGGGAGCAGCTGAGTACACTGCAATACTGCGAACCCTGACCTTTAGAGATTTCCTGGAACGCTACCCGCGTCTCTCTCAATCGTTGAAAGGCGAACTCAATTACTTACATTACGTTCGAACTTAATTACTGACTGGTACTGTTCAATGGAAAACCTATATTTACTTAACTAACTCCAGCTAATATTATAAATGCGAAAGTTTGTTTGTTACCTCGTCACATCTAAGCCACTAAATCACGTCATAGATCGCGTTCATCACCACCACACGCACACACTGATCATTTAAGGAGGATTAGGTTGTTTTTAGTCAAGGCTGCGCTGTCGTCATACTAATATTGTAAATGCGAAAGTGTGTATTTGTCTGTCTTTCACGCCGTAACGGAGCGACGGATCGACGTGATTTTTGGCATAGAGATAGTTTATAGGCTCGAGAGTGACATAGGCTACTTTTTATTCCGGAAAATGCACAGTTCCCGAGGGAATACCACCCGGGCCGAACCCCGGACAAAATCTAGTTTAATCAATAAATTTTATTGAATTCCTTTAAATTACAGGCTAGTTACTTTGTTAATAATAAACCAACATTTCAAAATCGGTTTGTTTGTATAAAGCCGAAAAACGGGCATGCGATTTACCTGATGTTAAGTAGTCACCGCAGCCCGTGGTCACCTACAGTACTTATGAGGCAGCTTGGGGCGTGGAAGCCGTTATCGACGTTTATATAAAAAACTTTATAGCTTTTTTCTACTATTAGACAGACATGGCGAAACTATAAGGGTTCCGTTTTTGCCAATTTGGGGCTACAGAACCCTAAAAATTAAAGTTAAATCATCGGCAATTAGCAAGTTGTAAAACTTGCTGGTCGTGGCAATTAGAAATTAGAATGTACTTAACCTCCTAACGCTCATGTCAAATTTTCGATTTATGAACATCAAACTTTATGTCATTTATGATAGAGTTTGATTTAAAATTACAACAAGTCCTTTATAAAGTACTCTGGGCATTAGGAGGATAAGTAAGTAACGCATATAAGCGCACTTATGAGTACAGCTGGAAACTAAAATAAACACAATTTAATTTTAATAATTGATTTATCCTAGCTATAAAAAACGAACATTATTGTCTTATCTAAATTTTACCACAATTTTGCTAGATTTTTTTTACTTATCTAACAACAGTAAAACCAACGAAATCGAACTCTGATTAAAATGATGATTAAAGATTGTCCGGCAAAGAATGTTGATTTATTTCCTTTTTAATCACATAAATAAGACGCATGGACTTTATTGCTTGTTTACGATACTTTTCTTTTTCTCTTTCCAAATCTGAAATTTTCTTACGCATTAATGCCATTTCTTTGCTTACTTTATGTTTGTATCTTTTAAATGCTAATGATGAGTCCATTCGTCTTTTGACTTTTTTTCCGGGGGTAATAGATGAATTCAATAACGGAGTTTCACACGATGAAGAATTTGGTCTTATATCATTGTTGAAAGTGTCCTCAGTATCTGAACATGTACTTTCCTCAGGCTTCAAAATTGTATCAGAACCAATCGACTGAGCATAAGATATTGGTACAGTTAAAGAGGCTAAGCAATCAGATGAATTAGATGTATTATTTGTGATGTTTGTCTCAGATTTCAAGTTTAGAGCAGTAGAGTTTTCAGTTATGTCTGTGCTAGTGATTGGTTTAACAGGACATTCTTCTGCATCTTTCGAACGTAGTAAGTACTTTGTATTTTTACATGGGACTATATTCAGGGGATCTCTAGCGCTGTCCTTAGGTTCATCAACATCCACTATAACTTCATCTTCAATTATATTAAGAAGTTTTTCCTTTTTTCTCCTGTAGTAAGCTCTAAAATTTTCTCTGTTACGCTTTCGGACCTTTTTTCTGTCTTTTTCAGTCATTTCACTTATAGGCAATAATTTTTTTTCTTGTTTTCTTTGAAGGTATCTTTTTCTATTGTTATCTTTCTGTTTTTGGTATAAAACAGGATCATTTCTAATACGTTCTTGTCTTTTTCGTTCTGCAAGCCTTTTCCGCTCCAAAATGTCATCTTTTGGTTTTCCCATTCTAAAAAAATAAAGATAGGTAAGTACTATGAATACATTTATATCGAATGGACACACACACACATAAGCACTTACATAAAATGACTGGAATACAGACAACTACTCATACTAACAGATTTTAATAATTGGGATGTCCCAAAAAAAATAACCTATACTTTTTATCTTATTTTTGGAAAGAATAGGATATTTTAAGATACCTTTTTCATCGATTTTGAATTTGGATGAGTATTTAATTTTTTATAATTTTTTTACGAAATAAGCTGGATGACGTCACAGTGAGACAGCCACGTTCCATTGCCTAGAAAAATTCAGTTTTTACATAACATAATCTGTAGCATTACTGAAAGTCAAGTGACAGTCAACAATCATACAAGCACGGCACGGTCCTAAATGAACCATGACAAATAGTTTCATTTATTTCTCTTCTTTTAGCTTCGATTATTCGTAGGTTTGTTTAATGGTGTGATAGTAAATACGTATTTTTTATTAAAATCTGATATTTAAATTCTTTTATATTCACTTTTAACGTTGTTAATTAATACTTTTATTTGTGAAAATACATTGGTAATACTCGTATACATTTCGGACTTTACGATAAAATGACAACCGTTTAAAGCCGAATGCGCATCATGTGATTAAATTTCCATCTTTGTCACTCTTTGCTATTATAAGCAGGACAGCAACATTTCAAACTGTCAATTTGCTTTAAAGTGTAGACTTTCCTTTAGACCTGCATTTATGACGTAGCACTGCAGGGGTCAAATGAAGGTCATTACTTAAATTTTATTTATTTAATTCAGATTATCATATTTTTGGAATCTGATTTCTGAAAACGCTTTACAAAGCCTATTTCTCCAAATGGTTTTCGATTTATTATACTTTGTAAAAAATTGGGACATCCCAATTCACGGTTCTTCTTCTTCTTTTTTTAAAATATGGCTTCTGTCCTAATTAATAAGACAATTTCGCCAATGTCAAAGTATTCTCTTTCGAGAGGCAACGTTGTAGGGTGATTGTAGTTTTTGCAACTTGATAGCAAAATTCCAGAAACCACGTGGAGACGACTTGCGCATTAAAAAATTTCAGACACGAGAGCAATATTGAATATTGCGATCACTGTTCACTGTTAAGGTTAATCGCCGCATAAAACACTATCAAAATTATACTTCAACTAGCCAAAGAAACAGAAATAGCAAAATTAAACATTGTTCACATCCTCCATGTTCGAATGCCACAAATCGAATCCCATATAATTCACGGTTATTTAGGTAGGTACACCAGTTATACCTACCTGTCTATTTATTACGGATATAGAGGAATTTCATAGATAGCTAATAGATATCACTGCTTTATTAAACGGAAACATAGTTGGTATCCATAACCGTTTTTTACCTAAGCAACACTGACAGTGGTCACTTTACTCATTTCTTTCAACGCAGTTTTTCAAAAATGATCAGTACCTACTGTTGTAAAACATACACTTTAAAAATACAACGTATTCATATTTTAGAGTTGTCGTACAAATTGCTTTTATGAAATTGGTGTAAAAAAAATAAACAAATAATTTTTTGAGTTGTAATCGAATGGATTTTGTTAGGACTAATTTACATGACCTTAAAAAAAGTTCTGGACGACATCAGCAAACTAAAAAAAATATCTACCGAAGTACCTACTGCCACATACTTTGACGCAACTATAATTTTGCCTAGGTTGTACGTATATGAAACAGCGATGTGATGTTGTCCACAATAAACAGATGGCGCTGTCGTCCAAACTCTTCACTCTATTCCCGTATGTTCGATGTACTCTGACTGATTCTGTATGAAGTAGGTAGCAGTCGTAAATCTAATACGGTGGCAATTAGAATATAAATACGTGGCAATTAGAGACGTGGTAATTAGAAAAAAATGTGGCAATTAGAGTAATGACAATTAGAGAGAAGGCCATCTTAAATGGGGATGGCCAAGACAAAACAATAAATACTATTATAATACTGCAACACAATAACCTCTAAAAAAATAGCTACTGGGTATTCGAGAACTTGATAGGCCGACCAAAACAATTATGTATGACAGTAAAATACTTACGTGCTCTGCGTAAATATTGCAATGAAAGGACTTGACTCGGCAAGCAACGACGCAAAACTGAGCGAAAAAGAGAGCAGCGAGCGTGCCGTGCTGCTCTTGCTCAATGTATAGGGAGTGTGAGTGTAGCGAAGTGACGGGCCAACTATTAACGGCATAGGTAATTATTCCTTGACGTCGGCGTCGGACAGATTAATTATTAATGTTTTGTATTTATAGGGTCATCATCATCATCATCATATCAGCCGAAAGACGTCCAATGCTGGACATAGGCCTCCCCCAAGGCTCTCCACTTAGACCGGTCTTGTGCTTTTCGCATCCACCGCGATCCCGCGATCTTAGCCAGGTCGTCGCTCCATCTTGTTGGAGGCCTACCGACAGCTCGTTTCCCGGTCCGCGGACGCCATTCGAGAACCTTCTGACCCCATCGGCCATCAGTCCTGCGTGCAATGTGCCCCGCCCACTGCCACTTCAGTTTCGCGATCCTTCAGGCTATGTCAGTAACCTTAGTTCTACTGCGGATATCATCATTTCTGATTCTATCCCGCAGAGAAACCCCGAGCATAGCCCTCTCCATAGCCCTTTGAGTGACTATGAGCTTCCTTGATTTATAGGGTAGGTAGGTATATACCTTGAAGTTGGTAAGTACTATTTGGAACAAAAATTACTCCAACAATGGGCAGAAAATATTAAAAAAACTTTTTAACAAACAAAATAAACCGCCGAAAAAGCTGAAAAGCGAAAAATAAACCTTTTTTTGTTATTTAACCTTAATCTAGGAACTAGTTTGAAGTCGGTGTCTCAAGACGAGCCAGCAGAAGTGATTGAAGCCATGGGGCTTGTATGGACACAAGGTGTTAATTATATAAATAACTGAAAACCTCAGACACACCAAACATATTTTTTTCACTTCTCATGCTCGTAAAGTTCGTGTTTATGTTGGATCTAGGCGACATATAAAATGAGTTTTTATGCACTAGTACATAAAATAAAATCTTCGTCTAAGATGTAGTCTAAGACCAAGGTAATTAGGTGTCAACAGCCACAAACAAAGAAGTTTCTATATATCTTTTTAGTAAATTTTAATTCATATGAAATTAAAAATCAAAAAATAAATCAATAAAACTAAAAATATATAAATAAACAGTAATGCATGAAAAATAAAATGTACCTACTTACACAGTAAGTGAACAATTTGTTTTCACTGTTTCTTTTTCGTTTCCGCGCCATCAAAGTGAAAAGCAGAGTGTAAAACTCGAGCATGAAACCCATTTTTCCCTCGACGTGTCATCCACCCTCGCCTACCGGCTCGGGTGGCTATATGAACGCCTCGGGTAAAATGGCTCGTTTAATGCTCTCGTTGTACAAAATCTACTATTAATTTTAAAAGAGTTTTGCTAACTAACTGCCTGCCTCGATAGCTTAGTGTACACCCACAGAGACAAATTAGATACACGTAATAGCACACATACAAACATTTTGTCCGACAGCCCGCGGGCGTCCGATGGTGTCGCCAACATAATCGGTGTCGGCTCCGATATGCAATATCAGGCTAGACGGACAATATAAAGACAGGTACATATTTCATAAATTTTACTTGGCTAGTTCTAGTATGCTGTAATGAATGTGGTTTCTTTTGGAAATTAGTAATTGGTACCGTTTGTTGAACTTTAAGTCACTTTACATAGTTCTAGGACCACTATGCTTCATAATTTTAGTTTTTTTTTTAATTTTTTATAACGCAATTCGGACTACAACAAACAAACTAATAACTGTCACTTTGACGCTGACAGCTGTCGTCGATAAGTCAAACTGATTTTTTTTTTGCATTGGCACCTACTTTACTAAACATAAAGTTGAAGGAGAGAAACTCGAAAGTTTGTTCGCTTTAATATTTTTTTATATTTATTACGATGTGACTCATACAATACATTGCAGTATGGTAATTATAGTTAATTTTCAGTGGAATAAAAAGTACATTCAGCGCGATATAACTGACGATCACACCCGCTCTCTCTCCCGTTATTCCGAAGCGTCCACGTAGATTTTAACTGTTATTGTTTGTGCTCATTGAACGTTGAAGATGCGGCGTTCTAAGGGGTATCAGGACTTGGATGATAATGGCGTGGGGCCAAGACCTGGTCCACAGGCTATGCCACCTCCTCAGGAAATCGAGATGGCTTCAGTCACCGTCGTTCCGGACGGTAAGTTTAAATGGAATGCCGTTGTTATTAAGTACCAAATGACGTTATTTGATGGAATGTGTGTTAAGATCGTAAATGCCAGCTTATGATAACATTGGAAATTGCAACTTCTGCTTTGGCTCTTTATGTAAAGTTAATTTCTCTTTGAGGAATTTCTAGGTGGAGTTACCGAATTAATAGTATTTTTTTCGAAAATTGTACTGAACCAGTTCTGCCAAAGCTTCTAGACCTATAGTTAAAAGTCTTTTTTGTTTTTTTTTTTTTTTTAACTTTAGAAAAGACTCCAATGTAATTGTATTTTTGGGGATTTCAAGGGCAAAGAATCAAAGCTTGGTCTTATTTCATGTTTTCCTTTTTTTTAACAAAATCTGCACCTAAGTGATATACTAGGGTTTTTTTCCCATTAGGCCTAACATCTTACAAACTGAACTTATTTTAAATTTTCATGGAACGTGCTAATGATTCTTAAAATGTTGAATTTATAGAATATTATATATTGAATTTATAGACGACCGGATGGCCCAGTGGTTAGAGCACCTGACTATGAAGCTTGAAGTCCCGGGTTCGAATCCCGGCCGGGGCAGATATTTGTATGAATAATACGAATGTTTGTTCTCGGGTCTTGGATGTTTAATTTGTATTTAAGTATGTATTTATCTATATAAGTATGTTTATCTGTTGCCTAGTGTCCATAACACAAGCTTTGCTAAGCTTACTTTGGGACTAGGTCAATTGGTGTGAATTGTCCCGTAATATTTATTTATTTATTTATAGAATAAAATTTGACATGAACCATAAATGGAAATAAAATTCTTGTTTAATTTTTACAATTTTCTTTACAGATACATTCACAGTAACTCAAGCTGTGAATGCGCTGGGCTTCGGCTGGTTCCAAGTGAAGCTGTCGCTGTGCACTGGCCTCTGCTGGATGGCTGACTCCATGGAAATGACCATATTGAGCATCCTGTCACCTGCCTTGCACTGCGAATGGAATATCAGCAAGTAAAGACAGCTTTGGTGATGGTACATAATATAAATAAAAGATAAAACTAACTGATGACTTAATAGAAATACATATTTGCTACCCAGGAATCAAATTTTTTTCCCATTACTCAAGCCTGAGATATTCCAATGAATATATTCATCAGTTTTTCAAGGCTTAATAGGGATGTTGACGCCATTAAAAAATAATTCGAAGGCACAACTCCAGTAAAAAAACGCTTTATTTTAGCCCTAAAAACCAGATTAATTTTCGATTTAATCTGGTTTTTAGGGTAAAATTAGATTTTTTGTTGCTTAAAAATAAATAAATAGTTGATTGAGTTGGCGGATAGATTTTTTTTATATGTATAAGAGGGGGCAAACAAGCAGACGGGTCACCTGATGGAGAGCGATCACCGTCATAAGTCATAAAAAGTATAAGTGACGTCATAAGTCGCTATTGCGATTGAAACTCTATGGGAGAATTGTGTTTTGACAGCTCATAAAAAGTACGTCAGTTGATTGGTGGTTTCAACATCTCTATTGATTTGATAATGATAACACACTTGTTTTTCTTATGATATAAGGATTCCTTCATCTAACTAATCCATTTCTTTCTCTCCCTCAGCACTTATTAATTCGCTGTTGGCCATAATTCCTCTTCAAGCTTCTAAACTGGTTCTGGTTTGTGTTCTATAACTAACTACTATTATATATTAAGATAGTTATTACTTGATAGTAA
This sequence comes from Choristoneura rosaceana, assembly GCA_037349165.1. Taxonomy (NCBI): domain Eukaryota; kingdom Metazoa; phylum Arthropoda; class Insecta; order Lepidoptera; family Tortricidae; genus Choristoneura; species Choristoneura rosaceana. The sequence goes on from JAZBNJ010000051.1 coordinate 894,467, forward strand.
GTTTCTGTAAAATTTCCATTAAGTATTTGCATTGTCTTTCAAACCAAACTTTATTATCTGTACCAAATTTCATGTCTTTCAAAATATGAACCTAAAAAGTTTGAAATTCATTAATTTGTGTCAATCCGATCACTGGAAGTGGGTGAGATTGCAAGTTAAAAGCTTGTAGAAAAAAATTACAACAAAAGAATTGAATCAACTCCAAAAAAAACATAAAAATAATTCTCTACCAGTTTGAAGTTACATAAAGTCTAGTAAAAGAAGTTAAAGTTATACTATCTATTGGGTTTCCAATCACTCCTGCATGCTCGTGCTGTGTTAAATACTGACAGCGTGACAGCTAATTAAATTTTTGTTATAATTTTTTCTCTCGCTTTTCAGTGTACCTATCTTACGTTGCAATAGCTTAATGTCAACTGCTCATATTATTAAGGATGACTTAAAAACAGTTGCAATTAAATCATCAAACATGAGAAGCACCAGCTTTTAAATAAAAAAATAATCATCAATATTCGTTTAGATGAAATCTGAACACACAATAAAAACAGTTGAATAAGAAACCTCCTTTTTGAATTCGGTCAAAAAGAAAAACAAAAATCTGTCTGAGGACAGTAATTACTGCATTATAACACATTGTGAATGTCGGATTAATTTTCTCTTATTTTATTTCGCTAAACAGCTTGAGTCATTTCAGAATGCATAGATATGCACTTTAAATCGCTTAGCTTCACGCAATATCAACACGCTGTGTATAATAATAACAATAGATTGAATAATACCATTTCTTATGAAATTACACATATTATTATGAAAATATTATAAAATGTCGTATAAAGTAAGTTGGATTATGCGATATTTTGGGACTCATATTTATTAGTGACATTTCCGCCTTTGTCTTACTAACACCACCTTAGAGGAAAAGGGTTCGCAAAATTCGCGATGTAATACAGTCGTTAGTCACTGTCAAGAAGACTTTAATATTTAAGGCTTATTATAAAGTCAATGATTATATCATGGACAGGGATATTTGGAAATATTTCCGATCCGATTCAAATAGCGAACCTACTGTGTTAAAAATAAAGTTGTAGTGATAAATACATGTAATGTATATAGATATCATTTATAAATATTGTGAATCTGTTCTTAAAAAAATAAAAAATAATACCTCGTTGAGTTTTTTGCCGGATTCTTCTCAACAGAGGTTTTTTCCGAACTGGTGGTAGATTTTTTTGACGTTCATAAGTGCTTGTTATAGCCTAAATTGAATAAAAAGATTTTGACTTTGACTTGCTCATACAGTTCACTCACTGGCACTCTATGTCTATGTTACTCTATTTCGGGTAGGGGTGACTTGAATTTTGGTACAAACAAAAAAAGTGTAATCGGCAACTAATCTTGTATTTTTTTAACAAAAACTTGTCATTTTTATTGCAGGTATCAGCAAGCTCTCACGACAACAGTGGTGTTCTTGGGAATGATGCTCAGTTCTACGTTCTGGGGCAATATCAGTGATCGATATGGAAGAAAAACCGTAAGTGTGCCTTCTGCGATACGTTACGATGCATTGAGTCGGCGGCAGGGTAAGCGGCGCTATAGTTGACGAGATCGCTCGTGGCACGCGGAGTTGTAAAACGAGTCAGTGACGTCAGCCATTAGGGTTGGGCGTGCCATTGAAATGAATCATCGATAGGAAAATGGAACATCACTATGCCCGCCCATAAGGCCTATAAGTGTAAGGGAGCGCGATATACTCTATCCCGTTCGCACTTTTTATAGCCCCGCGTACCACGAGCGATCTCGTCAACTATAGTGCTGCTGGAATGGTAGGTACCAACAGCCTACCCTGGCATCGACCTAATTTTCAAGTTGTTGGAACGTTGTCAGCCGTCGTACTCCTAAATACTCGTACGCTAAAAGAATCGCGGGCGGGAACGCGTACTCTCGCGTCCAAGCGAAAACCTATTCCAGTAAATACGTCTCACCTCTCTGTTTCCCAATTTGTTTGATGTATTTTATGGATGATCCCTATGATGATGATGATGATGATTGCTGGACTATATTTTTCTGATTGCAGGCCCTCAGTATGTGCGGGGTGTTGCTGTTCTACTATGGTCTTCTGAGTGCCATAGCCCCGAATTTTCTATGGCTCTTATTCTTGCGAGGTCTCGTTGGTTTTGCTATCGGATGTGTACCACAATCGTTAGTATTACAACTTACTTACTTCTGGAAATATATGAAATTGAAAATAAGGCTAATAGCTAGTAGTTAGGTATAGGTTGATTCACAAGACATGGCATGAATGATTTGAAAGAGAGTAATGTCTCTTGTCACTGTGAGAGTGCCTTTCTTATGAGGGTCTCCTTATAACATTTTAAACTTTCGTGATTCTCACTCATTGTGAAAATTAGAGATGCAACGAATATCCGGCCACTATCCGGTATCCGGCCTATCCGGCCACTATTTTACTATTCGGCCGAATACCGGATAGTGGCGTACTATCCGGCCGGATACTAGATGGCAAAAAACTTATAGTTATGATTAAAAACTGATATTTATTTATGCATTTATCAATTATTTACATTAGTTTATTATTCTAAGGGCATGTTTCGATGAATTTTAATTGACGGATAAATGTGATACCGTCTCGCGTCTGTTCAATCATATTTATCCGTCAGTTAAATTTAATCAATGGCTGGTGAAACAGCCCCTAAATTAATTAATTATACTCTACAAGTTGCTAGTTGCAACCTGCACGGAGTGTCATGCGCATGTTCGAATTAGCTTAATTTAATTGTACGTAAAACTAGGCCGAATACGGTCCCGCCGAATATCCGGTATCCGGTATCCGGCCAAACCACTATCCGTTTCATCTCTAGTCAAAATACCACCAACGGGACTTATCACGCACAAGTAATATTTACCTCGGCGTTTCGACAACATTGCAGTGGCCGTGGCCACGAGTATACTGAAGTGTGGGGTGTCAAGTCTACCTAGCAGCGCGAGTCCTTCGAACTACCCGCACCTGATCACTAACTGTAAACTGTAATAAAAATCATAATACAAGTTATTTTCAAAAGTTGTAACTCTCTCTCTCTCTCTCTCTCTCTCTCTCTCTCTCTCTCTCTCTCTCTCTCAGCTCTCAGCATAATAAAATAATATATGTTTCTTTTTTATACTTATATTAATTTTATTGTTTCCAGTGTGACACTGTACGCAGAGTTTCTACCGACAAAGCAGAGAGCCAAGTGTGTCGTGTTACTGGATGTAAGACTCTTTGAATATCAATACTCAAATACAGAGAGCGCGTGAGTTGACTGCAGTCGGGGCCTGTGGTGAAGAGGGGCCCCCCGCTATCCGCACGCCTCTCCTCAGTCGCCTTTAATATAGTGTTTTGCAGGTGGTAGGACCTTGTGCAAGGACCGCCCGGATTACTACCACCGTCTTGCTCGTTAATCCTGCCGTGAAGCAGCAGTGCTTGCACTGTTGTGTTTCGGCGCGGAGAGTAAGACAGCCGGTGAAATTACTGGCACTTGAGGTATTCCAACTTAGGCCTCTAGGTTGGCAACGCATCAGCAGTACCCCTGGTGTTGCAGATGTTTATGGGCGGTGGTGATCTCTTACCACCAGGAGACCCCCTTGCTCGTTTGCCTTCCAGTCGAAAAAAAAAGTCCTTGATAGCTATCTTACACATATCGATCGCGTTAAAACTCATGTTGCACCATTATTTTTTGTTTTTAATGTTGACTGATCCAAGTTCCGATTTCTCGTTCTTCGTTTCAGTTTTTTTTATTGACGGTTTATTTGAGTTACATCTGTCGTGTTGCGTCACGTTGCGACCACGACCGATGAATGAAACAAATAAAATGTTAGGTGCTAAGTCCTGTTTATATACAAAAGTAAAAAAAAAAATGTTCTGTTCTTTGTTTGTAGCTGTTTACAGTTTACACACCTGATTGCCTTGCTCTTAGACGATTTAACTTTATGCACTAGAGCATAAAAAGTAATTTTACGCCTAGATCCAGCATAAACACGAACTTTACGAGCATGAGAAGTGAAAATTTATCAGTTATCATTTTAAACTTAATCAACCTTGTTGCAGTGTTTCTGGGCGCTCGGAGCTTGTCTTGAAGTGGCTTTAGCGCTGGTTGTGATGCCGACGCTGGGGTTCCACTGGCTCCTCGCTCTCTCCACGATACCACTTCTTATCTTCGCCCTCATATGCCCGGTAAGATTTTCCCTACGAATAAATAATAACTCGAATTCAGGCCCTTTCGGAACGTTCTGTCCGTTTCTCAAAATATCCTTTCCTAAAACACCCGTTCCAAAAAACACCCAGTTTTCATAGCATCCGTATGCCAAAATATCCGTCGCTCATGACACCCGTATTCCCAAAAGATCCGTTTCTCATCACATCAGTATGTCAAAAGACCCGTTTATTATAGCATCCGTATGCCAAGGATCCGTCTCTCATGACACCCGTATTCCCAAAAGATCCGTTTCTCATCGCATCAGTATGTCAAAAGACCCGTTTATTATAGCATCCGTATGCCAAGGATCCGTCTCTCATGACACCCGTATTCCCAAAAGATCCGTTTCTCATCGCATTAGTATGTCAAAAGACCCGTTTATTATAGCATCCGTATGCCAAGGATCCGTCTCTCATGCGTCTCTCATGACACCCGTATTCCCAAAAGATCCGTTTCTCATCACATCAGTATGTCAAAAGACCCGTTTATTATAGCATCCGTATGCCAAGGATCCGTCTCTCATGACACCCGTATTCCCAAAAGATCCGTTTCTCATCGCATCAGTATGTCAAAAGACCCGTTTATTATAGCATCCGTATGCCAAGGATCCGTCTCTCATGCGTCTCTCATGACACTCGTATTCCCAAAAGATCCGTTTCTCATCACATCAGTATGTCAAAAGACCCGTTTATTAGCATCCGTATGCCAAAAGATCCGTCTCTCATGACACCCGTATTCCCAAAAGATCCGTTTCTCATCGCATCAGTATGTCAAAAGACCCGTTTATTATAGCATCCGTATGCCAAAAGATCCGTCTCTCATGACACCCGTATTCCCAAAAGATCCGTTTCTCATCGCATCAGTATGTCAAAAGACCCGTTTATTATAGCATCCGTATGCCAAGGATCCGTCTCTCATGACACCCGTATTCCCAAAAGATCCGTTTCTCATCGCATCAGTATGTCAAAAGACCCGTTTATTATAGCATCCGTATGCCAAGGATCCGTCTCTCATGCGTCTCTCATGCGTCTCTCATGACACTCGTATTCCCAAAAGATCCGTTTCTCATCACATCAGTATGTCAAAAGACCCGTTTATTAGCATCCGTATGCCAAAAGATCCGTCTCTCATGACACCCGTATTCCCAAAAGATCCGTTTCTCATCGCATCAGTATGTCAAAAGACCCGTTTATTATAGCATCCGTATGCCAAAAGATCCGTCTCTCATGACACCCGTATTCCCAAAAGATCCGTTTCTCATCGCATCAGTATGTCAAAAGACCCGTTTATTATAGCATCCGTATGCCAAGGATCCGTCTCTCATGCTGACACCCGTATTCCCAAAAGACCCGGTTCTCGCCAAATGTTGCTAATTGCATAATAATTAGAGGTGTGCAAAGGTCAAAATAACAGATTTTGCTCGACTTAGCGGTAGGGTGAAGGTCGTGACGGGAATGGATGTTTTGGAAACCGGTGTTTTGGGAAACGGATATCTTGACAAACGTATTTTTTGGGAAACGGATTATTTAGGAAAAGGTAGTGACGGGAACGTATGTTTGTTTGTTTAAACTTTTTATTGTACAAAAAGGAAATAGGTACAAAAATAACACACAAAAGAAAGTACAAAGGCGGACTTATCCCTGAAGGGATCTCTGCCAGTCAACTTTTGAGTGGTAGAGAAAAGCAACAGATAGATGTTTTGGGATCAGGTATTTTTGGGAAACTGATATCAAGCCAAACGTATGTTTTGAGAGAAGAACATTTTGGGAAACGCTTATATCGGGAAACGGATTATTTGGGAAAAGGTGGTGACGGGAACGGATGTTTTGGGAACGGGTGTTTTGGGAAACGGACAGAACGTTCCGAAAGGATTCAGGCGTCAGGTGAAAAGTCACTACGACATAAAAATGCCGTGTCAATGTCAATGGTTTAAGTTCTGAAGTTACACAGGTACTAATTATGTATTTTGATTTGCCATTTCAGTGGCTCCCAGAATCGGCGAGGTTTCACGTTGCAAGTGGACATCCAGACAAAGCGTTGGCTACATTAGAACAGGTGGGCTGCATGTTTTATTCACGATATTTTACGTATAGTGTATTTTTCCAATACTGGCACGTTCAATTGATTAGATATGAAATAGTAGTTTATGTGACTGTTACATAATAAGACGGATTACAATAAGAGTAAGGGTTTATGAAATGAGCCAACTGGCGGCATACTAACAAGCCGTGAAATACTTAAGGGCGAATATTCGAGCGTTTTGACCGCGCTGTCAAACGTCATTAGCGTCTCACGTTTATATATCACAACGGAAAGACAAATCACCAGCTAAATTAATTTATAGTCAAAATACCACGAACGGGACTTATCACTTTTTTTTACACATGTAATATTTACCTTGACGTGTCGACGTTTCGGCAACCTTGCAGTTGCCTTGGTCACGAGTAGACTGAAGTGTGGGGTGTCAAGTCTGCCTAGCAGCGCGAGTTCTTCGAACTACTCGCACTTGATCAATAATCTAAAAGTACCGGCACTCGTATCACGAACTACCCGCATTTGGTCATTTTTATTTGTCACCCTATCACACCACACCGTTTGTGGTATTTTGACTGTGAGTGAGAATCACGAAAGTTTAAAACGCTAAATTCATTTATTGAAAAAAAAACAAAAAGATTCAAAAAAAAAACAATCTATCTATCTTAGGCTTCTAGGTTGGCAACGCATCTGCAATACCCCTGGTGTTGCAGATGTTTATGGGCGGTGGTGATCTCTTACCACCAGGAGACCCACTTGCTCGTTTGCCTTCCAGTAGAATAAAAAAAAAAAAAAAAAACTTTACCGAGAGCAAACATTCGTATTATCATACAAACATCTGCCTCGGCTGGAAATCGAACCCGGGACCTCAAACTTAACCTAAACCCTTAAACTTAAATTTCGCTGGCCGAGTGTAACAGTGGCACATGTCAAAATATTGAAATTAATTTAATATGCTCATATTACTTGTATAAGTCCAGTTGTCAAAACTTTGGTGTGCTTTTTCTCGAAATTTCAATATTTTGACTTGTGCCACTGTTACACTCGGCCAGCGATTTGTCCAGCTAATTTTTTTTCTTGGTGATAGATAGCACAAGACAACGGACGGCCGATGCTGCTAGGACGTCTAGTGTGCGACGACTCTGTGGGCATGGGGCAGCGGGGCCGGCTCAAACACTTGCTGATACCGCAACTGAGGAACACCAGCCTGCTTCTATGGCTCATATGGTACGTTCCGACAACTTGATTGCCATCCCAGCCTATGACCCACTGCTGGGCACAGGCCTCTCAGAACAAGAGGGCTTGGGCAGTAGGTCGCGGGCCCAGTGCGGATTGGGAACTTCACATATCATGTAGAATGAGGTTAGGTTAGTTTTGTAACAATCCTGAAATACTTGCAGTTTAAAACAAAACCAGCCAAGAGCGTGTCGGATACGCTCAGGGTAGGGTTCCGTAGCCATTACGAAAAAATTAAGTAATATTTTTCTAAGGATTTCGTATTTTATACGGATTCTTCCATGTTCAGGTATATTTTATACCTTACGCTGCTATTTACTCATAAACTAGTAATAATTCTCAAGCAAACTTAGCCGTTATAGTTTTCCTTGGAAGTTTGATATACTGACTACCATCCTGAATTTTTTCAAATTTTTCCACCCACTGGTTTAGATGTTAGAGGGGCGGGGGGGGGGGACGCTCGATTTTAATGAAAATTTGCACTTTAATATAAAGTTAAAAATTTCGCAAACAGATCACTGAATAGAAAAATCGTCTTAGCAATTTTGACTATTTTAGAGCTCTGGATCTCTGGAGCTCTGGACCGAACTGCGATATTACTCGTCAGACAATTTAATCGACTAGGTTTTTATTTATGTCCAAACTACTAAAAATCTAAATTTTCAGTAAAATAACCATTTGTAACCTTTATTACATAAGTTTAGTATATTTATGTATCATTCCGTGAGTCACAGACGGTTCTGACAGAATATCAGCGCTGCAGGCGTCCAACGCCTCAGCATTATGCTGAGTCAGCCGCCGTTTCACTTTTGCGGGGACACACAAAATCGTGTATTTTCATTTTGATATTTCCTTTTTATTTTGTTTATGTTTGTTGTCTATTGTTTTTTTTTTGTTGTATTTGTGTGTCTTTGTGAATGTATTCACTCACAAATGTCTTTCTTCTTCTTCTATTGTAGGATGTCGTGCGCTTTCTGCTACTACGGTCTGGTGCTGATGACGACGGAGCTGTTCGAGACGGAGCCCGGCGGCTCGCTGGAGGCCTGCGCGGCAGATTGCCGGCCTCTGCACACTACAGACTACATGGACTTGCTCTGGACCACGCTGGCTGAATTCCCAGGTAGACAACAATACAATACAATAAAATACAAAGACTCATTATTGGGACTAGGTCAATTGGTGTCAAGTGTTCCATGATATTTATTTATTTATTACTAGCTTGTGCCCGCGACTTCGTCTGCGCGAACGTAGGTTATCGCGCGGTGGCGCCCTCTACCGGAATAAAAAGTATTCTATGTTGATCCTTGGGGCTTAAACTATCTCTATACCAAATTTCATCAATATCGGTTCAGCGGTTTCGACGTGAAAGCGTAACAGACAGACAGACAGTTACTTTCGCATTTATAATATTAGTAGGGATTTACACCAGAAATAGTAAGCGATACAGAAAACAAACACACAGAGAAAAAAATTACACGGTAAGCAATAGGCGTCTTATCCCTTAGGAGCGATATCTTCGGGCCTGGACACATGTCACCGGTACGGTGCCGTCTACGGTGTCACGGCGCGGCGCCGTCAAACGGCGTCGTGCCGAAACACGGTGCCGCGTACGGTGCCGTACACGGCGCCGCGAACGGCGTCGTACCACGGCGCGGTGCCGTGGTACGACGCCGTGCACGGTGCATCGCTTGGTAGTTTAACTAGTTTTCGTTTTGCTGCTGAACGCATAACACGCAAGTACAACCATCGGTTCAAATATACAAAACAATTGTCGTTTTAAATATATACAAGTATACAGTTTTTGTCTTGACATGGACCAAGAAAAACGTATTCTCCTGCTCCTACTGCTAAGACGACGAATGAAGAAAAAACAGAAACGAAGATATTGGGTGAATCCATACATGTCTTTAATGAACCATGATGGAGGTCATTTTAAGAGAAAATATGAAGCACTGAAAATATGTGGGGATGACAAACTATTTACTTGCGTGTTATGCGTTCAGCAGCAAAACGAAAACTAGTTAAACTACCAAGCGATGCACCGTGCACGGCGTCGTACCACGGCACCGCGCCGTGGTACGACGCCGTTCGCGGCGCTGCGTACGGCACCGTACGCGGCACCGTGTTTCGGCACGACGCCGTTTGACGGCGCTGCGCCGTGACACCGTAGACGGCACCGTACCGGCGACATGTGTCCAGGCCCTTCCAGGCAACCTTTTTACAGAAAGAAGGAAGGACTGGTAGACTTTGTACTCGAGGGCTTTTTTTTTTATTCGACTGGATGGCAAACGAGCAAATAGGTCTCCTGATGGTAAGAGATTACCACCGCCCATAGACTTGCAACACCAGTATTGCAGATGCGTTACCAATCTAGAGGCCTAAGATGGGATACCTCAAGTGCCAGTAATTTCACCAGCTGTCTTACTCTCCACGCCGAAACAACAGTGCAAGCACTGCTGCTTCACGGCAGGATTAGCGAGCAAGATGGTGATAGCAACCCGGGCGGACCGTGCACAAGATCCTACCACCTGCAAAATGTATTTGAAAATTTTGATATGGAGTTGATATGGAGAATGTACATATTTATTAGAATTGGTGAATTTATTCGAGTTTCGGTTTCAAAGTACAAGAATGATCTATCAAGCAAGTCAACTCAAAGACTTAGGACTAGTTTGGTTGCTTTACATTTGGCAACTTTTTTAGAATCGGGGGGGGGGGGGGACAGCTGCCCCTCCCTGCTCCCCATTGCGACGCCCTTGCTTTTACTGTCCGGTATAGTACTAATATTGTGAATTATTATTTCACTAGCTTTTGCCCGCGGCTCCGCCCGCGTGGTACTCGGTTATCGCGCGCTGTTCCCTCGGGAACTGTGCATTTTTCCGGGATAAAAAGTAGCCTATGTCACTCTCGGGCCCATAAACTATCTCTGTGCCAAAAATCACGTCGATCCGTCGCTCCGTTACGGCGTGAAAGACGGACAAACACACAAACACACTTTCGCATTAATAATATTAGTGTGAATAGATTATTTGTGTGAATTAGTTTGTGTGCGTGCGTGCGTGCATGTATATGTGTGTGTGTGTAATAAGTAATATTTGTCACAAAATAACATACATGAAAGAAACAACGGGTAGGGGGGTCGTGAAATATTTCTTCATACTAAAGGGGTCATGAAGGTTGAAAAACACTGATCTGAATAATTTCGTTTCCGTTCTCAGGTATCTTCGCGACGATATTCATCATCGAGAAATTTGGCAGAAAGAAGACAATGGCTTTCCAGTTCGTCATATTTTCCATTTGCGTTTGCATGCTGGTGTATAATGAGAAGTGAGTATTATTACAATTGACTAGCTCTTGCCTGCGACTTCTACTGCAAAGAATAGGGATGTTGACGCCATTAAAAAATTATTCGAAGGCATGACTCCAGTAAAAAAACGGTTTTTTTTAGCCCTGAAGAACAGATTAATTTTCGATTTACCGTAAAATTAGATTTTTGTTGCTTTAAAACAAATAAATAGTTAGTTGATTGAGTTGGTGAACAAATACTTATGACGTTATAAGTCGCTATTGCCATTCAAATTCTATGGGAGAATTGTCTTTTAACGGCTCATAAAAAGTACGTCAGTTGATTGGTGGTGTCAACATCGGGTGACACTCTTTTTCGGCCCGGATAACACCGACATGGAAATACCGGTTCTGTTTTTTGTGTACACGACCATAGAAACTGACAGGAGCTTCTACGGGCGTGGACACGAAAAACAGGGTTTGTATATCCCATATCCCGTATCCTATATCTAGATTGAGATATTTAGATTAAGACTTCATGTAAGTACAATTTTTTTTACACCAAATATTTTTGTTTTCTAATTCCAATATTTATTTATTTTCAGTCGTGTTTTCTTGACCTGCATTTTGTTCTTGGCGCGTGGCATTATTGCCGGATTGTTCCAAGCTGCGTACGTTTATACTCCTGAGGTAATTATAAAAATAATTAATAACTTGAATGGCTCTGTATTTACTTGGATGACCTGATTGACATTTGTAGATGTAGTGATAAAAGTTTTTACACAGGTCAAGTCAAAATCAATCTTATGCCAATCTCATAAAAACTTTGACATGGAAAAAAATTCTCACTTTAACTAGTGTTTAGTACGACTTCGCATTTAACAACCAACCGTTTTTAGCGAAGTAAGTATTGGAATATATTTGGTTACATTAATTATGAGCCACCCTGAAAGTACATCCGTTCGGTTAGTACGGCATCCGGTTAGTATGACGTAATATCACCGGTCCCTTGGCCGTCGTTATAACCGGATTCTACTGTATTAACATATATGCGGGGACGGTTACGAAAGCAAAACAAATACTAAGGCTTTGTTTCACCACTCATTAATAAATTTTATTTGACGGATAAATGTGATGCCATCTCCATCTATTCGAACAAAACAAAAAGAGACGGCATCACATTTATCTGTCGAATAAATTTTATCAATGGATGGTGAAACGGGGGGTAAGAATAATTAAAATATAAAATGTTATAGTTTGTCTTTAGTTTCGTGCAGAACGATGCTGCGGCTTTGTGCCCGCTATCTGCAATTAGCGCGCATTTTTTTACTACTAAATGACTTACAAATAAAAAAATGCAGGGTAATGCCAGTGCCAGTGGCAGTTTCAGTCGAAGAAAAATTAGTAGGCACCTTACATGAATTTGCAGCCAGAAAGGCGCCTTGCTTAGCACCAGATGTGCGAAGTATGTGTTTGTCATGAACCAATGGAAACGCTTGATTTACTTATCCTCGCTCAGCACACTAGTCGAAGCAGCTCGGCGGAGCGGCTCAGGCTCGTTCTGTCTGTTTCCTAAAATGTCTGCGTCCCAAAATGGCCTTTTTACAACAAACGTCTCTTTCCTATAATATCTGCCATTTTGTTTCCTATAATGTCCACTATTTGTGTTCTACATCCGTTTCTTACAATGTCTGCTTCTCATAAAGCCTGGTCTTTATTTAAAAAAAAAATGATGGATTTGCCAGCCATACTGGTGATTTGACAGGTTTGTCACAGAAAATTAATTTTAAGTTTGTTTTCTTCCTTTCAGAGAATTTCAATAATTTGGAGTCCGTTAAAATGGTTAGAATTATTTAGGTGTAGCTGATGAAAGATGTTGGAAATTGATCCTAGGAATACTATATATGACAACCAGACATCTTAGGAAACAGACAGAACGAGCCTGAGCCAGCGGAGCGAGGATAGGTAAATTAAATGTTTCTAGATTCATGACAAACATTCAACGCATCCTCGCACATCTCTAGTGGAACCGCAGTCAGAGCAAAGACCTTAAAACGACTCCATGTCTCCAGGTATACCCGACAGCGTTGAGGTCGACGGCGGTCGGCGCATGCAGCGGCGTCGCTCGACTCGGCGCTATGATCACACCTTACGTTGCACAGGTATTCATTTTATTCATCATCATCCTAACATTGCATCCGGTTCGAAGGACCAAATTTAATATTGGCTATTTTTGTCTTCTTTTGAAACATAGGTACTAAAGTATAACACTAAAAGATGCAGGGTGACTTTTTATTATGTTTTATCGCGTTTACACGGTCTAGATTGGTTTTTGCTTTGTATAATAAACGAGATTGGACTTGTACAAGAAGCCATGTTGAGAAGAAGAGAGTGAGAAGGTTCAATGTACTATTGTGCAAAGATTGTATTTAGAAAGAAACGTTGCTCATAGTTGTAAGCAACAAACAACTCCAGTAAATAATACTTAGTATTTATTTGCGGCTACATTTTTAAACCATCCATATTTTTTTTCCAAAAAAAACCTTTGTTTCTAGAAATGAACTAATAGTTTCCTTGCTCATCCGCGACCTTACGATAGCTAAGCTTATGCAAAATATGCGTGTTCATCCAGTTCCTCCACCTCCACACTGTAAGAACACACACAAATTACACAAACTTTTGTGTGTTATTTTTGTACCTATTTCCTTTTTGTACAATAAAGAGTTCAAACAAACAAACAAACCCATCTATCACCACCATACCACAACACACTGACGCGTTTCGAACTCAACCAGAGCTCATCTTCAGAGTAACACAACCGTACACTATACCATGGACGAAGTATAGTATGGACGTGCAGTCTCCATACATAAGATAGTTCCTCGTTGCTTAGTACGATAAAACGAACTAGATGTCGCCAGATGTATTGAACCGGCATAATACATAATTTTAGTGGCGACATTGCTCTATTTAGCATGGTGGCAATAATGTTCAACTTTTTAAAGTACCTCTGTGAGCTTACTAAACTTCGTTATGTTGTAGAAGGCATATCTAGATGGCGTTATATTCATTCAAGCGCCAAGTTTTGAATTTTTTTCGCAGCAATTACAGAATTGTTCACGATTTACGTGTGAACTAAACTATGGAGTTTGATTTGAATCCGCAATCTGACATATTACGAGGGCTGTTTGAAAAGTACCCGGTTATGGAAAGAAAACACATTTTTTTTTTGTATCTATGCATTTATTTTTCAACGTAGTCACCTTTTAGCTCTATACATTTGTTCCACCTATACTCAAGCTTCATTAAACCATCTAAAAAGTATGATTTTGGAAAGGCATTAAAATAGGCCTCTGCATGTGGCGGTAATGACATCGTCATTTGATCCAAATCGCTTACCACCGAGCCATTTTTTTAGGTTGGGAAGCAAAAAGAAATCGCATGGGGCCAAATCTGGAGAATACGGGGGTAACTGTGCTAATTTAGCCGTCACAACTCTGGACGAATGAGCCGGGGCGTTGTCGTGATGAAACAGTACTTTTTTCTTTTTTAAATGGGGTCGTTTGTCCTTCAACACGGCGACAAATTCAGCCAATAAATTGGCATAGTACTGCCCTCTTATCGTTTTCACCTTTTCCAAGTAGGTAGTCAATATGTATAATAACCTGCGAATCCCAAAAAACAGTCGCCATGACCTTTCCAGCCGATGGGACGGTTTTTGCTTTCTTTGGAGCAGGTTCACCCGGTAAAATCCACTGCTTCGACTGCTCTTTCATTTCCGGGGTGTAGTGGTTTCGTCCACGGTCACAAAACGACGCAGAAACTCCTTCGGGTTACGTTTGAACACGACCAAACACTGCTCCGATAGTCAGTCGGTTCCGTTTTGGCTCCGTCCAACTCGCAATCATGGACTGAGTCTATCTTTCAAATTTTGTTCAAATCGGAGAGATAAAACTCATGGTGCAACGGTAGATAGAAATTCCCATTAGGGCATTTACCGTATTATTATTTATTTAGAGTATTAATGCTACAGCTAGAGATGCATCTGTCAAATTATTGAAGAGAAAAATGTGAGACAGATGTATGTGATGACAATACTGTACTGTTTTCGATGATTGTCACATCGCTGACCTGAAATTAGCATAGCTATTTTTTAAATCAATGTTCAACCTATTTTTCTATGTTGTTCAGATTTATTTGATGTGTTGACCTCTTTGGTTGATGTTTAGATAAAAATGGTTTTTTGACAGCTAAAGTATTTACGTGAACAGTGCCATCTAGATATAATGTCGGAAAAATCTCAGCTCCGTTTCCCTCGATTAAATGCGTTATTATTTTGCGTTTAGTGCCATCTAGATATAATGTAGTAAAAGTCTCAGCGCCATCTAGCATTAATACTGGATTTTGGCTTTGTTCCGGTGAACGTTTTTTAGTATGGAGAATAACAATCCATACTCTATTTCATCCATGACTATACTACCATTTGTTAGACTCCAGTCAGTTTTTAATAATTAATTCGACTGGAAGGCAAGCGAGCAAGTGGGTCTCCTGGTGGTAAGAGATCACCACCGCCCATAAACATCTGCAACACCAGGGGTATTGCAGATGCGTTGCCAACCTAGAGGCCAAAGTCAAAGTCAAAGTATCTTTATTTGTAGACATAGGTGGGTACATAAACACCTAAGCCCAAGTTAAGGCCAAGGTAAGGCCTTAGTTGGAATACCTCAAGTGCCAGTAATTTCACCGGCTGTCTTACTCTCCGCGCCGAAACACAACAGTGCAAGCACTGCTGCTTCACGGCAGGACAAAAAAAAAAGAAAAGAAAAGAATAAATTGATTTACCTGAAACACACCTGATATTTACCTGATTAACGAGCAAGATGGTGGTAGCAATCCGGGCGGACCTTACACAAGGTCCTACCACCTGTGTTTATAAAGAAATGTTGCTCATAGTTGTAAAAAGCAAACAACTCCAGTAAATCATACTTAGTATTTATTTGCGGCTACATTTACGAGTACTTAATTGTTATTGTTTTTATAGACTTACGTCTGGAATAAATATATCATTTCATTTTTCATGTTTAAACCATCCATATTTTTTTCCAAAAAAAAAAACCTTTGTTTCCAGGTTTTACTGAAGAACTCGGTACTGATAGCGACCGGCGTGTACGCATCAGCTGCGTTGCTGGCCGCTGTGGCTTGTCTACTGCTCCCCATAGAGACCAAGGGCCGGGAGATGAGGGAAAACGTCACTGGCACTACCTAGGTATAAGTAGGCGTGCGTTATGTTTGTAAGGGGGCGAAGGTCTTGGACAAGATGGCGGAAAGTCATGGTGAATGCGGGTTGTTAATGAGATTATGACGTGTGTAAAAAGAAAACCCATCCTCAGAATTCAACTGTTAGGGCTCAATTCTACGGTAAGGTCTCATAATGTCCCATTCTCAAAACGACCTCTCTGCAAAATGTCCCATTCTCAAAATTTCCCGTCACATAAATTACGTCCCGTTCGCAAAATATCCCGTACAAACTAGGTTCTACGATAAAATAGTGGTCAAATCTTATTTAACTCTTTAGTCTACGTTTACTTCTGCTGTCTATTCCTAGTTGTGGCGGTTAACGTTTTGTGAACGGGACATTTTGCAGACGGGACGTTTTGCGAAAGGGGCTTTTTCAGAAGGGCCATTTTGCGAAAACAATGGGACGTTTTGAGAAAGGGACGTAATGGGAATGGGGTATTTTGCATAAGAGACCATTTGCGAAAGGGACGTAATTTTGGTGGTGGGACATTTTGCGAGTGGGACATTAATGAGCCCTAACCAATTCTACAGATCAATTGAATAATTTTTCCATCATATATTGTCGGACAATTTCGTATTTATCTTGCTTTCTCGATTAGCTTTAGTAAACGTAAGTAGGAGTAGAAGTGGAAGTGCCGACTTACCGAGCACGCTCTCCAAAGCCAGAGCTAAGAGCACAATAATCATAAAAGGGTGGGGAGCGCAGAATCTCACACATTATGTATCCAAAAGAGGTAAAGAAAATTGTCAGAACTCATCTTGTATATGAATAGTTGATCGCTGGTCCAGTCAAGGGCAAAGATATCGACACGGCCAAAGTTACAAAAATATGTATACACGACTTTATGCACTTAACATTAAGGTCGTGTATACATATTTTTCCAACTTGACCGTGTCGATTTCTTTGCCCTTGACTGTCCAAGCTGCCGGCGGAAACTCTCCACTAGTTTCTTGCAGCGACAAGCTGTTAAAGAAAAAATTCGCTTACCAATTAAACTACCCAAACTATTAGCTTTTATTTGTAGTCTTATATCGATTCTAGTTCTTCTCGGTACATCGGCAATGGGACAATTGCCTTAAACAGCGTTGCCACCAGAGATGTGAGAGAATGTGTTGCGAGTAATGTGTTTTTCATAAACCAAATATCTCATCTCTGGAGCTAAGAGCTGAGCAGAGTGAGGACGTAAATGAAGCGTTTCTATTAATTCATGAAAAACACATGCCGCTACATCTCTGGTGGAAACACAGCCTAAGCATATGTATAAGCTTAATATTATTGGTCGATTCAGTCAAGACATCTCTATTAAATATCAGAATCTCTATTAAAGGTGCGACCAAACCGTTGCTTAAAAAACGCGACGGCACGGAATCGCAGTGACGCACCGTATGCGCACCGTTTTTAACGCATGCTCACCACACCGCTGCTTAAAATACGGAATCGCAGTGACGTGCACTATGCGCACCGTTTTTATCGCATGCTCTCCACACCGCTGTTTAAAATACGAAAACGCAGCGACGTGTCGTATGCGTACCGTTTTTATCGCATGCTCTCCACACTGCTGCTTAAAATACTGATTAGTCAGGTCTTTACTGAACAAAAGTCGTGACGTTTACGGCACGTCACTGCGATTCCGCACCGTTTGCGTATTTTAAGCAGCGGTGTGAAAAGCATACAAAAAAAAAAAACGGCGCGCATACGATGCGTCACTCCGAGCGAATTCATATTTTAAGCAGCAAGGCTACCACGAAATTCGAAAATCGAAGTTCGTATCGTACCGTCCCGCCTACGCTTATGTTATTTAATACGAGAGTGAGAGGGACGGCACGATACGAACTTCGAATTTCGTGTTTCGGAGTAGCCCTTCAGCGGTGTGGAGAGCATGCGATAAAAACGGTGCGCATACGGTGCGTCACTGCGATTCCGTGCCGTCACCGTTTTTTAAGCATTGGTTTGGTCGCACTTAGCATTTATTATTGTTATAAGACAATTTTAATTTTTTCAAGTTTAGGTATATCTTTTTAAACATCAATGGCGAAATATATCGGAGCATAAATATATTAGATTAGTAAATTCAGTCAAAACCGTTTATGGGTAAGGCTCACCATCGTTTTGCCCGCCTGTTCCAGTGTGTTATGAATATTGATGCATACAATAACTATTTGCGTCAACTTCTGATACAAGTAGTTTCTCTTTGAAATGAAGTATTCATCCTTATATTAATAGAAACGGTCCATCGTTTGTATGCATCAATGTTCGTAACACACTGGAACGTGCGGCCAAAATGCTTGTGAGCTTTACCCTTATAGCGACAGCACAGGCCGAATTGTCTAACGTGCTGACGTTCGGAACTGCATTCCCTTCGATATCGCTATATGGTTTTGACTGTAGAAATTCTCAAAATGAAATGTTTATACTTTGCTACGCGTTTTATACTATGCATAACGTACGTACTTATTGGTATAATTTATTTATATTTAACTTTATCAAGGTCATGCAATATGTACTTATGGAACATAATATCTGTTTTTGCACCCTAGTTAATAAGCACTCAAATGTAAAGACTGTTTTTTATAATCGCTTTTTTAATGTTTATATAGCGATAGCTATTGCTATGCATTTTTATATCGTATAATGTTTATAATTATAAGATCTATCCATCGTCTGTTAGGGTGACACTCTTTCCCGGCCCGGATAACACCGACATGGAAATACCGGGCCTGTTTTTTGCGTACACGCCCAATGACATTTAAACCAGGACGCACATTGCCGAACAAAATCCCCTTCAAAGAATGTCAGAACTATTGATTTGTTTGCGTGACAAATAAAATCAACTCACACAAAATAATTTAAATAATACGAGACGAAATTTGAACCTAGTCTTTACTCTATTACGGGCGAATTTCGCTTGACACCAACGCTTGACACTTGACAACAACGTACTGAGAAAAAAGAAGGCCAGTTTTACCAAAGTGGCAGGCGAGCATTCTACCAACCTATCTACCTACTATCGACCTACCGATCGACTTATGGACCAACCTATCGACCTAACCTATCCCGGTGATGAACCAGTGATTTTAGGCCAGTGATTACCAAAGTGGCGCTCATTTGGCTCGGACATATTTGGGCGCGCGATTGTGAATCTACAGGTATAATTCATCAAAGTACACGCCCATAGAAACTGACAGGAGCTTCTATGAGCGTGTACACGAAAACAGGATCGGTATTTCCATGTCGGTATTATCCGGGCCGGGAATGAATGTCACCCGTCTGTTATGCTATTTTTGGCATCTACAGTATAAGTAGAGTGAAAAAAATTACAGTAGAAAATAAATGACAGCACCACTTTCCATGTAACTGTCACTTTTGTGAGGTATGATGCTTGAATGTGGTATGAACATTTTTAGTTCCATTTTCATTCGGTTTCCAGACTTTATTATCTATTTCTTCTAATTGGTTTACAATTTTTCATATGAATTCGTCTTTTCTGAATACTCCAAAATCTTGAAACAACCTTTAGATCTAACTGTCAGTATTATGTATCTTAAGTTTGGTTGTGATATTTGGGAAATAAGTACTTAAAAGGTGCTAATTTCGCTGTGTTTTGTTTATGTAAGAAGCATATTAATAAGTATTGTAAATTGGTTTTTACGAATATTTTAGCTGCTTCAAAAGTATTACTGCAATCGTGATACAGCGAACTAGGCTATACGAAGCGCGAAATTCGAACTTCTTATCTTGCGACCCGCTCAGTCTAATATTATTTGATACGAGAGCGAGAGGGACGGTATAATACGAACTTCGATTTTTGAGCTTGGTAGTAGCCCCCCCAGACATTCAATGTATTTTTATATAATTCGGTTGTAATCGTTGTAATTTAAAAAAAAACTCGAGTACCCGATTACTGATATTATACTTAGTTAAAACGAAATATTTACGGATCGCAATTGTCATGGCGCGGTGCGCAGTTTGCTTAGAAACTTCGTTTTACGTATAACTAGCTGTTGCACGCGACTGTGTCTACGAATAATTTGTTTATCGCTATCGCGCGAACCATCCTTCGTGCCGAATCTCGAAAGGAGGCAAAAGGCAGACGGTTACTTTTGCATTTATAATAGTAAGGATAGTAAGTATGTGAAATTAAAAAAAAATCTATACTTATTGCGTGTAACAGCATAAATAGTATGTAAATAATTGTATAGCTTTTTTGCTATGTTTGACATTGATAGAAACTTCTTGTTTAATGTAATGTGTCAGGATTTGGGGCCTCCACTAACTCGCTCTGGTGCATGGCTCGCCTGGCGTGGTGTGTTGTTTCAATAGGTTTCAGTTTCAAGCGGCAAAATCCGCCTCACGGAGCGCTGCTGTATTAGATGACAAGCATCCCCCCGCGGGCGCCAAGCCTTGTACCATCAACCAAATAGTGGTCTATCAATTTTTAAACCAGTTCCTATCAAACGAATATGTTCACTAAAGTAGAACTTTCAGTTAACATACACGTCTATTGGCATTATTGTTTTATGAAATGCAAACGATTATCAACTTTATGGTGGTAGACCACATATTTTGCTGATAACACACGAGCTAGCGAAGACCCTTACTTCATAATGGCCGTTGACTCTAGAAATTAAATGGTACTGCCTCTTTCAACTTTGTCATAGACTTTTAAACTGTGTCAATTAATGACTAAATTTCTTGTGAAACTACGAATCATGTTTTTGCACATAAAACTTAGCTTTATTAATATTGATTGGCTAAAGAATGTTCTAGTATTTCTTTCTTCATTTATTTCTAATTATGATTGATGATCATGTGACCAAATGTTATTTATTTAAATCTTTATACAAATTATTGTTAAGTTTACACGAAATACTGTTTAATAAAATGCACTATGATACTATTACTGTTTTGTTCCTCTAATGATTAGGAATTGTATTCAACTAGCTTTTGCCCGCGGCTCCGCCCGCGTGGTATTCGGTTATCGCGCGCTGTTCCCTCGGGAACTGTGCATTTTTCCGGGATAAAAAGTAGCCTATGTCACTCTTGGGCTCATAAACTATCCCTATGCCAAAAATCATGTCGATCCGTCGCTCCGCTACGGCGTGAAAGAGGGACAAACACACTTTCGCATTTATAATGTTAGTATGGATTTGTAGAAATAAAAATCGATGCTATGCTAGATCCTAAAACATTCATTTGACTATCACGGTGTTTACGGTACTGAGATACTAAGGACAGAGTATATTGTCTAACGCACAGACACGATATCGGTAAACAACTTGTTTATATATAGTCCGTGGTCTACGTCATCTTCCCTACTCATAATATACAGTTTGACAGAAAAAAATAGTGAAAGTAATTCCGATTGCGTTAGCAGTTAGACAATGTGGTTTCAGGAATAGAACCAAGACCGGAGAGCTTATTCTTTCTGAATCACAATCGTTTTCACCGCTTCTTTCTGTCACACTAGGCTAGAAAGAAATGGCGAATGCAGTCTTAGGCGCCCGAGTGTTAGACAATACGACCTTTCGAAACCTAGCGCACCGAGAATGGGACTGAGACTAAGAAATAGACTTAGAGGCTGTTTCACCATCCATTGATTAATTTTATGACGGATAAATATGTAATGCCGTCTCCGTCTATTGGAACAAAACAGAGAAGGCAACTCATTAATTCGTCAATTAAATGTAAAAGATGGATAGTAAAACAGGGGGTTGATCTCACACCAAAACAGACTGCATGAGCCTCTCGGTTGGTCTGAGAAAACACTAAGACACCACTTTGAGGTATAGAGAGGCCCACGTAACCTCTCGGTTTTTTTTTTGTGGCATTGCAAGGCATGCGCATACAGGGTCGCAGGGAACAACTAGTATTAGGTAAATAAAACTAATCAATATGGACTTAGAAGATTATAATTACTCATTTTAACATTTATAATTTTTTTAATACTCACTCAATTAACTTCATTTCATCAAAGTTTTTCTATTTCTACGTGTTCTGTCTCATTCATAAAATAAACAAAATCCTTCAATCACAGTACAAATCACACAACTGGAATAATGTTAATTACTACGCAGAAACCCATGATTCAGTCAATTTATTTAAAAACTAAACACAACTCAAACATTCAGTCGCACAATGGCATAAGTGTACAAAACGAAACAGAGATTATTCTGTACCTGATCATCATATAATTTTCATGAGTTTACAAGTACTAAATTACAATAAATAGAAATACTGGCTATTTCCTACATAACTTAACAGGCAAATATACAAATACAATAACACATATTATGCCAAATAATATGTCATAGCCTTACATATTCATTTACTAAACTAGTTACCATATAATACCTACACATAGGAATTCAGAGTTTACAAAAAAAAAATAGCTGTTTATGATTAATTCTTGTGATTCATAATATTGCAATTAACTTTAGGTACATTATAGATTAGGCTATCTTACAATCCTTAATGTTTCAGTTGTCTTAAAGCAAACACCAGTGCTGCAGCAGAGATAATCTTAATGAACCAATGAAAGTTAACTTCTAATAATGATGAGATCAATATCAATTTCTAAATAAAAAAATAGAACTGAGTTTTCTTTACTTCAGTGGCAATCTTATGCCTTTTCTTCTATGTCCCTACACCTATTTGTGAATTATTACAATTCGGTGGGATTTGATACCTTATAATGAATATAATATAAATTCCCAGACATGTTTCCACAGAAAGAAAGGGTGGTGTGAATGATCGAAGGACATTAATGACTGTAGTTTAACTAGACAATAAATTGGGAAACTAAGACATGCAAAATTCTATATTGTGATGATTCATCAACACATTGATGATTACACAATATTAAAATGTGTTCCACACAAAAAGCTGATTGACATATTAACTGCTGATGAGCTAGACATCATAAAAAATTCTTAAGCATCTAGCTTTCATGCACAACCATTTGTGATGATTTATTTGTTGTTTGTGACAATCACATTTATATTATGAACCAGCAAGTGCTTAGATCTGCTGCTTAATACTTAATCAGTAATTCTGCTTTAAATAACAGTTTATTTGGTTGTAGGTATTTTCAAATAAATGATAATTTTACTTCAAAATACCAAATACTTAAGTATACATCATTTTGTACAAAAGAAATTTTAATGTCTCGTTAGTTAATTATTTATACATTTAGAGTCTACATTTGTATTGAAAATGGTGGTTACACTAGTAAATTAATGGAAAATTAATGGACCTCAATATTAATGAAATTCATACACAGTTGCTTATAGTAAACTACCCCTTCACGGGAAAGCTTTAGTTTGTAGACATAAATAATTAACTGATAAACAAAAGATTCTAAAGCTGCATTAAAATATTTATTTATAAATAAACTTTACTCCAATCACATTAAAACACAAAGTTGATAATCTACATCTACTGTGCAGGTTAATATCTATTTTATAAGAGAATTCTTACTTAAAATTACTTTTGTACTAAAATATTTTGTTTCAGATGCTCAATCGTCATCTAATTCTATAACAATTGGTTCAACATTATCTGTTGCTTTAGTATATTCCTCCTTCAACTGAGACAATAATGTACACTTTGGTATTTTAAGTTCATCTGCTTCATCAACAAGATTCTTCAGTTTCTGAAGTCGTCCGATATCTGGTGCTGTTGGAAGCAAAATATTTTTTGTTTCAGTCATCCATTTGTCAAAGCTGTTGACTCTGAAATCTATTGTCTGCAGCATGATGTGCAGTTCATCCATATCATAACGATAATTGAGCGTTTTCTTTCCTAAGGAACATTGACAAGCCTGTTCTGCATGCAGCAAGCAAGCCATAAATTTGCACTCAGAGCAGTAAACGGAAGACAAGAAACAGGTTGTTTTGCACACCTCGCATAATCGCTCATCATCGCCAAGGAGTTCAAATGCGGTCCTGCAGACATTCTTCAACCCTTTGTTTGCTATCAAGGCTCGTAAGTTTCCTTCATCTCGAGTTGCTTGGACTAATTCTTTTTGTGTTTCCAATGCAGTCTCTAGATCCAGTCGATCACCTTCCAAAGCCATTTTGCAAATTAACTCATCATGTGAAAAAACACAGAATCTCTTTAAGTTCTTGTAATGTGTGATACAATCTCTGCCAATCTTTAGCCAATCTGGGGGTGCAAAGTTCACAGCTTCAGCAAAATTGTAGCCTTGATTAAAACCAGCATGATAAGCTCTTGGAAAAGTGACCACAAACTCTCCCGCCTGTTGGTCAGTTCTGTAGATAGGCACACCAGCTGCCATCAGTATGTTAGGATTCATTATAGTAACCAATTGATGCAGTAAGTCAGGTTGGGATTTGAAAAGGTCAGGTGCTGCAGCTTTCATAGCCTTTTCTAACAACTCTGCACCACTTCCAGGTACACCATACCAGGTTTTAGCTTCTCCCCAGTGCAAATAATTGATGGAATAACTCCAGTGATCTTCATTATGCCAGCAAAATGCTGAAAAACACATGCCTACATACATCCATGGGACTGTCATCCCAGATATGTCTGCATTAATAAATCTTAACACTGAGCCATTTAATACTGGAAGGTTGTTTAAATTCCAACCTGAGTCAACATATTCTTGATCACCTGGGTAGAGATTTAAAGAAGACTTTGTTGGGAACCCTGAACCATGGTCCATAGAATGCAAGTCTGCACCATATTCTACTGTCACATCTTCTTCAACAGATGAAATAATTCTCCAAAACTCTTTCTCTGCTACTGTAGTAGGCACAAGATGTCCAGACATTCCAAAATAATCAGATTTGAACTTGTCTGCCATTTCTCCAAATTGTTGTAAGGTGTATTCCCTTTCTGCTTGTGCAAACCCAAATGCTTCAGCAGGTTTGTGTACTTCCTCTGCTATACAGCAGGGACAACGCCAATCTCCTTCTGGCACAGAAGTGAGAGGGGGCTTGAGGCAAAATGTATGGTAAGTGTCTGAGCAGCCATTACAAATCAAGAGTAAGTCATCCCTGTTGTCTTTTTGGCAGATGGCGCATGTATATATAGCTAAAGGATCCATTTCATACCTAGGCCTCTTCCTTGACTTTGTTATGTCAAACTCCTCATCATTGAGTCCAGGCATTTTTGGACCTGGGCCATAGCAAGCAAGTCTTCTCAGTTCTCTATTACATTTCATTTCTTCTGTTTCAGTTTTTGTAGTAGAGAAATCTACATCTGATTTTATATCAGACCCTGTCTTCATTTTTTTAATACTGGTGTGAGGTTTCTCATCTTGCATATCAATTTCAAGTTCCTGTTTTTTAATAGACTCTAGTGGTACTTCACGAAATGTTGCTGGTTTGTTTGTGTCGTTCTCTTCTTTCATTTCGGTCTTTTTAACAGTCTTTAATATATCAGCTTTACTCTTTTCGAAAATTTCGTAAGGTAGGAGAATTTTTTCGTAATTATTTCTGAGAAAATTCATTGTATTAGCATTCTGACTGTATCCCATGGAGTGAGCAATTTTACGCCATTTTTTCGGTGTGTTACAATTTTCAAATCCGCCTTCTTCGTCTACCCAGAATTTAAGACAGTACAAGTCCAATGTTTTGTTCTCGATCATTGGAATTTTCAAAGGAGATCCTTGAAGATCCCAAAACTTCAGAATTTTTTCGAGAAACAAAAGTTTCAATCGAGTAATGGCTTCCAACTCGTTAACTTTCTGAATCCGTGGGACAAATTTTAATTTATCTACGTCTAATGAAAATGGTGGTTGCCAGCGCGCAGGAGGCTTTATTTTGCATATGCCAGTTTTTTCAGCAACGGGTCGGATCTTAGCAATGTAGCTGAGAGGATCCATGAATTCTTCTGCTGTAGGCTCAAATACAGGAGCCTCTGGCGGCGCAGTGAAAGTAAACTCAGCCGTTTTTTGCATAGCATTTTTCTGAATTATTTTGCTATCCATTTCTTCACGTAAAAATTATTATCCGCGCAAACAGTTATTTATTTTATTCACTATTTCACACTTTGCAAAGCGTTCCACATATTTCAATAAACAACAAAGTCTACGTGACTTCTCGCCATGTGTAAATGGCTCCTTAGATCTTCATTATCTTGCGATAATAAAACTAAATGTCCACAGATTTTTAGATATCATTGATTTAATTACACATATATAGTCCAAACACTCAAATAATAAACACTACACAATTATTAGTACACTTAAAAGACGCGATGTGCTTCTGAATGAAATATTGATATTGATTGATGTCGGGCAAATTTTAGTACACAAAACCCGTGCGTGTCCGTATTCTGTAACTAACGTAACATAATAGGCATGGGCATGGGCAATATAATCATTATTTCTTTACCGTCGATCCTCTTTACTTTTTTCTACACAGCCGAGCCGGCACGTATTTCGTTTTAGTAGCTTAGCTATTTAACAAGGCGATGAAGCGCTTTTACAATGGCTTTTTGCTTGATAAAAATTATGGTTTATGAACGTTTTGCTAGGAATTCTACGATTTTCAATGAAATCAAAAAGTAATTAATTTAATGGTTTCGACGAAATCGCGTTTTTTTTTCAATTAGCAATAGGTATCCTACATAATAATAATAATAATATTATATCGTAGCATCTACAGCGTTCCTGCTTCAACTCGAACGCGTTCCGCAGAACTTTTACTGTCTGTGCTCTCACTGTTGTCATTACCATCGAAATAGTAAGTACTCTGGAATGAACACTCCAAAAACAGACGAGCAAAAACCGACCTAAAAGACTTAGACATAAGAACTAATGGGCTCCGGTCCGGGTGAAATAGCAAGCACGGAGTCAGTGTGTCCCTCTCTAACTATTGCCAGGAAATAAATAATAAATAATTAGTAAATTTTAGTTTCGTGAGTGTTGTCTTTTAAAAATATTGAATAAAATGTATACATTTATAATAAACAATAATTACACGATTTAATATTTTTTTAATGAAATAAGCTTTAGATCTTTTTTCACGAGCTAATTTTAACTTGATGGTAGGTTTTATTAATTTCTCAATGGCCACACCAAACAGTAAGATGGTAGCTTCGTTATTGAGACTAGGGTGACAATCTTTTCACGATGTATCCAAATGGCTAATATGTAATATTTATTATAATATAATATTTTATACCCATCATACGTATTGTCTAATACATTATATTATATTATATTATTATTATAAATTTTGAAAATTTCCAGGGGAATTTGGAAAAATCCCAAAAATTTCAATTATAACTACCAGATCGATTCAGTTTACGCATGTGAAGACGCTGGTAAAAGTTAATAAATAATGAATAAGTAAATAATAGTGTAATATATAATTGTATTGTCACTTAGTCTTCATTCATTTATTAAGCTAAATGATAGAGCATCTAATATCGGATGTTTTTTGCAATATCGGTATTTTTGCAATACCGAAAATTCAAATACCGATATTCCGGTATTTTGGTATTTTTTCGATAATCGTATTACTAAAGTAAAATGAATGAGTTTCGCACTTCCAAAACCTTTCCGGTTCCGACAATCTTAAGTACGAGTAGGTAGCTAAGATTATTTCAAAAATTTCTAAGATTATATTAATGAAATAAGTATTAATGCATTTGTGACTTGCAACTTTTGAGTGTTGCGACTCTATTTAATAACAAAATAATTGGTATTTAGAGATCAATATCGAAATACCGGTATTATACAATGTCAATACCGGTTTTGCCAATATCATAAGTTTTACCTATAGAAAAGTGAATACTTATGTTACTAGCACCGACGTACAAATCTAAAATTTATTTGCTCTAGTCTCTACCAGCCGTATCATAAGGACTTGGTATACAAGTAATAAAAATTCTGGTTATTGCTACTTAGTATATTTTTCTGACAAAGAAGTACTAGGAGGAAGGAATGACTCATTAATTGCATAAAATTATGGTCATACTAATAGAGTGAGATAAAATAACCCTGTGGTAGCTATCTCTATCGGTAAAAAGTCGGACCGTGATTCCTGCACAGTGCACATTCCAGGTACTTACTATTTCGATGGTCATTACCGTCACTGTCAGACAGAAGTGTCAGCCTGACAGAAGATCAGGAAACTTAACCTATACAGAACACAATGAATATAAAGTATAATTGAATGAAAACGATTAAACAATCATAGCGGATTATAGTTTGGAGCCAGAAAAATGTTAAACACGTTTCGCAAGGCGTGCATATCCAATGTGCAATTACAACAAGTCAGGCTAGGCCACAGAATTCGCGGTAAAGCACCTATATTTTGCCGCACTTTGAAGGAACGACTGGATGAACTCAATTACAAAGATGAACTATACACTACCAGAATCGACATCGGCTTTCCACGCCCTAAGTAAGCTGCTTAAGTGTGTTTATTCCTATAAAATAAAGCTTATGTAAACTTGCGTTCTTAAGTCAAAAAATTGGGTTACAGGAACACATCGTCGGAGCTTAGAGATGCAAGGTTAGATCACATGAAGAAGGTAAAAAGCGACAAGAATTTGGAACAGCTTGCTCGTAATCATCAGCTGAAAGTTAACCTAGATGAAGTTAGGAATGAATGGCTAAATACACTAGGCCCCCACCATAAGAAGCAGGTTGCAGAACACTATGGCATATTCGAGCATCTTTATGGTGAAGGGTACTTTGTGCCATTCAAAAACTTGGACATATTTTACGATTTAAAAGAGCAGGCTTTACCTGTTTACTGTGGGAATGTTATTAAACCTTCTGAAGCACTTAACAGCCCCACTGTTAGTTACGAGTCAGATGGTAATACTATGTGGACTCTAGTTCTGTCAAGTCTGGATGGTCACCTAAAGGAAAACGATAAAGAATGTGTACACTGGTTTATTGCTAATATACCGGGAAATCATATTGAAAAGGGTGACAGATTAGTTGAATATTTACAACCATTTCCATTAAAAGGCACGGGCTACCACAGATATGTATTTGTGTTGTACAAGCAAAATGAAAGAATTACTTATGATCTACCTCAAGGTAAGACAAAAAGAGTTTGAAAAATTTGCAGTATACAGTCAAAACCGTTTATAACAACAACATTATTAACAATGTATGCCAAATTAAGACAGGTTATAATGACTTAATATTTTTAACAACCTAATATTGTATGCATGTAAAAACTTTATTGTATATAAAACACAAAATAATACGAAAAGAAAACAACAAAACCGAAAGAGTACAAAGGCGTACTTATCCCTAAAAGGGCTCATTTCAAGCTAACCTAAAAAAGCTGAGCTAAAATAATATTGTTGTCTTTTCATTGTCATTATAGACAGTTTTGACGGTATATCCAACTAATATTATTATTCTCTTGCTCTCTTTAATATTATAAAAATGCAACAGCTTATAAAATGTGGATGTTTCTCCTCCACACTAAAACAGCTAGACAAATGGTATTTTATGTGAAAAAAATATTTTGCAGTATCATCATCCTCACCACTTGAGAGCCGCACTTTTGAAAGCCGAGCATGGTACCAAAAGTACCAAGACAAAATTACTCCAGCAGGTCTCGCATTTTACCAAACGGACTGGGACAGTTCCGTCAAAGACTATTTCCACAATGTACTGAATATGAAGGAACCAGGTGAGAAATACTACTCTTTTTGTGTTTTTTTACAGTCCACTTTAAAAAACACAGCTACAGATGTAGTGAATGTTTTGTCAGAAATGTTCGTCTTTATTTTGCCTTCTCAACTAGCTTATTAAAGTGTTTTTTTTTAAAGCTTATTGAATAAGTAAGATAAGTACAAACTTATTCAACAAAATAGATGGAAAAACATTATTCAGTAATAGTTCTGTAGCTGTGTAGATCTTATTTCATTTACCTAACCCTGGAGGGTTTTTTTTAATGTTATATTTTAAATTTTAATGAGGCTTAAGTACACCAAATGTGTCTATTCTATGACAGCCTCATGGAGAGCTGCTGATAAGAAAGAAAGAAATAAAGATTTATTTTGGTTCTATCAGTATCACCACCTACATTATACACATGATACATTTGATGCAAAGGCCTGTCTAATAAAATTCCTGGAGGGATGTGTTTAAAAAAAAATATTAGTTGCATTTTATATTGTTTCTAACAACCCACATACCCGAATGATTGTTATTTCTTTTCAATATTATATTGAATATGTAGTTACTGAAACAATACTCACCAAAAGTGAGACTAATCTTGTGGTAAACAAGGATGTTTTAAATTTGTTTTTATTTCTTTCAGTATATGAGTATGACTTCCCTGAACCATATATAACACCTCAGAAATGGTTCCCTAAGAAGGAGCCTTTCAATCTCTACATGGACAAATACCGGGACCCGAAACAAATTAACAAGGAATACTTACTCCGTAAACTGAATAATGTAGATCCCTTCCAGAAGCCCGCTCCTCGACTAAGGTTCCCCAATGCCCATGCATTGCCTAAAAACATGCCTTCCTGGCTTAAACTGCATGAGAAGAAGATTAGAATGAGCTGGGGAAGAATCAATGATGTTTAAAGTGTAGTTATTTTTATTTGTAATAAAGTGTATTGCTAGTGTATTTTGTTGTTATATTTGTATGGCCATTGTAATTTTATCGTGCACCTACCGTTTTTTTTGTCAGGCAAAAGCGACACAGCACTGAAACCGAGTGCCCACAGAGAAAAAGGATGGCTGCCATTTACATTTATGTGTGCACTCAAGTCTAATTACCGTGTCACCAATGCGGAAAAAACGCTACGGTAATCAGACAGGTGCACAATAAAATGAGAATGGCTGTGTAAAGGTCTTTGATTATTGAATGAATCAGAATTATCTTCAGTCCAGTCAGTTTCCGAATTTCACAATTGGGGACGTGGTCAAAACAAGAAGTGTGATGCCCAGCATAGCTCGCTCCATGGCTCTTTGTGCGACCGTGGTTTTTAATTAATTTTAATTATCAGCGAGTGAAAGTGAGGGCGGCCTAAAAGATTGCAATAAATTAAGACAAATAAAATTTTAAGATATTATTTATTACGAAAATAAACAGCATAATCGTAAATAAAACAAGATTTAAAACTAAACTAATGTAAAGACAACCGACTTTGGAATTTTTAGCTGCATCATCTTTACATGGACTCGGTAATTCTAAAACTATATGATGATATTGATGATTGATGAGACTAATTTTACAAATGTATAATTATAGTCGCCACACAATGTCAATCTACTGAAAATATATATTTTTATTTTTAGTAAATGCATACAAATACAATTCATGTTGTGGGCAACTATCACAAGCACCTCCCACCAGTGTTACCATATACCCATAACAATAAGCAGTCTCAGTATTAAAAAAAATGACACATTCCGTGGCTTAAACCCTTAAGGCATACGCGTTTTAGCGAGCACAAAAAGTTCATGTACTTAGTTTATAGACATGCTTACTAAAAACGCTAATATTCTTGCTCATTACGTCTCTCTCTTATTAAGGCGATAAGAGAGGAACGCGCATACTGACAAAAAAACTTTTTAGACAAAATCTGTAAACGTTGACTCGATTAGCAGAAATTTAGGTTAATATCTATAATATTGCATGTACACGTGACCTTTACATTATAGTAAGTTTAAGGTTATAATGGCGTTTTGTTGACGTTTAGTCGAGACCGACGTCATCGTCTGTCGGGGGCTGGGGTCCCGCCCCAGGGGCAGCACCGGCGCCGCCAAATCCTGAAAAAGTTTTTTTTTTATTGGTTGTATTTGGGCTTTTAGTGTTGCCTCTTTTCATTTGGAATATGGAAAGTCAGAGCAGGTAGAATATCGGCTAAAATTAAAATTTAATATATTTGCCTCATTGGAAGACTCGATGGCCACATTCATCAAACACTTCTCCTGCGATGTCCAGATTATCTGTCTGCAAAGGAGTGCTTGACGAACCTGTAAATTCGTACTGCAGCTTCCGATACCGGACAACTCAAAATAATATTCGCTGCACCATTGAACATGTCCAAATCACTCAAACCTCTCACGGCTATTCGGATTATAGTTACATACCAGCAGAGAAGAACTTGTTCTGTAATTTCTCGATGGCAGCAGCCACCTTGGGATTGTTCTGGTACTTGACAAAGTTGGCCGGGTTGGACGATACGTCTTGGAACGCCATTGCTACGTCGGGGTCCTGTGCATTGAAAACCGGGTTTAAGAACAAAAACATGTGAAGCTCTCTTTCTTTCTTACCACAAAATATGTACCATGTTTTTAAGCAAATAAATGATTATTATTATTTAAAATTGGATATAAAAAATTAGGTTCATCATCTCAGCCGATACACGTCCCATTCTGCTGGGCACAGACCTCTCAGAATGAGACGGCTTGGGCCATAGTTCCCACACGAGCCTAGTGCGGATTGGGAACGTCACACGCACCATTGAATTGCTTCGAAGGTTTGTGCAGGATTTCTCACGATGTCTTCCTTCACCGCAAAGCTCGTGGTAAATTTCAAATGTGATTCCGCACATGAATTTCGAAAGTCAGAGGCGAGCCGGAGTTTTAACCGACGACCCTCAGCTTGAGAGGCGATAGGTCAAACCACTAGGCCACCACGGCTTCAAAAATGAGGTTAAAGCGGCATAATGTGCAATAAGGAAACCTGCAGGTCGCTTTGCAAAAACTTTAAATTAGCATGTGGAATTTCTACAAAAGTAAAATTTATTAGTGTTCTGTAATAGGTATTTCGTATGCATATTCGCATGGATACAAGTGACAGCAATTAGGGCTCCGTTTGGACCTTTCGTCTCAAATCAAATCAAAATGCCTTTATTGCTGAAAAGGATTTTACAATATTTTGTCGATCCTAGTACATCACTTTTTTTTTTATTAGCCGTTTTCTACATCACTTTTTATTTTACTTTAATAAGTCAGTCACTTTCAGCGTGTCCTTGTGACACAAAGGCCTCCTCCAGTTCTTTCCAATTGTTTCTTTGCCTTGCTAGTCTTGCCCATAACGGACCTTCCGTCTACGGAAGCCTAAAAATAGCTCACCTGAATGAGAGCCATTATTTCAGGATCGCTCAGCAGAGTGGTGAGGTCCGGCATGCCGCCGCCGGCGCCGGGGAAGCCTCCCGCTCCCGGGAAACCGCCGAAACCGCCGCCGGGTGCTTCGGCCTGCGCCTGCGCCGCCCGAGCGCGCGCTTCTTGCGCATTGCGAGCCCTACGCAACTTGTCTTGATGCTACAATAAAATGTTTTTTTTTTTCACTTCTCATGCTCGTAAAGTTCGTGTTTATGCTGTATCAAGGCAAAATAAAATGACTTTTTATGCTCTAGTGCATAAAATAAAATCTTCGTCTAAGACCAACTTAGGACCAAGATAATCAAGTGTCAACAGCCACAAACAAAAAAGTTTCTACATATTTTAAAAACATTTTTTAATTTATATAGAACTGAAAATCAATCAAACCAATAATATAAATAAATAAAATTTAAAAAATTGAATTATTATAATAATGCATAAAAAATAAAAGGTTCATAGGTGAATTATTGTTTCCACTGATGCTATTTCATTTCCTCACAATTTAAGTGAAAAGCAGAGTGTAAAACTCGAGCATTAAACCCGAGCATTAAACCCATTTTCCCCTGGACGTGTCTATCCACCCTCGCCGTACCGGCTCGGGTGGCTATATGAACGTCTTGGGTAAAATGGTTTGTTTTATGCTGTCGTTGTACAGTCTACTATTTTTTGTCAAGAACATGACATAACACAAACTAAAAGCTCCGTTTCCACCAGGTTTTAGGTGCGTTTGCAGGTGGTAGGACCTTGTGCAAGGTTCGCCCGGTATGCTACCACAATCTTGCTCGCTCATCCTGCCGTGAAGCACTGTTGTTTCGGCGTGGAGAGTAAGACGGCCGGTGAAATTACTGGCACTTGAGGTATCCCATCTTAGGCCTCTAGGTTAGCAACGCATCTGCAACCCCCCTGGTGTTGCAGGTGTCTATGGGCGGTGGTTATCTCTAACCATCAGGAGACCCACTTGCTCATTTGCCATCCAGTCGAATAAAAAAACTATCAAAAGGTAGCCAAGCAAAGTGATTGTTTTTAGTTCATTTATGACCTGAGTAGCTATTCCCGCGGCTCCGCTCGCGTGGTATTCGGTTATCGCGCGCTGTTCCCTCGGGAACTGTGCATTTTTCCGGGACAAAACCTAGCCTATGTCACTCTCGGGCCCATAAACTATCTCTACGTCAAAAATCACGTCGATACGTCGCTCCGTTACGGGGTGAAAGACGGATAAACATACACACAAACATACAAAAACATCAACACACGCACTTTCGCATTTATAATATTAGTATGGATGGATAAGTGCCTAAATGCCAGGTTTCATTGTTTTATCTTCGGCAGCGATTAACTTCCACCTTATAAACTTTCATCCCCTATTTCAACCCCTTAAAGCCTCTTTTTCGCGATAAAAGATAGCCTATGTTCTTTTCCAAGGTCTATTCTATTACTGTACTAAATTTCATCGAAATCGGTTCAGCGGTTTAGGCGTGAAAGCGTAACAGACAGACAGAGTTACTTTCGCATTTATAATCCCTACTAATATTATAAATGCGAAAGTAACTCTGTCTGTCTGTCTGTCTGTTACGCTTTCACGTCGAAACCACTGAACCGATTTTGATGCAATTTAGTATATAGGTAGTTTCAACCCCAAGGATCAACATAGGATACTTTGTACTCCGGTAGAGGGCGCCACCGCGCGATAACCTAGGTCCGCGCAGACGAAGTCGTGGGCATAAGCTAGTATTAGTATAGATTAACTGTACTCACTTCTTTCTCCTCCTTCTTGCGCTGTACAGTCAGCTTGTGCTGGCGTAACTTCTCAGCGTTAGGCTTCACGTCATTCAGCCATTCGTTGGTCTGGTCGTCGTAGTCGATCTTCAACGACTCGCAGAGATCATGCGAAGCCTCTTCAAACTTGCCAAGAAGCCTGGAAATAAAGAAGGATGTGGTTAAAGTACGATCTGTAATGGTCGACCCGATTAACAAAAAATGTACCAACGCCCTGATAATTCAAGCCCTCATGTAATTGCCATATGGGCTTCGATTATCAGGTCTGCCATTAGTATATTTAATATCGTTTATTCCAGGTCTACGATATACGAGGATACACGGGGTCGCACATTAAGCGTACCAAAAAAGAATTAACTGTTGTAGAATGCAGAGGAACAGCATAACAAGTTAGAAAAGTTGTAAAAGCCGCAAAATAGTATTTAAAAGTTCAGTATCTCAAAACGAAGCCACAGACAGACATTAAGGTGAAACTTATAATATAACCTATTTGGGTCCGTTAAAAAAGCGGCCAAGTGTTCTTTACACGTCCATCAAACAGTCAGTGTGATGTTTAGAGATGGAAGGAATCCTGATGGATGTCCTGATAATGTGGGTACCTGTTTAATTTCATAAAATGCAGCTACTGAATATCTGATTCACGCTTAGCTGATTTTCAATAATAAACATTGTGAAGCC
The DNA here is from genome assembly GCA_037349165.1 of Choristoneura rosaceana. NCBI lineage: Eukaryota > Metazoa > Arthropoda > Insecta > Lepidoptera > Tortricidae > Choristoneura > Choristoneura rosaceana. Next base: position 930,093 of record JAZBNJ010000051.1, read on the forward strand.
GCGAAGGGCGGAACGTCGTAAGCACTCAATGGCGTTTATAGGATAGCCTTATTTTTTATTTATAACTTTAGGTAAATCTGAAAGAATAAGTATTTCTGAAACTAAGGGGTATTCTGATGGAGGAGAATATGGAAACACTGAAAGCCTATGGCAACACCGGTGTGGTGAGTGGCTTTCGATTGGGTGCGTTGATGACATTATTGGCTATATACAAGAATATTTCCAAAATAATCTATGGTGGGGTCTATTTGAATCGATCGCACGTGAGATCGATACCACAGCATTCCAATCTATCGTCATCATCTCAGCCTATATACATACGTCCCACTGCTGGGCACAGGCCTCCTCTCGGAATGAGAGGGCTTGGGCCATAGTTCCCACGCGGGCCCAGTGCGGATTGGGAACTTCACACGCACCACTGAATTGCTTCGCAGGTTTGTGCAGGTTTCCTCACGATGTTTTCCTTCACCGCAAAGCTCGTGGTAAATTGCGCACATGAATTTCGAAAAACTCAGAGGTGTGAGCCGGGATTTGAACCCACGACCCTCTGCTTGAGAGGCGATAAGTCAAACCACTAGGCCACCACGGCTTTCACGACACGATCCATATAAACCTTAAATATGAAATGAACCAACCTGTATGCTCTCCCGCGAAACTTATATGCAGCCGCACTGTCACAGTTCAGTTCCAATGCCTTTGTGCAGTCCTTGATACACGCATTAGGTTTGTTCAGTTTGAGATACACCTGAAAACGAAGAACGGTACAAATTAATTGTATAAACTTGACAGTCCGACGATACCATGGTATCCAAAACCAAAATGCTCCAAACCATCCGTGGATACTTTAGTGTCGTAAGGTATGTCGTAAAATTATTGACACACAGCGCGTTTTCGTCCGTCAATAAAAAAACCCGGACGGTTTGAGGCATTTTGGTCGCGCGCTCCGGACTGTCAAGTGGCTAGGTAATATAGTGTCATAAAACCAACATTTAGGGGCTGTTTCACCATCCATTGATTACGTGTTAACTGACGATTAAAAGTGATGCCGTCTCCATCTATTCGAACAAAACAAATAGAGACGGCATCACATTTAATCGTCAGTTAACACTAATCAATGGATGGTGAAACAGCCGCTTAGAGAAAGAGCTAGAAAGTTTCTAGCAGAAACAGCTTCGACCGAGAGGGTTCACAAATGATGAAATTTTAAGATAAAAACCAAAAACACACCATAACGGAATTCAGAACAACTTCCTCTTTTGAAGCCTGAAAAAATCCAGCGCAAATTTAAATGTTCTTGTATGAATCATACAGGAAACCAACCAAACGACACACGACAAAAATATGAAATTTGCTTCACAAATCTTTGAAAATATTAAATAATTTATTTAAATATTTTAAGACGCTATCCTTACTCCCTTGTACCTACATTAAGCCGTCTCAAAATACACAAACATCTTTTGGAAAGCAATCTTGCATTTATTCTCAATCAATTCACACTAATATTTCAGAATAGGTAATTAAAATGAGTATTTTAACCAGGTAAAGGAAAGGGTGGGCGTCGTGTCGTATCAGGAAGTTAACCCTTTATAAGGCCCCATTTATTGGAGCATACTACCACAGAATCAAAAGCAGCTATCGAATACATATCCGGCAAAGGATATTTTTAAAGCTAGTAGTATTTTCAATAATTACAATTAATATTGTAACTTATTACTAAAACAATAAGGTTGAATTTCTAAATCAATGCATGTGGTCGCTAAATCGCCTCTGCCTTATAAAGGGTTGAACAGCTGCCCAAAGACCATGCGGAGTGGCAATTACTCCACCAACAAGAGCATAGCTCTTAAATTTAAGAAGAAGAATTAAAATGAGTACCTGTCCTCTTTTAGCAAACAGCAAAGCGCTCTGCGGGTTCAACACAATAGCTTCAGTGTATAGTTTAATAGCTTCCTCGAAGTTCTGCTCCGAGAAGGCTCTCATGGCTTCCGACCTCTTCTCGTCCGACTGGTCCCTCTCTTCATCTGTGGTTTCCTTCTCCTGGTTCCCCATTACTTGTGAATCATCAATGGGATCAGCTTCTATGACACCTGATTTGTAAATAAACAAAAGATTATTAATATAAATGAAGAAAAATTACCTTAATCTCCACTTACCTGTGTGTTTCTGTACTGTTTTCTATGAGTTGGTGTTCAATAAAGGAGTCATTGTATTAAAGTCAAAGTCAAAATCTCTATTCAATTTAGGCTATAACAAGCACTTATGAATATCAAAAAAAAATCTACCACCGATTCAGAAAAACCTTTGTCGAGAAGAATCCGGCAAGAAACTCAATGAGGTATTTTTTTTTAAACAGATTCACAATTTATTGTATTCTAAAGGGAGTAAGAATTGCCCTTTCTTTCTTTCTCTCTATGAGTTTCACAAATTAGTTCATACTTTTTAATATAATAAGGGACTTTTGTACTCACTAAAGTTGAAAATTGTTTAGAACCATTATGCTATTCAAAAATTCATAGTATTAAAAGATTTAGGATATAAATAAACTGACCTTCCATATCCAATTCCACATCAGATTCTGGCTCCGACTCATCTTCAGAAGATGGTATCTTTTCTGATGTATTGTTGGTTGCAGCGCCACTGAAATACCAACCAAAAATCGAATTTAACATCATTACATTATCTAGAAATTATGTGAGATAACATGTTGTATATTCTGAAGACTCAGCCCTATGAATGTAGAAGATGAAGACTATGCATGTAGAATGTCAATAACATTGACAAAAAGGTGCTCTCTCCCTACAATCTGTCAATAGCCACATGCAAAATTCTGAGCCCTAGATATAACATAAAATGTAAATATTTATTCTAGAGGTTAACAAGGCTGATGACAGATAAGCAGATCATTCAAGGCTATGGGAACAATATTTAAAAATAGAAAGATAAGGCTACCCAAGCCATATCTATATATATTCAGCAACAAAACTTTGTTATTTGAATTGTTATTTTTTTACCTTCTTTGGTATGTTGCTAATATTCTTATTATCATACCTGGGATAACTCTGGGCATCTGTACGAAAGTGATGTAGCAAAATATTTTATTTAAAAAAAAAAAATTGTTACTGCCAACTTCTAAATGCTATTCAACCTTTTAGGGGAACAGAACTTCACTCTGACTCCAACTGAACTGATTCTACAACTCAAAAAGTAATAAATATTACTTAATTTCTCCTCATTTTTAAATAAAAAAATAAACAAATTAAAACGTGAATTTATATGTTTATTTTAAAATAGTGTTCATAATATATAATCAATATTTTTTCCATATTCATCGGTATTAATGATTGCATGTAGATTAAAATATCCACTTTAAAACTGCTAAACGTTTTCTCAACATCCACATTGGTCAATGGGGCATTCTTAAAATATTTATAATGACTCAAAGCCAATTTCTCATTAATGTTGGCTATTGAATTTCCTCACTTTTTATAAGACTGATTACTTTTTTCATGGTGTCATAATTTATTATATCAACATCTTTTTTATCGATATCAAATCCCTAGAACTTGCCCCGAGTTATCCCAGATATGATTATTATTATGTGGACTCTCACTACATGGGCTGGAAATATCGTGAGAGTTCAAGGCAACCACTGGTTGCATCTACATGCAAGTGGCAAGTTGTTCTTACTTGTAAAGTTGGGGGGGGGGCTTTGTCAAACAGTGGACATATTTGGGCCAATCAACTTTTTTACCAACACTAATCTGTCCCCGACATTTTTCAAACAATTGCAGATTTTTGTAAGTAGACATGTTTTTCTGTAATTTAATACATGTTATACATGAATACATGCCATCCTATGTAAGTTCAACTTTAAACTGTGAAATATCTTGTTAGAAGTATGATTTTTTGGTAACACTAGAGACAATTTTGGTAACGCAGGAGATGCTCAAAGTGTCGGTAAAATAGTTGATTGGCCCATTTCAGCTGATTATGATGATTTTGCAGATGTTGATTTAGAGACACTACACTATTATTCAAATATGTATAGCAGCTAGAAACTTGTTTACTAATAGGTGTCAAAAAATAGTAACATTTCAGACAATAACTTTCATGGCCACTGTAATTATTATCTTTTGTTGCATTCTCGTCACTTATGCAAGCAAACAAAACGCTATGTTATTTTAATGACTAGAGTGGCTAAACAGAAATCATTTATAGCAGAGAAATATTACAAATTGGGGCCCTTTATTAATTGTCACACGAATAATGATCAATTTTAGAAGCTAGTAGTAACTAAAGCATAACTAGTGGTAGAGAACTAAATAAGATTAGGCTCAAGATTCAACCCCCAGTTTGAGTACACATTTTGTGAGAAAAATATAAATGTTTACATACTCTCAATCTTAAGACTTGTTTGTTTAATGTGTATTTATAGTAAGTACAGGTTTCACTTGACTAGGTCAATGATACTGATTATCCCTTATTTATTATTTATAATGGACCCTACAGAGTAAGCATCAGCAAGAAAAATCAATAATCAGAAATTAAATGACATTACCTATCTCCAGATGCAGGAAAACTTTTAGGTGTAAATCCAGTTGATGGAATCGTGCCGCCGAGGGAAGTAATGTAGTCTTTGAAGAAAGCAATTTTAGGGTGTTGCAGGAGCAATGGTTGGTTCTTGCACAGCTCCACGAACATCTTTAACTGCCCCAACTGCTCATCATTGAACGGACAACTCATTTTGTCTCCTTACTTTACCGGCGAAATCACGAAACGCAATTCTGCAATGACATTTTATCACATTAAATGTACACTTGCTATCAATAGGAGTTGAATAAAGGAAGAAATTTTAATGAAACATAGATTGTTGATTGTAAATATAGAAATACTTAATACTTACGCTAGAAAGTTTGTTCTGCGGCACCGTGATCAATCAAAATGATGGAGAAATCCTTGTTCGCAGTTAAGAAAATTCCAGCAGTGTTGCCACCTTACCCAAAATAAAGTAGCTAAACATATGGCAAAAAGTAGCTAGTTTTGAAAAAAAAACCTCTATTAGAAGTTGCTAAAAGTAGCTAAACAAAAAAAAAAGGCAATATGGGACTTTTAAGTCTTAAACTTTTATATTTCTTTCTCTTACATTATTAATACGGAAAAAATATTCAAAATTTATGTAATCTTGTGATGTTGAAGGTCCAGCTTCTTCATTTTTTTCGGGTTTCTTAGTTTTTCCTACTTATTTCTTAAAGGATCTTCTCAATATTTTCGTAGGAAGCGCACGGAAGCACGTTTTACATTACAAATTAAATTGATTGAAACAGTGGTTACTCAGTTGTTGTAAGTAGCTAGAAAGTGTAGCTAAAAAATTTGGCTACCAAAAATTTTTTTGGTAGCTAACTATTTCGTAAAAGTTGCTAGATCTAGCTAAAAATTAGCTAAAGTGGCAACACTGAATTCCAGTGAAATAGCACAAACAAGACAAGACAACAGACAAATAAAATTTACCACAGACAACGAACTGTCAGTCTGGCTGGCTGGCCTGTCAATAGCGGGTCGGTTCGGTTCGTTTCATTCATGTTTCGTTATTATCTGTGGTAGCAAAGCCCCATCAGCGCACATCCACTACATGCTATGCCATTGAATGACAAAAAAATTATCCATACTAAAATTATTCTTACGGTTAATTTTTGTGTCACGACGAAATTTTTCTTTAAGCTGCGTATTTGTAATCTATCAGCGTTTAGGTGCCAAAGTAGGTATTTTACGTAAATTGACCTCACACTACTAACGCCATCTAGCGACATTTAACTTGTATCAAGAGATCCTCAATTAACTCTTCTTAGCCGCCTTGGTTACTAATATTGTAGATTAAGGTGGTTTGTCACGGTCAGCTAGGCACTACAGCGCCAGTAGATGACGTTAGTGTGCAAATTCCACGTATTTTATTTTTTTTAGGAATGAAAATGTGGATATTTTTATAAAATAATGTACCTAACGCCCGTAGAGTGAAATTTGTAATATATTCTACCAAGTTTCAGATGTATTTTAATTCAGAAAATACTTTCATTTGGGAATGCTGCAGTTTCGACTGATATTTTCGCACACATGCTTGCAATTTGATGTAAACAAAAGTCTTTGTTAATTTCGCTGGCATGACCAAAGAGCAGAATGGCCTAGTTGTATAAGGCTCGAGTTTACCCTAAGAATAGCTTCGGAAGTTCGGGTTCAAACCCGTTGAACAATAAAGCTTTTTTTGTTTTTTTTTTTTATAGTTCTCTGTTAATGACGTTAATGTTTATTGAAATGTGTAGCAAAAAATTAATAAGACCTAATTTAGGCACATTTTTTTTTAAATTTTAAGCGAATATATCTATGATTATGCACAACTACAATACATACTATGAGACTTATTCCTCACATCTACTCAAGGGTTGCTTGGTAGAGATCCCTTCGAGGGATAAGTTCCTCTTTACAAAGTCAAGGAAACCGAATCACGTACCAGGGTGGAACCTTTTCATATTCAATTACGCTGTGATTTCTTTGGCAGATGTATGGGATGTCAACAATACATTAGTAGCACATGGGTTGCATATGGGTTATATATTTTTTACAATACAGTTTACATACTATGGGAAAATTAGTCATAATCATTATCATTATCCCTATACATACATACAGGCCTCCTCTCACAATGAGGGCTTGGTTTGGGCGTTGTTTTCAACGCAGGCCCAGTGTGAATTGAAATATAGCACACACCATTAATTATTTTACAGGGGGTTGCACGTTTCTTCACGATATTTTCCTTCTACGAAAAACGTGACCATATGAAATTAGACTTGTTTATTTTTATTTCAAATTTAATTGGTTGGGTAGTAATCGAAGGCCCTATTGAACAACAAATTAAAAAAATCCATCACTAAGTCAGTTTTTATTTGTTTATTTACATCAATCAATCAAATTAGCCCACATACAACTACTGCTGAGTGCCTCTTGCATTTTCACGCCACTTTTCCAGTCTTGTGCCAGTGTCATACACATCTGTAATTAAATATTTTGTTATGAAAACAAAACATATTTTGAAGAAGCATATTTTGTCAAATGAACTTTTCTCTGCACTCCAAAATTACCGAGATATTAAGCTCAAAATTTAAATCCGCTACCAAGGGTAAGGGTTCTGGAACTGTGCATTTTTCCAGGGTAAAAAATAGCTAATATCAATCTCTGACCAATAAACTATCTCTATGCCAAAAATCACGCCGACCCGTCGCTCCGTTTCGACGTGAAAAACGGACAAACATATAAACAAACACATACACTTTCGCATTTATAATATTAGTATGGAAGTAGGGATATGGTTTTCAACATTATCATCACCGTCATCATCTTCATATTAGCCTCAGGACGTTCACCGGTGGACTTTAGGCCTCTTCCCTTAGACTATATACAACACTAGACCGAGCCTCAGTAAGAAACAATGCGATTGAAAACGTCCACTCTTTTTCTTGTTTGTGTGCGTGGCGACCACGTGACAGCTTCGTCTTTACACTCGAGTTACGTCAATCCGGTTGTCACTGTGTGCGTGCTAAATGATACCACGTAATGTCAAATCCTCCAAAATTTGGGGGAAAATTATTACGACACGACGAAAATTAGACGCTAGTAAAAGTAATGGCGAATGTAATCAAATAAAAAATGAATTAATAAAACTAAAACAGACAGACATGGCGAAACTATAAACTGTTTAGGTGAAATCGATATATTTCGACTTTGTGCCCAATACAAACTTTTCAGTACGATTTTGACTGAATTGTGGGGAATTTTGCACTGGAAACTGGTATCACCTATAAAAAATGTCACACAATTCTAACCTAAATAATTTAATCTTTTCTTACGAAATTTTATGGATTCTGGAGTACTTACCGATGGAAAGTCACGTTATTAGGATTTTTAAATCCTGCCTTTATAATTGCGGCACACTTTTATAGCACATTTGGTCATATTTCGGCACTTTCGTATTGCGCGCTCCGCATACGTCACCTACGGTGTCACAATGCAGACTGAGGAGGGGAAAATGACTTATAAGCCAACAGTTGGCTTATATTTTTTGGGGACGTTTTCGTGCCGCCGACGGTCCATCTAGTGTTGTATATAATCTAAGCCTCTTCCATACATATTTTCCCGAGTTGCCAATACTTAGGTAAGTACTCGCCACGCTTGATAAGCGGGTTGGTGAGCGCAGTATATGTATGTTGTACTCAGTCTCTACAGTACTTACTTTTCAATTTCCTTATAATGCGTCTTTTCCGAGACTAGAGTATCGAGTATTGATGCTTTATATGTATTTTATTCGCAAAATTCGTGGCTTCATAGTTTCCAATGTGAATTATAATTCAGGTCAATACTTGAAAATATAACTTCATTCACATTATAGATTATAGATAATTATAATTCCGCCAATTTCGAGGACAAATTACGATAATTTAATTTAGGAAAAAGTTACTCTAGTTTTTACAATGTCATGACAACTAACGAACAAAAAATTATGACTTGACATTTGACAATTGAGATGCTTTTTTTATTTTTATTTTTTGGAAAAAGCTAAAGCCACAAGCCATGCAGCTTTTGTCTGATTTTATCACTACTAATTTATAATCCGTTAATGCAATTTTCCGTACTTATTTATTAATTCGTTCATGTTATGTCATTTTCTTCCTAATTTCTGTCGAAAATCCAAAGAATTGGCAATGCATTTGTTCGTTGCGCTTCAGTCTTTCGACTGACGGACTTTGTACCTATGGCCAGCAAAAATATTTAAAAAAATAGGGAAACGAGCTTCAATAGTATATTTTTTATCGAGAGACTAAAATAAGCCAATATATACCCGAGGTGGTTAGACACCCGAGCTTTAGCGAGGGTGTCTATTTATCCGAGGGTTTATATTGACTTTTAGTCTCGCGGTGAAAACTCTATTTTTCACTTCGATTGCGAGAAAAAATAGTCAATTTAGTACAAAAAGATTTAACAAAAAATAAAAATAAATCTTTCTAGATTTAGGCGGCAAAAGATTATCAATTATGTCTATTACTCTTTGGTCAACATCATAATTTTCACTATCACTTGATGACATTGTGAGAATAATCAATTTATTTTAATCGTTTACGATTTACGCTCTACAACAATTTCAAAGTTTTCACGGTAAGTATTTTTTTCCATCCAGACACAGATACTACCAATACAGATACTAACAAAATAGCACCGGCAAAATGGTCCATACACAAACGGAAAAATAGAGTGGCGCCACCTTCTATGCGGAAAAAGCATAGAACTAAGACCACGTAGACTAAGAACGTAACATTTTCGTCATTAAAATGGTCCACACACAAACTTATTTTTTGCAAGTAACTGGCTGTTTGAGTTTATCTAGGTCACTCGATGTAAATTAAAAAATTAATTACTTTTACTCCCTAGGGAGTAAAGTGCTCACTTTACTCCCGTCTCGTAAGGCTATATTGACCCACTTTTAGAGCATGAGAAGTGAAAAATGGTAATTATGTAATTTTGATCAGACAAATCGAACGAAATCTGGCAACGTCGCTTATCATCGAATTGTCGGCGAGTTGACAACGTGGCTGAAACGCACACTACTAACCAAGCCGTTGGTGTACGATACTGTCGGCTGTTCACTCACATATTGACAAAAATGAACCAAAATAATCATTTAGATTAAGCTATTAATCAAAAGCTTTCTTAAGGTAAATAAAAAATGACGCAACTAGATAACGAAATAAACGTCAAGAGATGTGGTTTTAGTTTCAAATAATCTTTCAAGCGCAAATGGTTGGGAAAATTAGTTAGTATGGAAGTCGTGCCACCTTAAGACTTAAGACCGCCTTGCAGGTAAAAATAAATCTAGATTTAGTAGTTAAACCTGGCTTAAGCTTGACAGTTCCATACATTTTGACTACTACACTAACTCGAGATTTATGTGTTTCCAGCAAGTGGCCACAAATGATGTTGTAACGGATAACTCACGTCTTAGGTAAATCGAGTTTAGGTCGACATGTTTCGGGCCATTTCGAAACCCTTCTTCTCAGGAGCACGCGACTCGGCGGCTGCCGCAACACGCGCACTACGCGCCACCGCTCTGCTGCTGTTTGCTCTGCCGTTGTAGATTATCTATGCCCATCATCATCATCATCATAAATTTAAGAGCTTAGCTCTTGTCGGTGGAGTAATCGCCACTCTTTTCGGTTCTCCGCCAGCGTTTTCAGCTCCTGATACGACACGACATTGACTTTTTTCTTGGCTTGATCTATAAATGACCGTCTCGGCCTTCCCCTGCCTCGCCTGCCTTCTATTCTCCCTTCCAAAATAGTTTTTATGTAACTGTCATGTCGTATCAGATGCCCCAGCATATTCCCTCTCCTATTTTCAATCGTCCTCAACAGCCGCCTTTCCCTTTATCTATGCCCGTACTTATTATAATTATAACTTATATATAAGTAAGAAGGATTAGTAGGATTTCTTTTGGTAGCTTTCATACAGTACCTAATAGCCTGTTATTTGAACTGGGCCCGATTGTATAATAAAGTACAGTACAAGTCGCTAATAGTATTAGCGATTTTGTATTGAAATTCACTAATACTGGGCCCCGTTTATTGTGACGTCACAGATCAGTACTTATTAGTTATTACCTATAATCACAGAATATATTATAGTACTAACGTGCCTATATTTCAAATTTATGGGGGAATCTACTTTGGTGTCAAATAGCTTGTTTGTGAATCTACCCACCATAAATTAACAAAAGTAGCTAAGGTTATCAGGTGAAAATTGTTCAAGGAAGTAGGTACCTAAGTATCTACCTAGATAGAAACAAATGCTTAAACGTGAATCAACTTAACGAAACGATAAAACAAAGGCACAAGCGCTCAATTTACAAAATGACGCAAATATGTCAACATTGGAGAGAGTGAAAACCATTGATGTATATGTACTTACTAGATGCGCTCGTTCATGTCAACAATATGTTCAAATATCGGACTGTCACAAGACGTCAACGCTATATAGATTATACACCGCAGACGTGACACAGCTATTTTACCTACGAAACGTAATCATTTTGCATCTGGCAAAATAGATATTTTCGAAAAAAAAAACAAACTTTTTAACTGCATTTTTTTAATCAATTGAAAGAAATTATCTTAATAAATAGGCAGATAGTGAATGAGGTTTTGAAAAAAAGCTGAAGCACTAAAAATGTGATTGAAACCTGTAATTCAACGGTTCTTAAGCCTTTATCGCAATGGAACCCCTTATTGAAAATTTAAAATTTGCCGGAGCCCCAAAATAGTCAAAAATGGTGTACTGAGTAATATTATATTATTATTTTTTTTTGTTTTTTAGAAGCAATGTATGCTTGCTCAACGAAATTTCAGATTTTTTAAAAGCGAAAAAGATTTTCGGAATGCCGGAGGGGATTTGAATCTTATTAGTTACTGTTTCCGAACGTAACCTGTGTTTTGGGCGCGCTGTCACTGTCACTATATAGATATATGTATTCATGTAGACAAATGAGAAGTAAAAAGCATGTTCTAATAAATTACTGTTTTATTCTTAAATATATCCAGAAACAGTTACTAAAATGCGTATCGCGTGACATATTGACGTTCATAAAAATTTGTACATGGAAAAAGAATGACAGGTATAAATAAAGCAATTAAACGAATTGTCATGCATGTTCAGTCACAATTTTTTACCTACAACCAATTCTGAATGGGATCGTCTGCACGTTTTAGTCTATGATTGAAAGATGGCGTAATGTCAACGACTTTATAACCTTCGATGCGTTACGTCTTATTTTAAAAAATGTTTTTATTGTGGTATTACAATATTATTAGTTGCTTAATCACTTGTACAAGATGTAATTTTACTTACTTGAGTAGTGAATTGTTACTTACGTGCAGGTTCACGCCTATATTCGGAGTCTCAATCAAAAACTAGTTCGTCCGCCGCTCATGAATGTCAAAGTCATACTAAAGTCCTTTGCACAGTGCAAGGTGCAAAGCAGTGGAACACAATGAGTGTTCGGATGGCGTAATCTAGTAAGTACATATACATCAATGGTGAAAACCCTCAAGACGGAATTACCTATAATCATTATGAAAACCCAAATGAGAACGTGTTTGCGAAGAAGCCGTTACCTAGGTACTTACTAATTAATTTAAAGAAGGAACTTAATATGATGTCGTTAATGACGTTAACAGCTGGTAACGATTTAAAACCAGCCAGTGTTAGATTTCAATCGACGTATACAGGAGTATTTGTGCGTTTGAGGTGTATTTTATAAAAAAAATTGCAATATGCTGCGGGAAGTGTTTTTACTTGTGATTGTGGTTCAGTGTTTTGGTGGTGAGTTTTTTTATACCTACTTAAAATTATTGGAGCAGCCTAGCCGTTCTAACTTAAAATCTTTTGCATAAGTTTTCAAAAGAATAAATTCATTATGTACAAATACGTTTTGACGGTGCATTCTAACCTTCCAGAGCTTCTAAAGGGTTGGAACGAATATATAAAATGCTATGCTAAGCTTTTGGCTTGTTTTTTATAGTTCTGTGTCTGATTGTAGGGGCAGTAACTATTTACTAAAACTTCCGTAATCTGTAGCGAAGTCTGTCTCAAGACAGTAGCTTTTGAGACACAATTAGGTAGTTCGTTCAAATTTGAAAATGTAAGTATTTAGTTGTGTCTATTGGCCGTTTCAATAACATATTTTTACACTGTAGGTATATTTTGCTCTTTAAATATGTTCCTACCTAAGCATGTGAGTATATAGGTACACTACACCCAGATCTTATAGCTACACAAGTTTAGTTGAAGGAAGGTGAAAAATGTAAAATTATCGCCTTTCATTATGGACTATCTTTGCTTTTTCGCCTGTTTTTTTTTTCAAAGTTGCATCCATGTTTATTGCCGGGGCTGATCGCTAGTAATGATAACATAATTGCTTATTGATATCTGTCTCTATTAGTCATTTCTGCACCACTAATATTTATAAATGCGAAAGCTTGTAAGTCTGTTTGTTTGTTACTTCATCACGTTTAAACCACTCAATTGATTCATAAGAAATTCGGTACATAAGATAATTTATACTATATACTGATGGACATAGGATACTTTTCATGCCGGAAAATTGTATAATTCCAGTGAGATAGCGATAACTGAATTATATGCGGACGGAGTCGCGGGTAACGGGTAGTCAGTCGCGGGTACCTCATAATTTTAGCTGATTCTTAAGGTTGCGTCTGTAACTATATCAAAATGGGGGTCATCATCATCAACATCATCTCAGCCGTAGGACGTCCACCGTCTCTTTCTCAAGCGATACTCTGAAGAGAAATAGCGCGCTAAAACCGCGCGGCTTACCTTTGCATACTAGTTGCATAGAAAAGTGGATATGTAGGTACTTTAAGGGCACCGATTGTACATACGGCCTTTAGGCTTGTAAGAAAGCACATACATTCTTCGATCATATTGTTTGTGTCTAACAGCCTCTACAAATGCCGAAACGAGCACAGAAGGGGCCAGCAGCAGTTCGACGACGCAAGCGACACCGGAGATAAAGGAGAGATTCTTTGGACTGGACGACATATTTGGTGCCATATTCAAAGGCCCCAGCTACAATCCGGGTGTAGGCTTTGGCGGAAACCAACTGACTGCATCATATCCTAACCAGGTAAAATATAAATTATAAGCTATCAGTCTATCATTATCGCTCTTCTCAGCAAATTGCACTCTACATCTCATAAAGGTAAGGGAATATTATTACAATTTTATCCCGTCAGAGTGCAGCACTAGCACATACTATGTTTATGGTTTACGTTTTTTGAGTATCTTATATGTCCGTAGGATGCCGTAATGTCATATAATTTCAATTGAATTTTTGGAAATGTAGCTCTATCGCTAATATCGATGTAAATATAATTTATTTTGTTACTCATAAATATTGTCATGATCTCTATAGGTATTAATACTCTTTAGTCATGATCTGAGACCAAACAAATGACAGTTTTTGTATGCGAAATCTGTCATTTGATTGCGATCACGAGCGTCAGAAACGTTAGGCACTACAGCCTCTGCTCTGAGGTCTTATTGCCTAACGTTTTTGACACTCGCGATCGCAATTAAATGACAGTTTTGGTATGCGAAATATGTCATTTGATTGCGATCGCGAGTGTTAGAAACATTAGGCAATACGGCCTCTGGTCATGATAACCAAATGGTAACAAAATATATAGAGAGAACTGACGTTGTTATGGCGGTTTCTTTACGGTCTGAGCTAATGTCGCCCCCTGCACAGAGCTTTGCCTAATATCTATTAACAATCTGCATTATTTTTCAGCAAAATCCTCAACAAGGTAACTGGCAAAATATACAAACACCCCAACAGTCTCCGAATATCGGCCAAGATTTCAATCAGCAGAATAATTTCAATCAATACCCATCACAAAATGGTTATGGTGTCTGGAATGGTCAGAACCAAAACCCCATGATACAACAAGGCAACTGGCAAAATGGACAAACACCTCAACAGTTCCCAAATGTGGGCCAAGATTTTAGCCAGCAGGTTAACCAATATCCATCACAAAATGGTTATGGTGGTGGCTTTAATGGTCAGAATCAAAACCCTATGTTACAACAAGGCTGGCAAAATCTACAAACACCACAACAGGCACAGAATCTTAATCAGCAATACCCATCACTGAATCAAGGCAATTTTAATTCAGGAAACAGTCAATTGGTTGGCCAAAACCAAAACGCACAAGCGCAACAAGGCGACTGGCGCAATGTAAGAGCACCACAGCAGTTCCCAAGCCAACAAGATTTCAGCCAACAGTACAATTTGGACCAATATCCATCGCAATCCCAAAGCAATTTCGGACCGGGTGCAAACCAAAAAATGAATACTGGCACGATAGACGACATTACATCTCAGAATGGGTTCCAAAATCAAAATTTGTTAGACAACGGGAATACTGTAGCCATTTTGGGGAATCCAGTCCCCGTGTCTACTTCGACACCCGATAGAATAGTGTTCCAAGACGAGTGGGTATAAAATTAAAGAGTAAAAAATGTTTGGGTACTTGACTACTGTTTTTAAATAGTTGAAACTATTATACGTATTAAAAAACGGTTAAAATTGTTTTATTTTGATCCTTTTCTTTACAGTTCAGATACTCCTGAGCAGATACAATGTGTCCAGGATTGTCAAACTTCAACCGAATACCACCCGATCTGTGGATCGAATAACATGACATATTTTAATCTTGGTAGAATTAAATGCGCCCGTAACTGTGGAATTAGTGAGTAATTAATATTCAGCTTTTTTAAATATTAATTTGAATTAATGAAATTTTATAAACCACAGTCAATAAAATTGGCTTTAAATTGTTTTAAAATATACCTACCTCAGGTTCAGAAATGAAATTTAAGTTCTCTTTCTAAATAAAAAGGAACTTTTGTTATTTTCCAGATGTTTTTCCAGATCGGCCTGGTAGATGTTTTTAGCCGTCTTAAAAGGTGAGGAAAATAATTCATTTCTATTCAAGACTACGCTTTTTAGACGCAAAAATGTGGAATAAAGAAGATTACAGACAAATAAATAAAAAAAATACTGCACAAGTTTTTTTCCTTCGATATCATCATCTACTTTTGTACTTACCTTTTTGGTAACGGAGTCTCGGTCATATCAGAAAATCCACTGACTCTTGATACTTTGTCGCAATTGAGGTGGGTGTTGTTATTACACACAGTGTTATTTTTGATTTCTGTTAACTTTAAGGGAACAGTGGAAAGACAATAGTAGTCTTACTCATAATATTCAAGAATTTAGATAATTATTACGCGCCGGGAAACAACGTAAAGGCTTTTAATTTATTACGGTCCGTAAGTAACATCACATCATATTTAATTAGCAAAAAAAGGTGGAAAAATTAAGTTAATTTTGTTTTTTTATCATAATAAAATGTTAAATAGGTACGTATAAACCATGTAAGTAAGATGAAACTGTATTTTATGTCTTATGTTGTAAATGCCCTTAGACCCGTAAGTAAACACTTCATTTGTCTGCGTGTTTGGGGGCACGAACGTCGTATCGAAAAATAGCTTAAAACAATGTATTTTTATAAAATTAAACGTCAACACTGCACGCTTTCGTGACAATCTGTAATAGAATTTGGTTATCTTGTCTACCCAAATCAATTATTTAAATTTAAAACAAATGCAAGGCACCGCGGCGACGCTCGAATCGTTATACGCTGGAATATACTATCAGGTATATTAGAATCTTTGGCTAAGATTAAAACCACAAGAAAAATCGCGAGAGTTGCTTTAAATTGTGGGACCGTAAAGCGAAGGATTTTAAATGGAAAACGAGTGCGGTAATGTAATGCAACTTGCATCATTATTCTTGCAGGTCTAAAGTGGGTTGACTCTTCGACCTGAGCATGGCTCAAAAGTTTTTGATCCGCTATATCTTGTGTGTTACGAAAAAGCGACGAGTATAAGTTAAAACTAGAGATGGGCCGAGTACTCGTTTGGTACTCGGTACTCGGTGTATTCGGCAGTTTTTTTGATACTCGTACTCGGCAGAATAACTCGGTTCCATTGAGGAGTATACTCGGTCTAAATAAAATTATTATTTAAGAGGAATCATTATCAATCATTATGTATGGTAATAAGACAGGCTGCTTTAAAAATGTTATTAAGAATATTTATTAATTAACAACACGAAAATGAGAATTATGAATAGTAAATATTTAAGCAATTAATGCGCGGACCAAATGCAATTCGGTATTTAAAACAACAACTGAATAATTTGCGGGGTAGAAGGAGGGGATTCCCGCGACGTTCGCTTATAATATTTATTAATATTAATATATAATTATTTATTAATATTATATAATTATTTATTAATATTATATAATTATTTATTAATATTATATAATTATTTATTAATATTATATAATTATTTATTAATATTATATAATTATTTATTAATATTATATAATTATTTATTAATATTATATAATTATTTATTAATATTATATAATTATTTATTAATATTATATAATTCCAGCAGTGGGACGTATATAAGCTGGGATGATGATGATGATGAACCTGTCCTAAATCTGTTTTCGCGCTCCAAAACTGAACCGAGTAGTACACTCGGTACTCGGTTATTCGGTAAAAGTTGTACTCGGCGTATCTCTAGTTAAAACCAACCACCATAGAGTGTGGTGAGGTATGTGGCATAGCGGGGAGTAGCAATACATAACATGGATTATTTCACTGAAAAAAAAATTGCTAAGCAGTAACAAAAAAAATGTCTCTTTTTTTTTGTTTGACTAGAAAGCAAACGAGCAAGTGGGTCTCCTGGTGGTTAGAAATCTCCACCGCCCATAAACATCTGAAACACCCGGGGGAATTGCAGATGCGTTGCCAACCTAGAGGCCTAAGTTGAAATACCTCAAGTGCCAGTAATTTCACCGGCTGACTTACTCTCCGCGCCGAAACACAACAGTGCAAGCACTGAGCTGCTGTTTTTTGTATCATAACTTGAGTGAGTAGGTACAAAATTAAGCCCTACTAGTAGGTAGCTAAAAGTTAAGTGATGTCTGTGTGATCAATTGTGCAATATTAGATTTTGATTCCTAATTAATAAACATTTAGTAGCCAAACTAGTTCAGTTATCCTATTTTTTTCAGTATTCATACGAACCTGCATTTGATACGCCTCTGAGCCTATCCATGTATGACCGGTTTGAGTGGAGAGCCTTGGTGGAGGCATATGTCCAGCAGTGGACGTCTTTCGGCTGACATGATGATGATGATGATTGATTACAAAATTCGAAAGTATAGGTGAAAAACTTAAGTAAAGGACCTGTTGTATGTAGTAGTAACTTGTCCATATAAACAAATTGACGTTCCAAATTCGCAAAATGACTGAAGCTCCATACCAATTCTGTGCACCACTACATACAACAGGACCTTTACTTAAGTTTTTTACCTATAACTAAGTAACTGTTTGTTATATTTTCACGCTTAAAACGTTGAACCGATTTAGATGAGTTTCGCTAAGGAGTTAGTTTTAGAACTTGGGCTTGCATCTACGTCCCTTACAAAGGATAGTTTTATCCCGGAAAACAGTAAAGTTCCTGCAAACGAACTCTTTGTAGACAAAGTCGCGGACAGCAACTAGATACAGATATTTACAGACTACAAATATATAAAGGTACAGTTTTTTACAAAAGCTATAACTTTATTTTCTAATCAAATCTCGTTAATTCTCAGATCACACTATTATTATAAACGTAAATTAAATAAAATTTTATAGGTATATATTTAAGTAATGCGAGTACGTATGCGTAAATCTATTCATTTTATCTAAACCTTCTTGTAAGTTACTCTGTATAAGCCCCAAAAACTTGATCAAAGTGTAAGTTAGCTTGGGGGAGCGCTCCTCGAATGTATCCGAAGTGATTTCCCAACTCACGCTGTAAGAATACGTAACTAAATCTTAAACGTTATAACCATTATCCGTTACAGCTTTCTACATTACTTCTTGGAATCTGGAATAGAACCGTTTCACTAAGCAACTTTGTAACTCGTGTCGTGTCTCTCTAATTTCCTGTATGGATTGAAACAGTTCATTGTATGTATACGTAGTTTATTAAAATACTTCAAGATACTTTAGAGATGATTTGATTTAATAATAACGGCGCTTTCTCACTGGATATTACCTACATTCTTGGGAGTTCAAGTCTATAGCTGATATTGTCGTCGATATTGATGATCAAGTTGTTTAAATTGTAGTAAAGTTTGATTAAAATTTTTCAGTGTGTTTATATGATACTCAGTTAATTTTGACCTTATTTTGTTAAGTATTAAAAATTTTTACAGTGTTTTTTAATAATAGCTGCTTTTTTATATAAGTATTATTATCGAATGTTGAAATTTTACTTTCTGATTTTTGGCTTTCCGTAAAAAAAAACTTAAATAAGTGTCCTAAGCACATTTTTATTAGATTCATAGAAGAATGACTAACGCAGAGAACTAAAGTATTCTGTAGCTCCGATTTTTCTCTTCGGGAATTCAGTAATTTTTCCTTTTAGCTCCTCGTCCTGCAAAACCGTGTGCTTTTTGTCACCTTTGCGAGGTTCATTAGCACTAAGCTTTTATGTCCATATCAAACCCAGACACTTTCTACTATGTAGCTTGTTCTCCTACCCATTTGCCTGTACTATATATTGATTAAACATAGGGGAAGGGCTCGTACAAAGGATTACGTTATCGCCGGATATTGCTATAATTACAAAGCAGTCGCACAGCACAATAGCTACTCTTATAATCTACTAGAACATCAACTGGGTCACGGAGTTTCTACTGTAAGTTTTTATAGATAGATAGATAGATAAAAAACTTTATTTCCACAACACATACACGGCTTAGTAAATAATAAACAATGATGATGACATGAATGAAGTGACATAAAAATTATTAAAATGACTTAAAAACTAACATGCAACAGTTCCGAACGTTATACAAAATAATATAATATTAATTAATTTATCAATTTTAATTAACAATAAATTATTTGAGTTTGAGAGCCATGTGATGATGTGGAGAATAGGCGCTGACTCAGAATAAGTTTTATTTTGCCACATGCCAAACATTCAAATTTGAAAGAATACAGATAGGTATAGCCTTTTTACACCTTATTAATGCCAAACGTAGAATCATGTAGTATCCTTAACATCCTACATACTAAGTTATTCACTCTAGTTAAACAACATCAAAGTAATCTCAGTAATCTAATAATCATCTACCTCCACTCAGAACGAGAGGGCTCCGGCCATAGTTCGTAGATTAAGAACTTCACACGCACCATTGAATTACTTCACAGGTTTGTGCAGGTTTCCTCACGATGTTTTCCTTCACCGCAAAGCTCGTGGTAAATTTCATATGTAAAGCACATGAATTTCGAAAAACTCAGAGGTGCGAGCCGGGGTTTGAACCTACGGCCCTCTGCTTGAGAGACGATAGGTCAAACTACTAGGACACCGCCGCTTTTTTTCATAAGTCTGTTGAACGAAGGTATTTTCAGAACACCACAATGACTGAGCCGCCTGCATCCACCAGCTGCCCGGAACGCTCACAATATCACCTCATCTAATGGGTGGCCTGCCGATTCTGTAGTTAACCTAGCTAAGAAAAAGTAGGTAGCTATTTTTAGCAGCATTTCCACCAATAATGTGCGAGGATGTGTTGCGAGGGATGTGTTTTTCATTAACCAATAGAAACGCTTCATTTCCACATCTTCGCACAGCAAATCTCTGTTGGAAAAAGCTGAGCGGCGCAAGGCGAGGTGAATGAAGCATTTCTATTGGTTAATGAGGAACATAAGTATTCCTCGCAACACCTCCTCGCACATCTCTGGTGGAAATGCTGCTTTGACATGCGATTTCCTGAGCCCTTATCTGAAATTGCGATTATGTCATGGCATATTATGTAGCATTTCAAAAGATTTCTTGATTTTTAGAGATAGTAATAGCGATGATAAGACCTTTATTGGAAGCCCCTACATCTGCCAAATTACATGGAACCCTCTCAGCGAGTGCCAGGTAATAATTTAATGAACAACGTCTAGCCGTCGTTTTGACAGGTGCCAATACAAACGCACTCAGACGTCGAGATTCTCGAAACTCTCACACAATTCCCTACACCCTTTCCGACACTCCACCTTTTAGCTCTTCAGCGCTCTTCACCTTTTTCATAATAAAAGAAGGCCAAGTGCCTGCATTTTATTGAACATGTCTCAAAGGACGGGCTTCCTATTTATCCTTATCAAATTTGTTTAGGCGATTAAACGTTATTGATTATGGTATTTGCTTACGAATGGGTTGGAATGGAAATTGAGGTAAGTAGATCTCGCGCGTCGACGCTTTGAACAATGGTCTATTTGAATGAAAGAGGAATTAAAGACTAATAATAATTTAGATACAAATCTGGAAACTTGAGTAAGGTGAATATTTAATAAATTACTTACCTACCAACAACTATTATTAAGTTAGAAAGCATTTATAAACGAATTTAAGCAGCCTTTGAGAAATTATTTAGTATCCAAAGCTTACTATTTTATTAAAGAGTGTTTAAGTGACACTCATAATTTAGATTAGAATATTCATAACTAGCGTTTACCCGCGGCTTCGCATGCGTAAATAATTAGATACAGCAGTTGAATTGAAATTCTGGGATTTTATTAAGTTCTCGTGGTAGTAATTCCCTAAAATAACATCGTGGTTTTCATTGACGTTAAATTAAAACATCTGTGCCAAATTTCATGACTCTAGGCCCAGCGGTTATTAGTTCGAAATTTTGTCCCTATCCCGTGGGAACACCGGGATAAAAAGTAGCCATGAGGTATTCCAGACTTCCAGCTACCTACATACCAAATTTCATGAATCTAAGCCCTAAAAAATACAAAAAGACTCCAAAAATCAATCTTAATTAAATAGTCAGGCAGTCTAGTTTTCCATAAAAAAAAAAACATTTAAGTTACCTCTGATCTGAATCATAGGCGTATACCGGGTGTTGCTTGTAATATGAGCAAAAAATTAAAACATAGATCGTCCTCGTTAAACTGAAAAACATTAGTTGAGTGACTTTTAAAAATAATGGAGTCTTTGAATTTTCCTTTTTTCATACAAATTAATTACTGCCATCAATGTACGCCATCCTAGAACACAACTGACGTCGCCTGTCACGCTACAAACATCAAGCATTTTGCTTTACATTGCTTCTGCGAATAAATTTAAAAGTGTAATAAAAAATAAAAAAACTAATTATTTTTAAAATTTGCTGAACTAATGTTGTTCAGTTTGAGGAGTATGATCTATGTTTTAATTTTTTGCTTATATTACAGGCCACACCCGGTATAGAGCAAATAACCCTAGATGCGCCAATGCTCAGAATCCCGAGAAATCTATTTTTAAACAATAAAGTTAAATAAGTCGTAAAGGTTAATTAACGTTCTAAACTTTCGTGATTTTCACTCATTGCCAAAACCTAAACGTCGAGGTACCTAAATACTAAATATTACTCATGTGTGTTAGCGTGATAAGTCTCGTTGGTGGTATTTTGACTAAGTCGTAAAGTATCTAATTGTAAACGAATTGTTTAAAATGGCAAATGTAATTAGGTACTCATTAAATTGTTGTTAAGAAAATTGTCATTAGGCTCGGAGCGGACATTAGTTAAACATGTTATGGGTACAATCGGTCGATTATGGGCTGTTGCAACAATAAAACATACATTCTCGACAATTCTCATACAATTAATTAAAATCCTTTCCATAAACTAGCTGTTGCCTGCGATTTTTGCGAAATGAAGAATTTCAATTCTTCGACAACTACGTGCAACAATTTGCACACATTTTTTTAGTTTGTTTAAATTTTCATACACTTAAGCCCGCGTACAACACAATACACAACAACAGCTTAACTATTAAGCGCTACTAAAACTCAAATTTTAAACAAATTAAAAAAAATGTGTGCAAATTTCTGCACACAAGTCGTTTTAACGCCAAAGAGCACCAAAAATATCTTCATCATCATCAGCCGGAAGATGTCCACTGCTGGTCAAAGGCCTCCCCCTTAGAACACCACAGTGAACGACAACTCGCTACTTGCATCCACCAGTTTCTCGCAACTCTCACGATATCGTCAGTCCACCTGGTGGGAGGCCTGCCAACGCTTCGTCTTCCGGTTCGTGGACGCCACTCGAGGACTTTTCTCCCCCAACGGTTATCTGTTCTTCGAGCGATGTGGCCTGCAACAAATATATACCTAAACACATTCAGAAACTATACGTACAAAACATATTTTTTGTTGAAATTAATGTTTTAATTACTTAATAAAAGATTTTAATGCTTGTGATATAGGTAGAGTCATTCACAATGATGCATGCCGTGTATCTTATTACACTGTCATTAGTGGCTAATTTTCCAAAATCACGCGTCTTCGTAGATGGCACTGGGTATCTAAAGTACAATTCAATAGAATCTGACAATTTTCTACACATTTAACACACCCTAACGTGGGCACGCTTGATTATATATGTCCCTGTTGTTGCAATTATCATCTAAAAGGGATAAAAAAGAATAATGGTCACATCACAAAGCCTTAGGCAGCCCGGTGTTCATATTAGTAGGCTGGAAGTGTCTACAGGATTGTTAGATTCTATTGAATTGGAGTATATACTAATATTATAAATGTGAAAGTGTGTTTGTGTGTTTGTCCGTCTTTCCCGACGTAACGGAGCGACGGATCGACGTGATTTTTGGCATAGAGATAGATTATGGGCCCGAGAGTGACATAGGCTACTTTTATCCCGGAAAATGCTCAGTTCCCGAGGGAACAGCGCGCGATAACCGAATACCACGCGGGCGGAGCCGCGGGCTAAAGCTAGTAACTGAATAAGCTATATCGCCTAATCTAAAATTTTACATGCATACGCATACTATGCAGTTATTTTAGTATATCTAACACGTATATTTTATAACCGGAACCGTTGACTGAACTGAACTTCGTAAGTGTGCTCAGTAAAGTTTTTATCTTATTTAGCCCTAGTCGGCGTCTAAAACTAAACTTCCTTAAGCTAAAACTAAATTTCCGTGAACTAAAACACAATTAAAACTGCGTCGCGAGTGAGTGCGCTAAATCCGGGGACTTAGTAGCTTGAACCTGCTCCATACTAATCTGGTTTGGGTTCTAAGTAAAGCTGCCTTCTGAGATAATTGAGTTGTTTATATCTATATCTAAGTGCATCTATGTATACATAATGATAAATTTGTAACAAGTCGGTGTATGTAATGTTACTCGGGGTATTAGCCTAATAGAACCCAAACCCAGAACAATGATTTTTAGAATTTGTCTGTGCGTTTCGCTCACGCTAATCTCAGAAATGGCTGATCCTAGAAGAATGCAGTTTTTACTGATGTGGTTGTTTTTTTTGGATTAACATTTTAAGAGAAGTTTCCCTGCTGGCCGCACGGCCGGGTTATGTATTTGTTTGGGATATTGCTGTCTTTATCGCTCATGACATAAGCGCTCGCAGCTGCCCCCCCCATCCACATCCCTTCCCGCTTCTCCGCTTCCCGCTGATGTATATCGAGATAGCTGTAGGCTTTCAAGATTTGGGCGGTTGAATTTTACGAAAAGTATAGCACAGAAATTAATGATTTTACGATCAAGATTTTCGTTATATTTTCTATGCCTGTGGTTTTTCGATTTTTGTAAAAATCTTTAATACTTAATCTGTAATTCTCCTGCAAAGTTGACACCTTTTTTTTGTCGACATTTATATGAAAATCTGAAAAACCACAGGCATAGATAATTACGTCTAGTCCATACTTACAAAATTTCATCTACTTCTGTCGCCTAGTTTTCAAATGAGACCGGGACTACGTTTGTATGGAGAATGGAACGAAAAGATTTTAAGTTTATTTCATTCTAATCGGTACACGAACAAAAAGATGCGTCAATT
Organism: Choristoneura rosaceana; assembly: GCA_037349165.1. NCBI lineage: Eukaryota > Metazoa > Arthropoda > Insecta > Lepidoptera > Tortricidae > Choristoneura > Choristoneura rosaceana. The sequence goes on from JAZBNJ010000051.1 coordinate 954,698, forward strand.
AAAATAGACATAGACATAGACATAGACATAACTTTATTTCGACATCAAACTTACAATAATACATAATTTACAGAAAAGATAAATATTTCGTGATGTCGAAAAGGAATTGACTCAGCACATGCTGCAGTAAGTATATGCTGCCTACTACAGCGCTGATTTTCAGCCAACACCTTCATATCTTTGCACTTTTAATGTGTTGGACCGGAATCAGCACAAATAAGTTTGTGTCGGAAAAGCGTACAACAAAATACTTAATATAATAAATTTATAGATTCACGAAGAGCTCATAATCCATGATTAAATATGCAGAAACCAAACGCAAGTCTGTTCAAAAATCAAAATGAAGGTAGTGTGTTAGAGAAATGAATAAGTAGCCTTACCACCTGCGGGGAGTGCTTTTTGCAAATTAATTAAATATGTACTAAGTTTAAGCTTAAAATTACCAACAGTGACTAATTTTTTGAATGGCGGAGGCAAGTTGTTCCAACACTTTGTGGCAGTGTATTTAAAACTACCCTTAAATGCGGCAGTTCGGTGGTACGGAACAGCTAGCTCATTGCTGACCTCTCTGACTCCATGCGTACTGGATCTGCTTTTGCGCCATTTCAGCTTATGGAACAGGTATTCAGGTATTCCACTTTTGACAATACCGAAAAGTAATGAGGACAAGTGAAGTTCTCTCCGATAGACCATCTTCAGAATGCCTGCAGAGTTTAAATATGGCGTCACGTGCGTACGCGAGGGAATCTTAAAGCAAAAACGAGCACAGGCATTCTGTACTCTCTGCACCACACGATCTGTGCGAGAGAGCAACCGCGGACCATACACTATATCTGCATAACTCAATTTTGAAAGTATCAGAGAATCGCACAACCTAATTCGCAAATCAACGCTGAGAAAGTCGCGAATACGGTACAATATTTTGAGCCTGTAAAAACAAGTCTTAACTACCTCAGCTATGTGACCCTCAAAACGGAGCGACTCATCCATCAAAACTCCCAGATTACGCGCTTCAGATACCCTCTCCACCTGATCTCCTGAGATCATTATCACTGGGTTGTGGTCAGTTATTCGCTTTACTTGTTTAGTGGAACCAAACAATATGACCTTTGATTTACTTGGATTTAGAACCAGACAGTTTGACTCAGACCAAGTTGAAATGCGCTCTAAGTCTTCGTTTATTTTAGCCACAGCCGATTCTGTATTCTCAGGGCGAAAAGAGAGGTAAATTTGGATATCATCGGCATAGAGATGGTATTTACAATTTTCCATTACAGCGTGAACGTCTGCAGTGTATAATATAAAAAGAAGAGGTCCCAAAATTGACCCCTGAGGCACTCCTCTTGCCACAACAGATGGACTAGATCGCACACAGGAACCGTCTGTGGCATGAAGATTTACTACTTGAGTACGTCCACTGAGGTAACTAGAAAACCACTCAATTGTTTCTGGTTCAAACCCGTAGTATTTCATTTTTGAAATTAATAGACGCATGTTAATAGCATCAAATGCACGCGAAAAGTCAAGAAATGTCATAATTGTACCCTCACCGTTATCCTGTGCAGATAGAACATTGTCAATAACATCAATAAGGGCCGTCGCTGTACTACGTGATTTGCGAAAGCCAGACTGCAGTACCGGCAAGATATTATTATTTTCGAGAAAAGTAGACAGCTGCATATAGACCACGCGCTCGAGAATCTTTGACAAGCATGGAAGAATACTGATTGGTCGCAATTCTTTCAGGTCGGTAATGTTGGACTTCTTTGGCAGCGGCGTTACCAGCGCTGGCTTCCACGCATCAGGAAAAACCGAAGATGTAATGGATTTGTTTACTAAAGTGGTTATAATACCCAATGTCTTAGGCAGGGTGAGAAGCAACATATCCAACGAGATGCCATCAATACCCAAAGCGTTTGAGTTCAGGGATTTAATAACCTTAAATATTAGATCATCGTCAACTGGTTCTATACGGAATTTTGAGGAATTAAAATAGTTGTTTTCGAAATAATCCAAGTAAGAAGATTCTGGTTCATTTTTACCAGGAATGTTAAGGAAATGAGAGTTGATAAGTTCAGGATTTTGCAAATGTGTTGGAATTTCTGAATTTTGAGTATTGACAGTAATTTTGACATTCTTTTTCAAATTGTTCCACAGTGCTCGAGGACTATTGATATTACGGTTTATATAGTGGTCAAAATATGCACGTTTTTCGTTATACATAGCCGAAATCACACATTTTTTGAGCTCCTTATAATACTGTTTATGTTTGACTAAGCCAGACTCTTTGTATCTCTTATGAGCTTCATCACGCAGACGCATCATTTCCCTAATGGTGGAGGTCAACCAGGGAGAGTTACCTTCACTTACGGTAATTTGTTTATATGGTGCATATAAATCAAATAAAAACATAATAGCACCGTTGAAGCTGGCAACCATATCATTTACATCTCGTAAATCGCATACATTATCCCATGGAAAAGACTCCACAGAATGATTAAAAGATTCCATATCAATACTCCTTAGAGGTCTTATGATTATATTTTTTGATTTTGGTTTTACGTTTTTTATGTCTAATTCACAGGTTAGGAACGCATGATGACTGAGGGTCGGGATATAATTAACTTCAGTATTTAAAATTGTCGCGTTGCTACAGATTAAATCTAACAAAGTACTGCTGTGGTCAGTGAAGTGTGTAGGTTCATTGACGTACTGTTTAAAGCCGAAATATGTTAATAAGTGATAAAATTTCTTTGAGTGGGCATCATTTTTAAGCAAGTTTATATTAAAGTCACCCACTAATACTATGCGATCAAAACCAGAAAACGACGATAGAGATTCTGTCATTGCGTCTATAAAAGTTTCGATATCGAGCCACGGTGGTCGATAAGCTGTTCCCACAAGCAATTTTTCTCCATTTACGGATACTCTCAACCATATCTGTTCCACCTGCGATGTGGCAGGATGACCGCATCTCTGAACGTTAAGACTATTTCTAAAGTAGAAACCGACGCCACCACCGCGCCCGCGCACCGAGGCAGCGCGAGGGCAGTGTCGCAGCCGGTAGTTGGGCAGCACAGGCGCTCGCCCCTCCTCCCCCTCCCTCAGCCACGTCTCGTTTATAGCGATGATGTCCACATCGTGATGTTCCATGGTGACAATGAATTCATCATGATTAGTGCCCAGTGAACACGCATTCAACAGACCAATTTTCAAATTTATTCGTTTACGACCCATGCTCATATATCATACTACTACTATATAAAATATCAATGAGATATTCAGGGGAAAAATAGTAAAATATTTCTTGAGAAAATGAATGCGTTTCTTTGTGTAGTGATGAGTCTCGGACAGTAAACAAACGCTTAATAACAAGTGTAGTCGAACGTCTACAATCCGTGAGCTTTTAGAAAACCCTTCGGGTTTCGGGGGAAATCGGAAGAATTCGTTAGTAAAAAATGACAATTGTCTTTTTGACTCAGTAGCAATCCATCACGCGTAGAGTGCACTCGTTGTGTTTTCATTCATGTATATAGAGCAGTTAAAACCACCAATTGCATATATTTATTTAGGTAGTTTGTTATTTTTCGGAAATTGATTTCCATGGCGAGTCAACTTAAGCAGGGTATGTCTGTAAATAGCCAATCACTGGAAATTTATTACAATATATTTATAAATATTTTGTATATAAGTTGAATTTTTGAAGAAAAAAGTGGTCGTAAATATTTTAATAAGGTACTAGACCGTGTTATAGTAGCAACGGGGATTTCGAAAAGTGCATTAAAAAAAAATATAAAACGAAAGCAGACCAAAAAAAACAGCTCTATATAATTCCAAACAAAAGTACTGTGTTGAGGCGGGGTGTTCTCAAATTAAATTGACAATGGAAGAATTCGAAAATGCTGATTTTGTTTTATTTGTATCATGACAAAAAGTCATATTGTATTAAAATTAGAAAAAGATAAAGAAGCGTAATATTATTATAGTAAGGTTCATTTTGTACTGATGGTTATTCTTTACATAACTTTTTACGGTAACTTTGAAAAGTTTTGCAAGTTGATAACAGAACAGAACCGCGTATCACGATCGCGTGTCATCGTCAATACCCGAAGCATGCTTCTAAAATCCGAAGGTTTTTTTAAGATCTCACGGACTGTACGAGTATGATGCAAAACAATTGAAAAATATATATAACTGCTAAAAATGTACGAGTTACGCCAATTCCCTTTCGACATTATAAAACCACAGATGGTACCAAACATGAAACAACTCTCTGAATGCAACGATAACATAAATAAAAGTATAAACATTGAAGTTAAGAAGCGGAACACAGTCGGTCCTGCCAAACCAATTAACAAAACATAAAGATTTATATACGTAACAGATTTAAATATTTGAATATGAAAATTCTTTAAAAGCGAGTTACGGTTAAAATAAACATTATAAAGCAGTCAATCTTGGGAACCAGCATCAGAAGTTGAAGCGTTCGCCGCCGAAACAGTCGCAGGGGCCGGGGCAGGGCTCGCCGTAGACGGGCGGCCAAAAGTTTTTATAAGATCCGCCTCAGTACGTATCCTGTGCGCGGCGGAATCCGAAAGGCGTTTGGCATAAATACGACCGCCACGAGTCCAAACATACTTCCACCCGAGACGAGTCCCCGCCTGACGAGCATTGTAAAACAGCTGGCGATTCGTGCGAGTGAGGCGCTCGTTTATGTAGAATCGGCGGGTCGGCCCGGGCAGGCCGAAACCGGTGGTATCCGCGCCACGCGCCCGGCGCGCCGCGTGCAGCAGCTCGTCGCGCAGCGCGCGCCGCGCCAGCCGCACCACCAGCGCGCGCGGCCGCGGCGCCGCGCCGCCCTCGACCGCACCGCGCGGCGCGCCGACCCGCTCCGCATACACCACGTCACGCGTCTCCAGAACCACTCCCAGCTTCTGGGATACTACACTCGCCAGGTGCATCGCGCTCTCTCCCGGCACCTCGGGGAGACCCGACACCTCCACGTCCATCAGCATCAACTCTTGGTCGCGATCATTGAGCTCCATTTGCAAGTGATCAATAGTGGCAACGAGGTCCTTGACGTCATCGGCCGAGCCGTTGGAAACCGGTCGATCCTCCAAAGCTTGGATCCTGAGCTCGAGACCATCCAGGCGGCCGCTCACAGACTCTACGGCCTGCGAAAGCCTACCAAGACCGGTGCTGAACTCCTCTCGAAACTGGCTGACCTCCAGCCGCAACGCCGTCACCTCTGACCTGAAGAGTTTCATCTCACGAGCAAAATCACTTTCCTCGTCCTCCCCAACTTGTTGGTTGACTTTACTACGACCGTCATCAATAGGGGGTCCCGCAGCAGCGGAAGTAGCGGAACGCACTGGGGTGTTCGCATTCCCCGATTTTGGCTGCTTACAGCAACACTCAGGACATTTCCAGCATTCCTTTTGTCGCGATTCCATGCTTAAAAATTTTTTTTGGGGCATATTTACACAATCCAGGTCATATACATGCTTGCAATTATAACATGTTAAACAATCTTTATTATTTGACGGTATCTTTTTATGACAAGCTGCACATTTAATCGTTGGTGCCATTTTATACAGAACAGGCACGACAAACTAACTGCGATCCCAATTCGATAGCAATAGGGGTTAGCAATCGTTAACTGAATAACTTTGTCCGCACGCTCGCCTATACCGCAACCCGTCGACACAAGAGCGCGCTCGCGACGAAAAGGGCTTAAGCGCCGTGTATATTGAGGCGCTTACGCGTTCACGCCAAACACTTTCACTTCCACAATTAAAGTTCTATAAACGTTTAATAAACACGCTTATTACGTTTAGAGTATTTACAAATGTGTTCACAGTGCAGTTAGGATCACTTTGATATAAGTTACACTCCAAAACACTATCGGCAACTAATTAAAAATGAATTAATTTCTGACCGTACCGATACCGTGCCAACGAACAATATGTATATCTCAAAATAATTTCATGGAACAGTTTCAGAAGAATTGCTGTTACTCGTAGTTTGGCTGAAACCACAAATATAGATAACACAGGAGTCCGCTCCTCTTGCAGTGTAAGATGGGCATAAAGATTTACCTGGCTGGATGCATATGCACTGCCACGTGCTTTGTGCAGGCTGTCTGCAGCAGACTTATTGTCCTTGGCGGGGGCTGTTCTAGACACTGCATGCAACAAGCTATGCGCTGTACCTGTGTTAGTCTTAGGACAGGGGATGCGAACATTTATTTGTGGATGTATATTTTTTTAACAGTTTTATTCGCTTGCCCTGTTTTTTGTTGCTGGGTCAAATTAGTGGTTGTTTTATAACATTGTTTTGTCAAATTGTTTTATAACATTTGCATATTATAATGTGTCGTCTAAAAATTTGATTTTATGGATCCTTGTTAGAAAAGCGAAAAGCACAAGACCGGTCTAAGTGGAGAGCCTTGGGGGAGGCCTATGTCCAGCAGTGGACGTCTTTCGGCTGATATGATGATGATGATGATGATGATTGTTAGAAAAATAAAATCTAAATTTAGTCGTTGCATGGATTTAAGCTTCAGTTTTATGCATTTGAATGCTAGTCAACTCAGCTAAACTAAATTAAGATTAAGTTTACAATCCTCATCATAAATAGTCAAGATAATCTGTTTTAGGTTACAAATAATCAAAAGTATTTGAACACAATTTTTTTTTCATTCAACTGGATGGCAAACGAGCAAGTCGGTCTCCTGATGGTAAGGGATCACTAACACCCATAAACATCTGCAACAATTATATGCTCAAATTATATTTTCGCATGTCATCATCGATAGGTAGGTAGGTACATGTGGTGTTAATGGTTCGCCATCCCTGTCTTAGGGGATATTTCTATCTTAAAATAAAAAGCGATGCAAGCGCTCTGAAATGTGAAAAAATATTAATAAGCATAGGTTTCTTCACGTATTTCACTTATTATACAAAAGCATTGTACAAAAAGGTAAACATTTTATAAGATCAGAAACAATTTTTGTTCTAGTCGATCAAAATTTAATATTGGTTACCTATACCTAAGTAAAATGAACATTGCGCGTGGTCCGAAATGCACTTGGCTGTAGATCTTTTTAAATTTCGAATTGCCTCCATTTCTAACTGGCCAGTTCGACGAAAAGGTTTTTCATAAAGGCCCAATACAGTGTACGTACAAACGTTAAATCTTTTTTGCAAAAAGCAAAGCGCAGGTAATAAGTGTTCCAGTCTATGGCTCATCGCAGACTTATCCATCTGCACATACCAAAACCATTGTTACCTTTTACAGCGGAACTCATAACGGGACGATCCAGATTTTATTGCGATTTTCTGCTGTTGTGTTATATGCCTGCCTTCAGAAATGTTATAAAAGACGTAACCACCATTTGGATAGTTTTTAGCTTAGACTTTAAAGTGTAACTTGTAAGGTATGAATTTAAGGAGAATTAAGTAGTTTTTAAAGGTTTTTTTTAATGCGTTTGGATCGTGCTCTAATATTGAATAAGTGTAAATATGTCTTGCGATTATGAAAAAGGAAGTTGAAGACTATTAGGTACTTACCTGATAAAGATGTGCGAGTCCATTTCAAAATTTATCTTCGTCGTTACTTTATTTGTAGAAATGAAACAAGTTTTCTATAAATAATTTTGATACAAGCAAAGGACTAGGTATACTGTTACTATGTAAACAAAACAAGGGTGAGCGGGCAGAGGGCCTATTTCGAAGTTCGAAAATCGAAGATCGTGTAGTACCGTTCCTTCCACTCTCGTATTAAATAGCATAAGGGTTAGAGGAACCGAACGACACGAACTTCAATTTTAGAATTTCGTGGTAAGCCTTGCTGTTTTCTTCGTAACTCGCGCGCTTAAGCATGGCAATAAATAGGTATGACATGAAATTTTTTAGTCTTTCTAGCTTCATGGGTGATTAGAATCTCTTATGATTATGTACCTTTTCACATTCATATTTTCCCTATAATTACGCATTAGTATGTCGTTACGTAGGTGGGGTGTAAAGCGACAAGTTACACCAGTACTTAGGCGATGGCCCCGGTCTAAAATCTCACCTCAGGGGTAGGTACCATATTAGGCATAAAACTTGATGCGCCGCCCAGTGCAACCCCCCTGGCGTGTAGCCCCTGGCACATTTTGTCACATTGGCAGCAGTGATAGTCGAATTTCTCTCTGTCTTTACTATTAAGTTTACTAGTTATGACAGGTCAGTGTGAGGCTGCCTTAAAGTTAACATTTTTAGGGTTCCGGAGCCAAAATGGCAAAAACGGAACCCTTATAGTTTCGCCATGTCTGTCTGTCTGTCTGTCTGTCTGTCTGTCTGTCTGTCTGTCCGTCTGTCTGTCTGTCTGTCTGTCCGTCCGCGGCTTTGCTCAGAGACTATCAATGCTAGAAAGCTGTAATTTTGCACGGATATATAGGTAAATTATGCCAACAAAATAGTATAATTAAAAATTCAAAAACAATTTTTTTTAGGGTACCTCCCATAGACGTAAAGCGGCGGTGATTTTTTTTTTCTCATCCAACCCTATGGTGTGGGGTATCGTTGGATAGGTATTGTAAAACCATTAGGGGTTTGCTCAAACGATTTTTCGATTCCGTCATTTTTTTGCGAAATATTCAACTTTAAAGTGCAAATTTTCATAAAAATCGAGCGTCCCCCCCCCCCCCCCCCCCCTCTAAAATCTAAACCGGTGGGTGGAAAAATTTGAAAAAATTCAGGATGGTAGTAAGTATATCAAACTTCCAAGGAAAACTATAACGGCTAAGTTTGCTTGAGAACTATTACTAGTTTATGAGTAAATAGCAGCGTAGGGTATAAAAGATACCTAAACTTGGAAGATTCCGTATAAAATACGAAATCCTTAGAAAAATATTACTTAATTTTTTCGTAATGGCTACGGAACCCTATTTTGGGCGTGTCCGACACGCTCTTGGCCGGTTTTTTAAGATTTGTCTAATCTATCTGAATATATTGTATGCCCAAAACGGGTAGGTAGTTGTTGATACTTTGTACTATATCAAATCTGTACACTCAAAGTTTATGCAACAAATATTTATATTTTTATTTACAAAGAGAAAAATAGAGATATCCGACTGGCACTGTCACAGAATAAGTAAAAGTACAAGTAACTATGACAAAATGTCACCCGTGTGTGCCAACCTTATTATTGGTTCAGCGGACCAGCGAGTTTTATATAGCTGACTTTTTCCACTCTAAGCAAAAACATTATCCATTCCATCGCTGCAGAAACAGGAGTTCCATAAATAAACTATCACAATTAACTCGCAGGTCTTCTGTCCGAGTATTGTGCCGAGGCAATTTAATCATATTGAATAAATCATAAAGCTGTGAACTTTGCAATCAGCCAGTTTTACACCGTTGGATTTGCACCTTTTTACACGCTTTTATTTAACTGAAATTGTAATACTTATTCGTATTTTATGTATGCAAGCGGTAGGTATCTGGCCTTGCGAGTCGATTTTCAAACACTTCTAATAATAGATTGGTTTATGCGGGGACAGTTTGCAAAAAGTAGTTAGGTAGTAGGTAAGAAATAAGGCTTTTGCCCGTAACTGCGTCTGCCCAGAATAATGGTAGCCATACACCATCGTTCCTATAGTCAAGAGTCATTCGGCAGCGTTATGCCGATTGGACGATAGTAAGGATGGTGTATGGCTACCATTATAGTTTTGATTTAGTTTTTAATTTTTGTATTAGCGTCAAGCAAGAGCGTCATTTATTAATTTATGGCAACTGGGTCTCCTGATGGAAAGAGATCACCACCGCTCATAGAAACATGTAACACCAGGGGGATTGCAGATGCGTTGCCAACCTAGAGGCCTAAGATGGGATACCTCAAATGCCAGTAATTAGTGCGTGACGGACACACTCTGGACAGAGCTAGCCGTTAGCCGTAGGCATAATAGCTCTACAAATAAGCGTGCAAAATTACAGCTTTCTAGCACTGATAGTCTCTGAGCAAAGTCGCGGACGGATGGACAGATAAACATTCTGTCGTGGCTGTTTTGCAATTTTAGTTACATCATCATCATCATCAGCCGGAAGGCGTCCACTGCTGGACAAAGGCCTTCCCCTTAGAACGCCATAATGAACGACAATTCGCCACTTGCATCCACCAGTTTCCCGCAACTCTCACGATGTCGTCAGTCCACCTGGTGGGAGGCCTGTCAACGCTTCGTCTTCTGGTTCTTGGTCGCCACTCGAGAACTTTTCTCCCCCAACGGTTATCTGTTCTTCGAGCGATGTGGCCCGCCCATTGCCACTCCCATTTTAGCTACGAAACTCTGAAAAAGACTAGATAGTGTGATTCAAAATAATATATTGAGCTCTGCTTCGGAATCGCCCCGCTGTAGTGTTGGCGACCTGAGTTTCGCACTAGTGTTACATTTCTCTACAAAGTTTAGTTGTCACTTAGTGTCACGAGTGTCAGCGTCCACAACTTTGTTACTAAACCTGATTATGATTAGAGCTGTCCGATCTGAAATTTCGTGCTCGCGTAACTCAAAACTTGTTTAGAGATTTTTGATAAAGTTATATTATTTGCTGGCGAAAGCAAGTGCATTTTTCAGTACCAAGCACTTCGATGCGATGCATTTTATTGACATTGCGACTAGGTGTGTGAATGAAATTGACCTAACTAGAAAGAGACATTTCGAAGAGGCTTGTCGATGTCACCGGTGACTGAAAAGCTGGCAGCTACCTCGCTCAGAGAATTAGCCTAGCGATTCAACGAGGAAATGCTGCCAGGATGTTCGGCACAATGCCGCAGGGACCTTTTTTAGGGTTCCAGAGCCAAAATGGCAAAAACAGATCCCTTATAGTTTCGCCATGTCTGTCTGTCCGCGGCTTTGGTCAGCCGCGCTCTTGGCCGGTTTTTTTTAGATGTAGCTTAGTTTTTAATTGTTTGTAATCTTTAGTACTTATTATTTCTGCGTTTTGATTTATTTCTATGTTAATAAATTATTTCAATTGAAAAATCCTCATTTTAAAATATACTTTGTATTTGTTACAAAAAGTTCTGTACCTACCAAAAAAAAACGAGTTGAGTCCATCCATCTAAAGGCGCGGACTTTTCTGGTTTTATTTTTTTCTGGTGTCATAATAATTATTATGGTAGAACATGAAATGTGCCTGTCCCATTTACAATCCTAAAGGACGTTTGTATGACATAATTAAAGTATCTATAAAGACCAGTTAACTCTATTTAGGAGTCTGTTTTCCCACAATTAGTTTCACTTGCAATTATAAATTTTTCCACAAATTACTTTTTATCCCTTTTCATACCGGGTACGTAATGTGGTAACCGAAAACATTTTTTTAGCGGCGTTCAACTCATGACATGACCCAACTAATTAGGATGGCCCGCCTGCGATGATAAAATTGAAGCATCCTTCACCAAAAGTTACAATTTAGGTCACATTCGAAAAGTTACGGTTGCTATCCAAACGGGTACGATCGAACCCTAAGTAAATCAGGTAAAAGTGTTTAACAACTGTATATTATCCAGTCCGCGCTTTCGACTACTATCAGGGACGCTGCCTATTCCTAAAAATTTACCACTTCATCGAGTGGATTTCATGAATCGTATACATTCGGGAGAGCTCGGGGGTGTTCGGGGACCCTCGGCCGTTTAGGCGGGCGGCGATTCAGTCTTCGAAACGCTCGGCAACTGGTTCGACGCAAAAAGTCACTGATGAGTTACACCGATTACATACACAGCGGGTGTAATAAACATTTCACAATTAAGTGGTCGCGTTCCGTAAACCATAAAAAAGTAAACTCGTAGATTATTTACGAATGTTTGGCTGATAGTGAGTGGTGTTACATAGTTTCTAGTGTAATTGTTTGTGAACGTTGTTAACGAAAACTACGGCGGGAAAGATGACTGGCCGGTTAACTGATTGGTTCGAGCGCAGCACGGTGAGGAACTATGAATTAAAGTTAACTTGAAAATCCAAAGATTATTAATTTAATTTAGTTACATTAACATATTAATTTCTAAGTTCAAGCGAAAAATCGTTGTTATTAACAACGACAATTTTAGGGAAGAGAAAAATGTTTCGGCAAAAAGTGCAAGCGAAGTGCGAGGTACGTAAATTAAATACGTGAAATGAGGGCAGTTCGTTAGCAAGGCACGAGTAGGTGATGTTTTAATTAACGAAAAAAAAAACAAACGTGAAAATTGTGAGTACCTAAGCTCAATTAATTAATACGATTTGAGTCGATGCTCATCTCAACTCCGGGTGGCGGTCGCGTCAACTTTCGGTGTCACCGCCTCCTCAGGGATTGGTATAAAGGTTTGTTTTTATACGCCGTCGGCGGTTATTTTTTAGGGTTCTACGTCAAAAGAAAGAACGCAACCTTTATAGGCTTGTATCTTTTTTAATTTTCTCAGGAACGGATGGAGATATTACTCGTAAGTTAAAATGAATGTTAAATACTTAAAGCTACGTTTATTCGAACTGTAAAAGATGAAGTGTCTAGTTACAGGCAGTCAAAAGATACTATACCTAACTAAAAGGCCGTGGCAATCTAGTAATTTGTATACTTATAACCTCCAAAGTAGAGTAAAGTAGAGTCGGGAGTTCAAACCTAGACTCGCACCCATGTGTTTTTTCGGAATTTATGTACGAAATTAGATTTGAAATATATCATGAGATACACTCTTGCGAATTCGAGAGTGTGTACGTGTGGAGTTTGTAATCCACACGGGCCCAAGTGGGAAATACAGCCCAAGCCCTCTTATTCTGAGAGGAGGCTTGTGGCCAACAGTGGGATGTTCAATATAGACCGAGATGATGACTCTTTTGAAAGTATATTTCTTACACAAAAAGCGTTGGTATTATATCTGGATTGCTAGTTCCCTTTGACAAAGATTTATGAAATACATCAAGAAGGAATAGGGCCTCGGAACGCAAGCAAAGGAAAAATAAATAAAAGTCACCGGTTACTGTTTGTAATGAGAATAACTGCAGAAAATAATTGACTTTTAATAGGAATGCGAATTTACTAGTTGTCGAAATTCTTTAATCACTATCCCGTGGGAACTATGCAATTTTCCAAGATAAAAAGACTATACCCTTACTCGAGACTTAAACCAGCCGTATACCGAATTTCACCTTAATCAGTTCAGCGGTTCGGACGTGATGACGCAACAAACAAACAAACAGACTTACAAACTTTTGCATTTATAATATTAATAATAAAAAATATATTATGATGATATAAAAGTAGGATAATTGGGATAGTGGGATGCAAACTCACACTTGACCAGTTTTAAATGAAAAGAAACCTTTTCGACAAACGTTTACGAGCAAACATTTTTATAAAATATGCGGGTAACACACAATGGAGACGTATGTTACCTTCATCTCTGAGAGTGTTGTTTTTGTTGGTCCCAGGATGAACGGGGCACGGGAACATTAATGCCTGTTTTTAGGGTTCCGTCATAGCGAGAGCCCTTATAATTTCCCCGGCAGCATCCGTCAGTCGTACGTTTGATGGTGTACGCGATAAGCGACGCGATGGGAAATTACAAAATAAATGACGTTCGTACTTTGTCCTGACTTGGTGTTGTGTTGCATTGTTCGGTGTTCCTTTCATATCACTAATGACATACCTGAGCTTTAATTAAAATTGTATTCTCTCTTTTTAACGTTTTAAATTTTCACGAATCACGGTGATATTGCTGAAGTTATCTTGACGTTTCGATCGCATTAAGCGGTCGTGGTCACGTGTAGACTCCCCGGAGCCCCCAGTTTTCTAGTGATTATTCTTCTTTGAAATTTCGTGCTGTGCTCGGGTTTTAGAACGGGGTTTTCGGGGGGTTTTCGGGGTTTAGAACAAAGCTATATTTTCTCGCTGTTGTAAAACTAAGGATCCTGATATGAGAGTCGGCAGCAACTCTCTATTTGCGAAATACGAACTTTGGAATCCCGTGCCGAGGTGTGTCTGTTCCCATGACGATCGCCATGAACGTTTTGAATAAGACACCGATTAATCCTAAGTTGTATCTCATATAAAATTTAAAAACTTTTTTTTTTATATACAATATAGGCTTGCGTTTGGCCACAATCACGCCTGATGGAAAGCGAGGATGAGACCTACGATTGCCTTGCTGCTTGCCTAATAAATGCTCATTCACCCTGGACTTAAAAGCGGCCAAATTGTAGTGTTCAGGAAACACAGTCGCGGGCAGGGAATTCCACTCTTTTGCTGTGCGGTTGATGAAGGAAGAGCGAACTCGCTGAAGCGAGTAAACCAAATTAAGGAACTCTTTGGCCCATACAGCGACTCAGACAAAAAAAAATCGTTGGATACGATCACCCTGTCAATATTGTAGCGCTATAAGGTAAATGCACGAATGCTCGTCAGTGCCCCAATAGTCTTTCATCTTTAAATTCATCATTCGTTATCAATAGAGGTGGCCACAGTGTCATCTGTTAGGGATTATGAGTAGTATGTAGATTGCAGGCCAAAACCTGTATTACCTACTAACTTATATGTACTGTATGTGTTGAGTATTTAATCATGTCCCTGAAAATATAACTAGCCTGCCATACCTATAGGGCATGTAAGTATACGAACATTGCATAATTGGCTACTGCAAAAAAGATTCTACACTATTAAAGAATTTCTGTCTTGCAAACGGTGATTTTATTAATATTAATACCTAATACAGTTAATAAATTGCTTGCATTTTGAACATATACTATAATTGTCATGAATAATTTTCATGCTACTGTGTAGTTAAATAGTTGTATCATTATAGTTTTTATTCACTATCTTATCAAATAAATTACTTATGACTTACGTTTAGCATTCTTGTGTTCGTAAATCAAGATTTTTGCTTTACTTTACTCGGAAGTTGCAGTAAATATATAGGTGCAAAAGTCCTGATAATAGTAAAGAGAAACTTCTTAGCCTAGTAAGAAAGTGTCAGCTACTTATATTCAATGCAAAGTTGTCTCGGGAGTGGCATGTATATTGAATTTTCTAATGCAGGTTTTTACTTAAACATGGCTGCCTTTTATTTTTATACCAGCAAAGCTAGCGAAGCGGGGTAAAAAAGTTGACATAAGTACCTTTGATATTCTTGCTGTGGACCCTGTTTATAAATAGCTATAAAGTTTAGAATATCATACATTATTGTTGTAGGTAGGTAATTTGTTGCACGTACGAGATAAAGTAAAGGTCCGTTTGTCCCATTCGGTGTCGAGACCCTTGGTCCGTGGGGTCCTAGTGCCTTAAAACTTTTTAAGGAAATTTCTAAAAGGTTAGTAGACGTCACAGGTGACCGAAGAGCTGGCAGCTTCCTCGGACAAAGAATTAGCCTAGCTATTCAAAGAGGAAACGCTGCCAGCATCTTCGGGACCTTGCCTAAGGGGTACTCTTTGGACACTTTGTTTTAGTTTTAGGTTAAATTTTTATTTTATTTTAAGTTATTGTTAGAATGTTATGTTTAATATTTATATTATTTAGTTTCTTTTAAGTAAAGGTTATATTTGTTATTTAGGTAGGCACAGATTTAATAAAAAGTTACAAACATTTTGTATGTTTGGTCTGGGTCTGGAAAAGTCATATGTCGGAGTGTCAGATAAAGACCAACGAATGTTGCGTTAACATGATTCTATTAAGCGTTTATGAATAACGGAATTATTCTCGACCCATCATGTATTGTTATATAATTTTTCCCGCCTAATAGTGAAAGACATGATAGTTGAATTATCATAAAGCTATCATTGAATGACTGATGAGGTTTTAATAGAGATAGGCCACTTCACATTTTATAATCCTTTTTTGTTTCTTAGTCAGTACCTACGACTTACTAGGGTACTGATATACCACGCGCCATATAAATCTGCCTAAAAGTTCATTACTTAATACTCTACTACTTTTGACGCATTTTTGAGATACATTTTTTATGCGACGTCTTTACGTTACTCCCGGATTGTGTTCGAATCGCTTAACGGTATAGTGCCTATTCATTATTGGCAATGAACTTTTAGGCAAAGTTAGGCGGCGGAAGGTATAGAGTCATTCACGATGACGCGTGCCATGGTTCTTATTACAATGTCATTAACGGGCTGCGAAGAAGGAGGAAAATACTAAAAAGAAGAAAACAAGTCTAGTGGGCTAGAACTCTGTTTAGTAGCAAACTTAAAGTTCAACAGTCGGGACCCATTCAAATCTTGGCCAGCTCAAAAATATTCTTACCTAATGGGTCCCGATTGTTGAACTTTAAGTTTGCTACTAAACAGAGTTCTAGCCCACTAGACTTGTTTTCTTCGTTTTAGTATTTTTAAGGCAGTCGGGTTTTTTATTTTTTAAATTTGTTGTTTTTTGTCGATTATTTCTCTGCCGGATTAATAAGAATAACAGTTTTTTACCCCAGACCCTATTTTCTCTATAGTTTTACATTTCGCCGCGTCGACCTATTTCGTAAGCCCTCCAGAACATCACAAAATATCTTCGGGCACCTTAAAGGATGAGGATTCACTTCCGGCGCAATCCCGCATGCCTCAATTACCCCGTGACGCCGCTTGACGCAGTTTGCTGATCGAATTGGGTTACCTTGTAAATCCTGATTTAGCCACGTATTTGGATTAAGAAAGAAAATACAGAGGAATGTTTCTGTGGAATTAATATTTGTTAGGAATGACTACTTTGAAAATTTATTTATGTAGTCTTATAACTATAAAAGACTAAAAAGAAAGTATAACTAAAAAGAAGCCGTGGTGGCCTAGTGGTTTGACCTATCGCCTCTCAAGCAGAAGGTCGTGGGTTCAAATCCCGGCTCGCACCTCTGAGTTTTTCGAAATTCATGTGCGCAATTTACCACGAGCTTTGCGGTGAAGGAAAACATCGTGAGGAATGCACCTGCAACTGCAACCTGCACAAACCTGCGAAGCAATTCAATGGTGCGTGTGAAGTTCCCAATCCGCACTGGGCCCGCGTGGGAACTATGGCCCAAGCCCTCTCATTCCGAGAGGAGGCCTGTGCCCAGCAGTGGGACGTATATAGGCTGAGATGATGATGATAACTATAAAAAACAATACAATATATCATTATGTATAGTAATAAAACTGTGTAGTATATCTTTGTAGCGGTCCGAGGATCACCAACGGTGCTGGCTGAAAATCAGCGTTGGGATGTTTATTATTAACGCTTCAGCATTATGCTGAGCCAGTGTTCGATTCACAACCGCAATGACGCATACTTTCCTACGTGTTGTCTATTTGTACTTAATACTATTGTTGTGTCTTGTGTTGTGAATAAATGTATTTTCTTTCTTTCTTCTTTCTTTCAAGATATGTGTCGTCATCATCATCCCAACCTATTACGAGTACGTTCCACGCAACTGCGAGGCAAAGGCTTCCCTAACAAGCAAAGTAATCCTGTAAGAAAGAACTATAGGTCTGTCTTTACCAACATTCTTTTAAAGAACTGGCTGTAGATTATTTTACTTATAACTGCATTTGACAAGCCTTAACATACCTACTCAAGAGCATCCGATTTTATATTTCAATATTATAATTCACTACAAGACTACCATATAGAACAGTTATAGGACACTGTTACTAGTAATAGTATTGCACAAGCTTATATATTCTCACGAGTATTTGCTTCCATTTCACAGTCTTCTAGTTGACTACAAGACTATCTTATAACACCTTATATGAATAATACTCTTATAATGGTCTTCAATAAGACTAAATAATCCTGAACCATATTTTGATTCTATAGTAGTATTATGTATGAGGATGAGCGCGATTATGCCGTAGTTCCCACGCGGGCTCGTTGCGGATTGGGAACTTTACACACACCATTTAATTGCTTCGCAGGATTGTGCTTCACGATATTTTCCTTCACCGTAAATCTCGTGTTTTCAAAATTTCAAAAACTCAGAGTTGTGAGCTGGAGTTTGATTGAACCCATGATCCTCTGCTTGAGAGGCGATAGGTAAACCACAAGGTCACTACGGCTTGAAAATATGTGTGGTTACTGTGAATTAGTTGTGGTGGTCTGGAGAGAGATTCCTCTTGTGGTAAACAAGGGTGTTTTAAACCCGTTCAAGCGTTT
Source organism: Choristoneura rosaceana (assembly GCA_037349165.1). NCBI lineage: Eukaryota > Metazoa > Arthropoda > Insecta > Lepidoptera > Tortricidae > Choristoneura > Choristoneura rosaceana. The sequence continues at coordinate 972,826 of JAZBNJ010000051.1, forward strand.
CGACCTGTGGCCGCTCGAGCAGGGTATCGTATGGGTTCCGTCCCCTGCCTTCACCTCTGATTTTTTCGAAATATGTGAAAGTAGCTTTTGCCCGTGGCTCTACCCGCGTGGTATTCGGTTATCGCGCGCTGTTCCCTCGGGAACTGTGCATTTTTCCAGGATAAAACCTGTGTCACTCTCGGGCCCATAAACTATCTCTATGCCAAAAATCACGTCGATCCGTCGCTCCGTTACGGCGTGAAAGCGTAACAAATAAACAAACAAACTCACTTTCCCCTTTATAATAGTAAGGATTTACTACGAATTTTACGCCGAAGGAAAACATCGTAAGGGAATCCGCACAATCCCGCCCGGCGACTCAATTGCGTTTGGGATAAGTTTCTAATTTTTGATCAGACTTCATTTTGCGGAAGTTCACATCCATGAACTTCTTACTTTTTGTATTGTATTTTTGAGAATGACCTAAGAGTTGGAAACGTAACATTTTGTGCGGTGTTTGTTGATTTATGTAGAGCTAAAAACCGGCCAAGAGCGTATCGGACACGCCCAAAATAGGGTTCCGTAGCCATTACGAAAAAATTAAGTAATATTTTTCTTAGGATTTCGTATTTTATACGGAATCTTCCCAGTTTAGGTATATTTTATACCTTACGCTGCTATTTACTCATAAACTACTAATAACTCTCAAGCAAACTTAACCGTTATAGTTTTCCTTGGAAGTTTGATATACTGACTACCATCCTGAATTTTTTAAAATTTTTCCTCCCGCCAGTTTAGATTTTAGAAGGGGGGGGGGACGCTCAATTTTAATGAAAATTTGCACTTTAAAGTTGAATATTTCGCAAACAAATTACTGAATCGAAAAATCGTTTTAGCAAACCCCTGATAGTTTTGAAATACCTACCCAACGATACCCCACACAATAGGGTTGGATGAGAAAAAAAAAATCACAGCCACTTCAGACAGACAGACAGACAGACAGACAGACAAACAGACATGGCGAAACTATAAGGGTTCCGTTTTTGCCATTTTGGCTCCGGAACCCTAAAAAGGGCTAAAAAAGGGTTTGTTTTTGAAAGAAAGTAGAAAAAGAGATTTTTTTTGGATGACGTATGGACAAACGTCAAAAGGTCGCCAAAATTCATTGTTTATAATATCAACCGTAATATTATTAGGATTCAAAATGAAATGATTTGCAACGTAACTTTACCTATCGTATCGACTTTACATTTCGTATTAATTTCAAATTGCCTTACCAGGAAAAGTGGAAAGGTTCCGGTTAGTCGGTATTGCAACAACTTGCGAGTGCGACGCGGCGATCGTGTTCGCTGTTCATTGCGTGCCCGAGACACTAGCAGCTCAGTGGACACGAGGCAACACACGCAACGAATACAAAAAACGCTTACGGTATCGCTGCCGCGCGTAGTGTGGTTATAAAATGCATGGTCACGTAGGGCTCCGATCCTTATCTACAAAGGCGCGATAAAGCGGCTGAATGCGTGCTCGACTCAAGCTTTGTGGGGATTTACATTTTTTAACTGCTACTAGTTTCCTGTTGCAATATAAACTAGAATTAACCCGTGAGTTCGTTCGGGTAAACCATGCCTGTAATCGGGACTCAATGATAGATTTTATGCGACCGATCGATGTGATACCGTCCTTTTTTATTCGGACAAAACAAATAGAGACGGCATCACTATCTCATCATCCGTAAGTCCACTGTTATATGCAGACGTCCCCCATAGACCTTCATCTTACATAGATATCTTATATAAAATTTATCTATGAGTGGAGAAACTGACCCTTAGGCGCTGTTTCACCATCCATTGATTAGTGTTAACTGACGGTTAAATGTGATGCCGTCTCCGTTTATTCGAACAAAGCAAATAGAGACGGCATCACATTTAACCGTTAGTTAACACTAATCAATGGATGGTGAAACAGCCCCTTAATGTGGCGGTTGACAACGCACTGGCATCGCTTAAAGCGTTGCGGGTGTCTATGGACAGTGGTGATCACTTAAAATCAGGTGACCCACTAGTTCGTTTGTCTGGCCTCTCTAACATAAAAAAAAGTTGAATTGAAATTTAAGAATTGCATAAAATTAAACTGTGGTCTTCATTTAGGTTTTAGGTGTAGACCACCCTTGTGTTAAACTTACGCCTGAATCAATTGTAATAATATATTATTACTCAAAAGAAAAAAGGAACCACGAGAGTTTCATTGGTAAAACGAAAATAATAGCAGGTAAATTGTATTTTTCAGTAACATTTTCTGCCTATGAATAGTTTTATTAATACAACATAACACAATACAAAACAAAAAACATTTTCGTTCAATTAAATGTATTCAGATAAGCACACACACACAAACATCATGCTTGTATTTCTAAATAGGGTAGGCAGAGAACACGAAATGTTACAGCTTCGGAGCTACTTTTAGCAATTTTAGGTTTTAAGATTCAGATAAGTAAAAGGCAAATATATTTTGTATTTAATTTTACAGATGAAAATCAAGTGGCCCATTTCACTAACTTTTGATATTTAAAAAAGCTACAGCAGTGCATAAAATTAAGTCACACCTGTTATTAATAACGAAACATTTGCGTCAATTTAAGAAGCTCCACAAAAGCGAAAAGATATTTTTTATTAAAAATGTTGAAGTGGACCAAGTAAATTGAGGAGATAAATGACCTCTATTAATAAAGATCAACTTTGTTTTACTTCGAAATGAACAAAGAAAGTCTGGCTTTGTCAGCCAGTGGACATTTCTCTGTGTACGAGATTTACAAGTGTGGTGTAATTAACACTGGCTGACATCGCTGTGTCTTTGGTTTTTTTTTCCAGAAAATTAGGTACTTAGATCTCTTCATTTTACCCCGAGAAACATGGTAGGTAATTGGCTGATCCAGACGCTACTTTGCGGAGTTCCCTATCAATTAACTACGACTTACCTCAGCAATCAAAGCAAAGTATCAAGGCAAGTGTTGTACAATTGTTGAAATGTGTAAGATATATCAATAGCATACTACCTACTACTCGTAGTAGCTTTTGCCCGTGGCTTTATCCGCGTGGTATTCGGTTAGCGCGCGGTGTTCCCTCAGTAACTGTGCTTTTTCCGTGATAAAAAATAGCCTATGTCACTTTCTGGCCTAAAACCATCTCTAGGTACTTATGTCAAAAATCACGTAGATCCGTCGCTCCGTTTAAAACGGACAAACAAACAAACGCACACACTTTCGCGTAACATTGGTATGGCTATACGTTATGGATAAAGTGATAAATCGGACATTTTTCATAACATCCAAACATCTTCACAAACTTTCACATTTATAATATTGGTAGGATTTTAGACAGACAGAGACCTCGGTTCCCATGTATTAGACTGGACGTGTCGCGCAAGCGCCAGTTATAACGTTAGTACAGTCGGCCATTATTAATTGTTTACAGGCACCGCAGATTTCACAATTAGAGTGGAAGCCGGGGCGTTGTGAATTTATTTATCGCGTTACGTTGACCGCTGCAATTTGATTAAGCCGCGACGAATGAATATTCACACAGTGTTCGAACCAACGCCACTTGAGGTAAACGGTATATTTTATACTATTAGTGTGAGTGAGTGAGAGAGAGATCTTTACTCACACATTAGCGTGACAGAGTAACAAAAATACTCACAAACTTTCATATTTGTAGCATTAAGTAGGATGTACGTTTTTTGCTTCGCAACGTGAGTTCAGGTTCACCGTAAAGCTGATGGTAAATTTTTAAATACTTTTGTCAATAAAAAACTCGAGAGTCGTGAGCCCGGGTTTGCACTCGCTATCTCTTACTTGAGAGCCCATACGCTACGTTACCACAACTAACTCTAGCATAATTTATTTGTTTCCTGTGTATCTACCTCCTTATCTACGCTTATCTGCTGGATCTAATGGGTTAGAGTTCGACCCAGAAGGGCTACTCCGAAACACAACCTTCGAAGTTCGTGTCGTGCGATCCCTCTCGCTCTCGTATTAAATAGTATAAGTGTGAGAGAGACCGCACGACACGAACTTCGAACGTTGTGTTTCGGAGTAGGCCTTCTATCCAGACGGAGCGTTTTGCACGCAAGGGCACTCGTGCAAGTGTCTACGCGCGAGTACCAGCAGGGCTACTATGAAACTTGAAGTTCGTGTCGTGCGGTCCCTCTCGCACTCGCATTAAATAGTAAGTGTCAGAGGGACCGCACGACACGAACTTCGAGTTTCGAGTTTCGTAGTAGCCCGGCAGAGCGCGAGTATGGTACGCGCCAGTTTCCGCGGTGCTAGAGCTACACTACATACATACACCCCATGGACGGGTGTATGTACTGCCCCCTCGTTACGAAGAGTACCTATAGTAACTCGATCCAAATAGTTTTCGAGAAAACGCGCGAGTCCCCTCGCGCGCAAAACGCTCGGTCTGGACCCCTTCGGCCACTTTGGAAACCGAAGGTTCGAAACCAGATTAGGAAACAGAATTATTTTTCTTTTTCGGAAACCTGGTTTCGAATGAAAAAGAATAGTTCTGTTTTCTAAACTGGTTTCCCATAGAGAATATAGAATCATCTTTTGAAACTCATTCAGAAATTTCAATATGTAGGTATGTATACAATCTTATTTTCACAATCGCGTTTTTCCCAATTTTAATTAACACAGAAATAGAAAAATAGAAATAGGTTTAGGTTATGTTAACTATACGTCGGCCCGAAGGGCCAAAACTACACAAAAGCAGGAGCTCCGCTAGCGCAGCTTCGTCAACACTGTGTGTCTGTGTTGATTCTGATTGAAAAAAAAAACACTACTGTAAAAATAAGCTTCAGTAAAAACCAGAAGTCGATCACTGATCCTAGTTTCGTTCAAGAACAAAAAGTGTTCGTTCGTATCTGGTTTCGTATTAGAACAAAATAGTATTCGTTCGCAACCGGTTTCGAACAAGACCGAAAAAGTTTTCTCCCGCAACCGGTTTCGAACCTTTGGTTTCCACCGAAGGTGTCTGGACAGGGCCTTACGCATTCTAAGCCCCGGATAAACATTAGATTAAAAATACAGATCTAAGTTAAATGAAATCACTCTCATTGAAAAAATCGCTATCTATTAAGAAACATCCTGCTTATGCCCCAGTATTGGCAGGAAAATATCTGTACTTTTTAAAATAAACGTTTTTAATCCTGCCTTATTATACTTTCTCTTCAGAAAATAATAATTATTTTCACTAAAACAACGCAGGCGTTGGATAAAGCTCTGAATATTTTCCTAAGGACGTTCTATTCTTGAATCTTGAATAATTCTATCAACGATTTCCTGCTCTTGGAAAATTTATTACTCACAATTGTGATTTTTATTATGTTTATGCAACGTTTTGTCTTTAAAAATTTATGGAAATTACGGTGACGGTTGTTTGTGTAATTTATGTGTGTTTTTAGGTGTATTTCTGTAGAGGTGTTGCATGAACACAATTTGTTGCATAGACATAGCTGTCATAAGGTCGCGGGTGGGTGAGCAAAGTAATTGTTTTTATTTTTAGTTCATTATTATATTGTTTTTATTTAACAGCTTGAATATTCAATTAAAATACACACAATTTTTTTGCTATATATGGACAAGGCATATTTGATTAAACCAAAAATTAAGAAATTTGAGGAGGTTTTGAAACAACTTGTAGACTGATACATACATGAAAGTTAGTCATTTGCGTACCGTATTTTTAAGCGCAACGCGCGTGCCTGAGCGGGCTACTACAAAATTCGAAAATCGAAGTCAGTATATAGGGCCAGATCAACCCTACCACAAAGTTTTAAATTCGAACTTAGTATCTTGCCGTTCCGCTGACGCTTATATTATTTAAAACGAGACTGAGAGGGACGGTACAATATGAACTTCGATTTTCGAATTTCGTAGTAGCCTCTTGTATCGATACAAACACGATACGCAATCGAGTTGTTTGGCTGCTCTATGGAACGACAAATGCGCTGTTAACTCGTGTTTTGACGAAATCCGAGCGAAGCGTACCTATTAGTTGACAGAAGCCATTTATTAAAAAAAACGTAGGAGTTAAGGCTATTAGTATTAAAAACATCGAGCCTAGACATAATTTAAAAAACTCAGTAGTTTAAGGCACAATGTAAAGTTAACCCTGTGTAAAACTAAATTGGATTCCTGAAGGCTTCATAAATCAGTGCCTTCACGTTCTAGTTTTGTTTTAGGCCCTGGAATAATTAAAATGTGTTTACACCTAAATACTGGACCCTATTACCGTGGGTTGTTAATTAACGCCCGGTCAGAAGGGTGCATACATAAACACGCTGTGTTTTCTGTTTACCAATTTAATAGTACATTATTGCTTAGGCCTAGATGTAGGTAAGTATCGGTTGAGTATTGGTTTTAACGCACGAGCTTGCGAGTTTGTATCATAATAACAAATAACGAAAGCAAGGAGGAGGAGAGCGGAATATTGAGCTCAGTGGTCTGTCATGGAACAGGCCTACGTCATCCAGTGATATAAACTGATATAAGCTGTGAGTGATATTGAAGAAAAGGTGGATACACGGCCTTTTTTGTGATAAAGCTCGTTTCTTAAAAGAAGTCTCTTCGTTCCATTCTCCATACAAACGTAGTCCCGGTCTCATTTGAAAACTAGGCAACAGAAGTAGGTAGATGAAAATTTGTAAGTATGGACTAGACGTAATTAGATAATTACGCCTGTGGTTTTTCAGATTTTCATATAAATGTGTAATGTCAGAATTACAGGAGCTCAAAAGTCGACAAAAAAAAAAGATTTCAACTTTGCACGAGGATTACAGACTATTAAAGCATTTTTACAAAAATCGAAAAAAGCATAGGCATAGAAAATATAATGATGATCTTGATTGTTTTTTTTTTATTCTACTGGAAGGCAAACGAGCAAGTGGGTCTCCTGGTGGTAAGAGATCACCACCGCTCATAAACATCTGCAACATCAGGGGTATTGCAGATGCGTTGCCAACCTAGAGGCCTAAGATGGAATACCTCAAGTGCCAGTAATTTCACCGGCTGTCTTACTCTCCGCGCCGAAACACAACAGTGCAAGCACTGCTGCTTCACGACAGGATTAGCGAGCAAGATGGTGGTAGCAACCCGGGCGGACCTTGCACAAGGTCCTACCACCTGCTGTTTATTTATTATTGATTTCTGTGCTATACTTTTCGTGTTATATGAGGACAACGAAACCCAAAATTCAACCGCCCAAATCTTGAAAAGCCTACAGCTACGAGTATCTCTATATACATTAGTGAGAAGCGGAGAAGCGGAGGGGCTGTGCATGGGGGGGACGGCTGCGAGCGCTTATGTCACGAGCAATAAAGACAGCAATATCCCAAATGAATACCTTACGCGGCCGCGCCGCCGGCAAGGAAGCTTCTCTTAACCAACGGTCGCCGTCGTTGCGTACCATGTAAGCGTGTTAAATTCCGTGCCTGATACGTTCCTATTACGGTCACGGTGAATTAGGTAGAGACCTTAAGATAACCTTGTACATTTGTATGATAAAATAGTTCCACACCTAGTTTGAGCAAGTTTTCATACAATCACGAGACTTACTTTTTGATTTGAATGCTGGAGAAACTTTTTAGGGTTTCCTACGCAAAAAGGGTCCGACCGGTCCATTGTTATGGCAACTTTGTCCATAGCTCTGCGTGTTCGGCTTCCTACTAAGGAAATGAGACTAAACAGTTCGAACTTTTGCACTGTTGTGTTTCGTCTTAGACAGTAAGACAGCCTGTGAAATTACTGGCACTTGAATTCCATCCTAGGTTGGCAATGCACCTGCGATCCCCCTGGTGTTGCAGGTGTCTATGGGCGGTGGTGACCTTTTACCATCAGGAGACTTACTTGTTCGTTTGCCATCCAGTCGAATAAAAAAATAAGGGATAAAAATTATCCTATATCCTTCCCCGGGACTCAAACTATCTGTGTAGGTACTTACCGTATTTGATGTTGAATTGTGATGAGGTTACAAACAAACGAACGAACACACTTAGGTACCAACATTCGCATTTATGATAAGTGGGATTAGTAGCGCGGAGTAAATATTTTCATTGGACAACCCGGGGAGTGTGAGAATCATGAGTTAGGTATGTCTTCGTAACCCATGCGGATAGTGTTAACCAGCCATCCTCAAAGTGTGTTTCGAGAAACCCTGGGGCTCCTTGAAACTTCTGCTGGTTCTCCGCAGAAGTACTGGCCAGTATCAAAATGAATATAGGTATAGACTTAAGAAGATCACTGACCCTGTTGCCTGATTCCGATTAATATAAAATAATTAAGATTGATATTTTGTACTTACATATATTTATATAGGTCTACACAACACTGTAGTTATGGTGCAAAACCATTTTTACTGTTCAATTCATCATAGTTTGAAGAGAAAGTTGGCAGGGGACTGTTCAAATTTCCCAATTAGTGGAGAAATACCCGAATATGAAAATTTTAAGAGCCCCTTCTGCTGAAATACACCATCTAAAGCCGTACACATAGTCCAAATGACATAGGAAGTCAATGTAAGCCTATACGGGCAGGCGCCAGTGCCCGCCAGTTCGTTAGCCACTAAAAGGATTAGCATCATTGCTCGCCAGTCTGTACACGGCCTTAGAACACACGCCTGTGCATATTGACACCTTGCCAAGGTATTTAAGTTTAGCATTCGTGTTAAATGGGTCTATGGCCAACAGTATACCTTCTACGGCTGACGTGAAGCAGATGATGATGATTCGTATTAAATCTTTGTTGACATAAGATTTTGCAAAGCTGTTTTTCAAACAACACAAATGACGACTACGATACTATTTTTGGAAAGTCTCATTGAGAATTCAATAAATTCCCAGAATTTCAATTCAACTGCAGTACCTTACTGTTTACGCAAACGAAGCCGCGGGTAAAGGTTAGTAGGTTAAATAAAAAGGGTGCCTGCTGGTTAAGCATAAATATAATTATTTTGATAATGTTGCTTGTTGTTTTATGTATCATTGTTGACATATTGCGTGTGTCAAAGAAGGATAAAATACATCATCTTTCCTATTACCCGGGCTGTATGGTTTTATAATTGGCGCGCTATCTGCTAAAATGCCCTTATTCCTCGTAGAACCCAACTAAGAATAAGACTGTTTGGTTGACGGTAGTAATCGGTTTATTGGATTCGCACAGACCAGTCTTATCTGGCCACGACTCAGGCTAGACTCGCTCACTAATACCTGAAGTCCTGAGTACCTATGTCACGAATAAAAGTTTTTTTTTCTGTGTTTACGAAGCTATATAAACTTACTATTCGCAGTGTGAGTAAACGTAAACTGTATCCTTATCCATAGTGCCAATGCATGTAGACAAGGCCTTATATTTCAAAGTTAGAACATCGAAATTCGTATCGTATCCCGCTCACTCTAGTACCTAGTATTTAATGGGAGAGTGAGAGGCACGGTATGATAGGAACTTTCGAAGCTAGAAATACCTTAAAAAGCCTACAAGCGTTAACAGTCTCCAATAAAATTAAAAATTAAAGCAATGTGAGATTCATAGAATATTGATCCTGTACAAAGAATACCTTAACTTAACAAACACAGTAGGTACAATTTACATAAAATAAAAAAAAAGTGCTTCACTGTGTTGTGGTATATTTTGTTTTTATTTATTTCCCATGTGCTGTCGGGTTAGAATTACACCTCTCCATTTCTTCCGTGGAAGTCGTAAGAGACGACTAAGGATATAGATTAAGGTATAAGGTATACCGTAGGCGATAGACTAGCAACCTGTCACTATGTACCATTTTTGTCAAACTTAAAACCTAAAATTGCTAAAAGTGGCTCCGAAGCGGTAACGTTTCGTGTGCTCTGCCTACCCCATCTGGGAATACAGGCGTGATGTTTTTGTTGTTTTTTTATTTTTATTTATTTTTATCTGTCGTACTGCTTACGAGTACATTTGCTTATGAAAGGGGCTATGCCTATCACTGGATATTCAAAAATTTCTTCGAAGCCTTCCAGCCAACTCGCACTTGGCCATTTTTTTAGAGATAAGGCGACTTGACAACCATCAAAATTTTCGTAACAAAAGTAATAAAGTAATAATGATACTCTTAATTACTTATGCTGGGGCTTAAGTGAGAAATTCAGATCTAATTTACAAATGCTTTCATCTTCTTATTGGTTGGAAGTTTATGCCCTGAGTATTCTAATATTCTAATGAACAGTTTTGGGTGTTGATATTTCAGGGGATTTATGATTAAACTCCATTTCACTGGAGATCAAGGACTCTAATAATATGTCTATTTAGCTAAACTTACAGTTATAAAGTCCTGGTAGTCTAATGGTTTGTCCTATGGCATTACAAGTAGAAGATCGTGGTTTCAAGCCCGGGGTAAGAGTTAATAAAAAAAAGATCATCCACGTGAAACAGTAAAAAAATGAATCATTTGTGCAAAATATTTTTGGCACATAATTAGAGAACCGCAGTTATGTTTCCCGCAAATGCTGGAACCGGGAATCGAACCCGGCTCTTCATCTATACGAGACGTATGATGTATGACTACATCTTCTCTGAGCTTTTTCACGGCAATATTCTCCAATGTGTTCTCGAAGCAGTAAATTTTTACTTTTATTAATTTTTTGTCGCCTAGCGCCATCTAGTGATAACGCTTGTATCTACGATCTTGAGATTAACCTATAATATAACCGCGGCCTCAGTGGCAGGAGTTCGTCGTTATCTTTCAGTCAAAAGTAAGAGAAGGTTAATTTAATATGCTCCGTTCAAACGTTGCTAACTGCAAAGGTTTTAACTGTACATTAGTCGTATTTTACGTAACGTGATCCGGCTTAACTGTTTGTTGAAGGGATAATGACTTGGTCAGTTAAAGCTGTTTTTAGGGTTCCATACGTAAAAAGGATAAATTGGAACACTTGTAGGATCACTTTGCTCTCTGTTTGTCTCTTTGCCTGTCCATCAGTCAAGACCAAGAACGTCATATACCTAAGCTTTAGCTTTAGTACAAGCGTTGCTTAGTTTGGGACTAGGTCAATTGGTGTCAAGTGTCCCATGATATTTATTTATTTAGTTATACTATACTTATACGTTACTGAAAATTGACAAATCAGAGTTGGTAATCCAAAAACATAAAATTTAAAGGGCAACGACCTGGAAATACAGTGACATTTAAAGCGAGGAGTTGCTGACAGATCTTTCATAATGCGAACTGTTGAGGAATGAAATTCGCTCCCGTCGTCTGTATTTCTGGATAAATACAATCTAGGGCTCTTCAGGGCCACAGTGAATAGACTGTTACTGAACCAGTACGATACACCTTTGGCCTCTTCTGCACTTAACATCAGGTGAGATAGGGGTGTCACCATAACCGGCAGCTAGGTTTTTTTTAAGGGAAGTTAAAGTAACGTATTTCTGTAACAATGATATTAATTTAATTAATGACCAGATGGCCCAGTGGTTAGAGCACCTGACTACGAAGCTTGAGGTCCCGGGTTCGAATCCCGGCCGGGGCAGATATTTGTATGAATAATGCGAATGTATGTTCTCGGGTCTTGGATGTTTAATATGTATTTAAGTATGTATTTATCTATATAAGTATGTTTATCCGTTGCCTAGTGTCCATAACACAAGCTTTGCTAAGCTTACTTTGGGACTAGGTCAATTGGTGTGAATTGTCCTGTGATATTTATTTATTTATTTTATTTTATTAATAAAGTCAGACTCTGTTAACTTTCTAACAAAATTATAACTGCCAGCAATGTACAGCAAAGACGATTAATAATAATAAATAATAATATAAATTTTGATTGACAAGTAAGTGTAAATGACAGCCGACAGACTGATATGCGATATGCCTATCAAAAACAAACCGATTTCAACAAAATTCTTGTTTAAACACCCACTGGATCGAATCAAGAACACATTTATCGATAATTCGTGTATTTTAACTAGATGTCTCAAGCCTGGCTGCCGGTAACACACTGTATAAAAATATATATATATCTAAAATATAAGTACATACGCTTACCATTTATTGTACGACTAACAAAAAAGTGTGAAAGGTTTTCTATATGTAAACGAAGAATAAACCAAATAGAGTAGTGCAGTGGAGGATACTGAATAGCGTACCAGGGTGAAACCTTTTTTTATGGTATAGGGGCAAACGAGTAAACGGATCACCTGATGGTAAACGATTACCGTCGCCCTCGTCGTGCGTCGTGGACACCTGCATCACCAAAAGAGTCACAGCCTTTGACCTTTGTGCATAAAATGAAATAAAATAGATCTGCCAAAGATATTATTTTGAAATCACTACAGCGCTTTCTTTGGCTTTTTTTCATTTTAAATAAACTAATTATCATTTCCACTCTGTTTATAACATACTTCATACTATATCACGTAAAGTAGGTATTTCCGTTATGAACCTCGCCTAGCGCACCCCTAAAAATGCAGATATGTTTTAAAGCGAAAACTTGATATGCTCTCCCTGTCTGTCGCATTACTGTGTGAATAGGGTGTCCCTTTCTCCCAGCAAAGTGAGTTGTTATTCATAACACACTCGAATATTGGTATCTCAAGCACACCTAGTGCGTAGTGCAATATTTGTAATGTAATATTGAATATCTTTCTGAGATATTTTCTGTTCAATTTAACAGTGAATTAGTAGGGATGAGGCTTTTATTATGCTGGCACTTTTTTATTTTGTTTTTATTTTAAGTTAGTTTTAGATAAGGTCCTCACTGAAAATCAGCGCCACGACTTGCCGTGGCATTATGCTGAGTGGGGACCTGTTTAGCTTCATGTATGTCTTTATTTGTTTTATGTTTATTTCTATGTTTGTTTTATGGCGTTAAATAAATGTATTTTCTTTCTTTCTTTCACTTCATTTGGCATATTCGCACAAATATTTGCGAGTGTGAAAGAGATTCACTATATCGTTTCTAGCGTGAGTGACAGAGATGTCATTAACGCAATGCGAATACGCATTACCAAGTGAAGTGCCACTATTAGCTTTGTGAACTTTGGAAATAACATAGACGTCCGAGTGTTGGTCACTGTCCCAATAATTGTCATGCTTAATGTTTAGCTACAGAGGTGACAGGTTGTTGGAACCATTTAGATGAGTTCAAAGTAGACACAAACAATGAAATTGACAACTCTAAAAAAAATGACACAATACACAAACATAGTATACTAATTTACAACTTAAAAATATACCTTTATCTGCACCCATATAGTAAATCCTCAATTATGCGTTCAAAAACCATAGATTACCAGCATTACGACATTGGATTCTATTATGAACACCGCAGTATCGGAATGTTCATTACAACACCAAAATCGACAGGTATTACGATACCAAAATCGGTATAGTAATGAATATTACTGTACCGGAGCGGCGGCGCAGACGCAGCTCGTGGGGCAGACATATATTGTTTGTGTGCAACTGTTTGCAATGCAAGTCAACTGTACCTAATTTTTTTATTCGACTGGATGTCAAATGTATTACGTAACTGTTGCATAAACTACTATACCGATACAAAAAAGAAAAAACAATACGTATGAACAACGTCTGTATAGAGAGCGAAATACTAATAACGTATACATCAGACAAAGACAAGGTATATCTCGTCTTGTTGGCTTTGCTTTAGAGTTGTATAAAGTCTAAATTCTGACTCACTCTTGGCGCGGTTTTTTTAATATCGTGAGCACGTGTCCGTGCCATCGTGACGTCACGTAACTACGTACTTACGGCATATTACGTTAAGTGACTTGCTTCGTGGCCGTATGTGGCACGACACTTTATTGGACGGTGAACTTTATACTTAAAGTTAGGTATTAATGTTATAATAAAGATAGAATGAGATGAGAAAAGATAAGTTTTTGTTAAAAAATATTTTCTATACGATCTTTTTAGCTAACTGTATCTACACGACAGGATATACTAGTGGTTAGAGAACCAGACTACAAAGTTTGAAGTTCTGGGTTAGATTCGCGGTCCGGGCAGATAATTGTATAATATTTGCTCTCGAGTCTTGAGTGTTTGATAATATTCACGTATAAATACACGTGTCAACATTTTTCAATATTTCTTTTTTAACTTGTAAAACAGAAACAACTCCAATTTTTCTACTTAAAAAAGGCTTTTTAATGAGCTATATGATTCAAGCTTCTAACAATGGTGCAAACTGAATAACTGAATTGAAATAAGCTGCAGGGCTATTATGAAACTCGAAGTTCGTCTCGTGCGGTCCCTCTGACACTTATACTATTTAATACGAGAGCGAGAGGGACCGCACGACACGAACTTCGAGTTTCGTAGTAGCCCTGCTGAAAATACGATTGGTATTGGACACCAAGTTCGTAGCATCTGCTACGCTGCGCTACGAACTTTTGTTCAAGCGCTATGTCACGCTACGACGTAGACGATACGCGTAGCAAATGATGTATTGATACTATCGTATTATTTAATAGTTTACACTAGCTTTTGCCCGCGGCTTCGCCCGCGTAGTATTCGGTTATCGCGCGTTTTTCCCTCGAGAACTGTGCATTTTTTCAGGATAAAAAGTAGACTATGTCACTCTCTGGTCCATAAATTATCTCTATGCCAAAAATACATCGATCCGTTTCGATGTGAAAGACGGACAAACATACATACAAACACAAACACACACACTTTCGCATTTATACATAGTATTCAGTATGGTTTGTGGAAACATTATAAACATGTCAAGTAGTTATAAAAAAAATCACAGACAAATATAATAATATTAAATGACGTTTAATCCGAATAACTGACATCTTAAATCGAGTTTAGCTCGACATTTTTCGAGCTAATTCATAGCCATAGGAGCAACGCGACTTAAGCGTGGTTCAAGACATAATGTTAACTATTCGGATTAACTGTCATTTATTATGAGTGAGTCCCACGGTAGTTTCAGGATATATAATATACATATATCTTTCATCCAAAATTAACTCTCCTTTTTCATTTTATTAGAATTTTGGATGAAACCCACTAGACACTGGAAAAATTTACCTCCGAAGAACAAAGATAATTTTATATTTACCTTTCCTAGAAAAAGAATCGACAAAGTATACAAATCAAATAATGCATAAGTAATGATGATTGAAATACAATAAAATAGTTATCAGTAAAAATAAAATTTAAATATCGTTAATATAGCTAGGTGCCTAATTAAAGACAAACAAAAACTTTATACATTACTTACAATGAAAATAGGTTCCGTTTGGGTTTAGGCACAAGGTTAGGTGTATGTTGCTTTAGGACATTTTGTAAACTTAAAAATATTCGGGCCAAAAATCAACTCAGGATTTATATTAAGTACTTAAAGGTTAAAAGTGAATGTCTCTTTAAGATAGGTCGTATTTACTAGCGCGAGCATTCAGGTTTGTCTGCCAGTCAGTCGTGTCGTTCTTTGAAATGTATGAATAAAATTAAACAAGAATAATACAAAAAAAAACTGTTTTTTTCTTTCTTTCTTGACTTTTGATTATTTATATATTTTAATCTGAAACCTCAAAACTCAACCTCGATTGGCTTAAACTTGTTCAATACAAACTTTAATGTAATGCAAATTGGAACCACATAGACGCCTATCTATGTTGGTCATCACTACATATTTGTCGATATAGTTATGTATGCACGATATGCACGTCCCAAGATACATGACACCAAAGGTGCCAGAAGGGGACGCATTAAGGTTCCACATATCTTTTTTGTTTTATTTATGTTTGCTGTTTATTGTTTTTTTTTGGTTGTATTTGTGTGTTTTTGTGAATGTGAATAAATTCTAACTTTTTTCTTTCTTCCATATACTAAAGTAGTCGATACACTAAGAGATGGACGTACTAGGGTTCCATATACCAAGGTAGTCGATATACTAAGAAAGGGACGCAATAGGGTTCCTTATAACAAGGTAGTCGATATACTAAGAAAGGGACGTAATAGGGTTCTATATACCAAAGTAGTCGATATAATAAGAAAGGGACACACTAGGGTTCCATATACCAAGGTAGTCGATTTACTAAGGAAGGGCCGCACTAGAGTTCCATACACCAAGGTAGTCGATGTACTAAGAAAAGTTGAAACACTACCGATATTGTCATTTCAAAGCTAAATATCTCAAAAGCGGCTGAACTCATTTTGACAATACATAGCTAAGAAGTGGCTAAGAACCACTGCAAAAAACTCGCTTTCATGTATAGAAAACCGCATCGAAATCAATCCATTACTTTCAGAGCTACGATGTCACAGACAATCAGACAAATAAATAGACATTGACGTCAAGTTTATAGCACCGTTTTGCGTCTGTGGTTAAAAATGTCAATGTGTCATTTGAAATTACGAGCCGCCAGTTTATACAAGACAAAACTAACGTTTTGAGCGTTTAAGGCATCGGATACAGTTTGATTTATCCATGTCAAAGTTGGCATTGTTTCAAGTATCGGCACTCAGCGCACGTCCTTAGATGCGTGTGCCGAATGGAAATGTTACGTTTGTAATATTTTCCCTTACAAAACGAATAAAGGTTATGGCTGCTAGTTATTGATTGTTCGACCTGAATTGCAGCAACCGATCTGAAACACTTTAGCTCGTGCGGTGCGATATCTATATGTAGTTTTGCTTTAGGGGAAAGAGTGGGAATAAGGTTTTTCAGTATCATTTCGTATTGATCGTTGGAATGGTGATACACTCCAGTAAGGGGTTGAAGGAGCACTACACCTCGGGTTGCCGGGGTTACTCCAGGAAGTCGTCAGGAAACGTGAGCCTAGCAAGGCTTCCAGCAGAAACTAGGCTGGCCGGCATGAATTTCCTACAGCTAATTACGTAAAATGAACGCACTGTCCAGTTGCGGAAAACCGCCCGCTACCTACGGGTTGAGAGCACTATTTTTTTACAGTGTGATAGAATAGGCATGTGCTTAGTAGTCAGACTTAGATTAGTCAAAAAAAGAGTGAAGACAATAGATAAACAAGATTTCTGATGGTACGCAATCGCTGCGACCTATGGACACTCGCTACTGCCGCGGAGTTTCTGTTTAAGTTTACTTGAACCTAGAAGTTTACAGTAGTTAAGTAATGAAATTCTATTTTGTTTCATTTACCTACTTGTAAATCACAAACATATTTAGGCTTTGCGTATTTCCGCAGTAGATCCGTATTAACCATTTAAAAGTGAATAGAAAAAAATAGAAAGATTATCGTACCTGTTCTGGCTGTGTAGCGTGACATGACACATTACGTGACACATACACAGTCAGTCATATACATGTTACTACATGCAACAAAATGTGTACTTAAATGTATATTATTGGTTCCAACAGTTTTTCCAACACGATATCAATGTGTGTGCATCAAACTTAAAACTAATAAAAACATGATATTATTAAACGTTCAAATAAGTTTCGATAGGACATTCATTATGTTATACGTATTTTTTTTATTTAGCTTGTAATGTGTCCCATTTCAGAGCAAAAGCCTTCCGTTTTTTTCTTCCACTCGTTTTTTATTTTGACCAGACCTTACCTTTTTAACAATGTAATTTCATAATAAAACATAACACGGTACAAATCGAAAAAAGGTAACTAAAACTACATACAAACTAAACTTATGAATAAAAATGTTGCCCAAAATTTCTGTACCTTTTTAAAGTAAACTTCTAATATTTTTAAATAGACAGGTATTTTATTAAAAATACGCAGTGGCAATATTACTTCTCGTTTCGGGTTTATGACTAAACGAGAAAGCAATGCACTATTGTATTTTTAAACGACTCATGGAAATGCAATTACTGCATTTTGATTACTAAATAATAATTGAAGTGTCACTATAACAAAACGTGAACGTTGACGTTAGTTCGTTAAACGACTATTGCACTCCGTCGACGCAATTTCTTTTTTACGTAAAACAACATGATTGGAACAAAACTTTGCCGAAGACTAAAATTAGTTTTTACTGTTTTTTTCTCGCAAAGTCAAACAGACCAAAATATAGTAACACAATGCCCGAGTAATGAATAAACTTTTTGTAAACTCGCTATGTTTTCTAGAATAAGAGCTCGTATTGCAACGTTTGTATAAACTTAATTAAGTAGTCCGTAATAAGTAATAGTTTGAAAGTTGTGTGTGTAAAGTCAAAGCACAGTCCGCAAAAAGTCAGCAAAAAAGTTGAACTTTAAATTAGCAACTTGACAGAGTTCCAGACCACTAGACTTATTTTCTTCCTTTTAGTTTTAAAGGCAGTCAGGTTTTTCATTTTTTAAATGTAACATTTTATTTTATACTTTTTTGACGTTTGGCCACAGTAACCACATAATCTGCGAAAATTTCAATTTTCTGACTATTACGACTGAAGAGATACCTAGAGCCCTGTGCCCGACGGACGGACAGACAGACAGGCAGACAGATAAACAGGCACACAGCGGAGTCTCAGTAATAGGCTTCCGTTGTCATTCTTTGGATACGGAACCCTAAAATACGTTTTAGTATTTATCTGATTACACAATTAAAGTAGGTAATATAACCAATTTTTAGACAAGGAATGTACATAATTTCTCGTTTTACCAATGAAACTCACGTGGCATCTACTTTTTTGGGTAGTTTACGTCCAAGTGTTGTCCCTGCGGAAAAGTACCTTATTCCCGGTACCTACTTAACCCTTTCCTTGGTATTGTATCAATATGATACATTTTATATCGTCTTTTTGTATTTTTTTGTTAGCTCTACAAGAATCTAACCAGGCTTGAATTAAGTTCACTCGTTTCAACTTTCTGAGAAAAGGGATAACTATCTTATATAACCAGCACTGGAAAGGGCCAAATAATAATAATATTTTTTTATTGCCATAAAAAGGTACAAGTGTCTTAGGGGCTGTTTCAACATCCATTGATTAGTGTTAACTGACGGTTAAATGTGATGCCGTCTCCGTTTATTTGAACAAAACAAATAAAGAGAAATAGAGACGGTATCACATTAAACCATCAGTTAACACTAATCAATGGATGTTGAAACAGCCCCTTAGACTAATATAATGTAGTAACAAGACAAAATCGTAAATGAAACTAGGTATAAGCTTGTATATCCCCAATTTATTCAAAACAGGTATTATTAATGTAATTGGTAATTTTTACTGTCAATTTGGGTATCGCAAAATTACGTACGCCACTGAGCGAAGCGAGGGCAGTATAGCAAGCACGCTGCGGTAGCAGCCAGAAGCACCAGGACCTAATTTATTTAGGAAATAATATGGTCTTTTTACCCTTTGTGGCCTTTTGGTTATGTAAGGTGGTTATGTACGGGGAGTAAAGGGGGTAAGTTTAAATTTTAGCTTTTAAATGAGAGTTTCTAAATATAAAAAAGTTTAACGATAATCATCTTCGGGTTTTTCCGTAACAAAAGACTTTTATTCTGTAAGTAGAAGCGTTTGATTCGATAACGCTAAAACGGAAAATAACGTTAGTTTTTATAAAATCGGATTTTCAACTGGAAGATCCCACCGGCTATTATTCATCATTAATAATACAGGTCGACCTGCGTAACATTTCGGGTAAGGGTGAAAGAGGGTGCTTTAGTCTTTGATCCGTGGCTCCATCCACTCAAATCGAATAAATCATGTTAAGTCTGAAGGCTCGCTTTTAGTTTCATTTTTGGACATCGATGAAGTTAACCGGTTATTACTCGCGATATTTGGTCCAGAATTTGGACTCGATGTATACGGAATTAAACGGTCAAGTGCGACGCCTTGCGCTCAAAGGGTTCCGTACCATGAAGTGTAAAAATATAATCTTCACTACAGAATTACATTTAATCAAATTAATAAAATGTTAAAACTCTTAAAGTGCAGCCGCTGACAAACAAATTAGGTACAAAGTTTTGATTGTTTCCCTAATATCGACTTACGCTTGACCGACTATTAACTATTTGTTGATATGCGGTACATATTACCTTATTATTATTCCTTATTCGAGAATTGTCTTTTATAACGCTATAAAGACATCAAAAACAAAAATAATACGTCGAACATATTATGGGCATGGGCACTCACTTAATTTAGAATTTGATTTTTATCATTTTAACTCAAACTAAAACCCAAATAATTTATTGTTCATTATTATTAACGTGTTACATTTGAGATGTGGAATTTGCAGAAACCTGCACAGGCTTGCAAAGAAATTTAATGATGTGAAGTTCCCAATCCGCACTGGGCCCGCGTAGAAGCTACAGCCGAGCAATAGTTAATTTCTAGTAGCCAAATTTTTACACACAGCCATTTTTGGCATTTTGGCTACGGAACCCTAAAAAGTAACAATATTGCAAAAATATGAGGGTTCTATTTAATCAAGTTAAAAACGTATTTTTGGCATTCCTAAATGAATTATGTGTTCATTTAACGTCTGCCCACGTGTGTAAAAACGTGAACGTAAAGGAAATATAGGTTAAATGTATCCACACGAAGGCGTGGAACCAATTTAAAAGGAATTTCACCTACAGATTGGGTGGAAATTGGATTAAGCAACAAGCAACTTTTTGGGGTTTCCTCGGATCCCTTTGGAGTGTTAGCGAGCAGGTTCGTATTCAGAGTGTTTTATATGTGTAGTTTCTGAGTTAGAGCTGGGTCGTTACGTATTTTTTGTGAAACGTAACGCAACAGTTTCTTTTTGACAAGTAACAGTTTCGAGAAACAGTTATTTAAAAAACAATTTTTTTGCTAGGTCTTGGTTTCCTTTCAAAGGAAACGAAAATTTCGTTATACGAGTATCATGTTGTTCTTTAAGATATTTGTACAGTTTGGTTCAAAAACCAGTTTGGTTCAAAAACAGTTTTTATATTATAAAACGTTTGTTATTTTTTTGTTGTGAAACTAGTTTAAGATAAGAATCTGTTATTTGTTCTTGTGAGAAATCAACGCATGTAATGTCATAGTTTGTGGTATCGTATCTCAAGTCGAAGTGATGTCTAAATACACTGTTTTTCGTTTCGGCACGAAACTGTTACTCCGTTACTTTACAAGAAACTGTTTCTCGAAAAATTATCAGAAAATAACGCTCAGCTCTATTCTGAGTACATATTTAATAGCAGTGGACGGTGAAGCAGGGAGAATTTCTGGAATATTCCGTTTGGTATGTTTATTAGTATTAAATATTACCTTTTAGTTAATAACTGGAGTCTTGGACGATTTAACTCAACAAAATAACTCGTATTACTAACTACTTGATGTTACTTTACTCTGCATCTACGATGACCAAATACTTAGGTCAAAGTGGTTAGAGAACCTGATTACAGACTGAGGTCTGAGGTTCTAGGTTTGATCCCGGTCGGGGCAGATGATATTTGTATGAAAAGTACGAATTGTTCTGGAGTTTTGGGTATTTAATTCTTTTTTGTGTATATTTTTTTTGTATTAGGTATTGATTTGTACTGTGTTATGTTGTTGTACTAAAAAATAAAAATAAATAAAATTTCAGTTTAATTTGTATTTAAATATGTATAGATCTATTTCAGTGTGTATATTTATAGCGTATGTACATTAATCACTAGCTTTGCTTAGGTACTTTAGGAATCCTGTGATATTTATTTATATCCGTAAGCTTATGAAAAAAAAATGTTCATGTTTTTCGACTGTGTACCTAATAAATAATAAATTTATGATTAAATAAAGACTAAAAACATAATAGTGTATATTTTTTTCAGTTGCCAGCTTTTGCAACAGCCATGGTGGCCTAGTGGTTTAACATATGAAATTAACTGTCAAGCGATCGTGGATTCTTGAGTTTTTCCAAATGAATATGCGAAATCATACTCGAAATTTGCCACGGTGAAGGAAAAAATCGTGAGGAAATTTGCACAAATCTGCAAAGCAATTCAAAGGTGAATATTCTAATCCTCATTCTGAGAGGGGGCCTGTGTCAAGTAGCGGGTATAATACGCTGGGATGATGATGATGATTTAGTTCATCTTTCTGTTTGGCATAACGCCATCCATTTGAGATACGTGTGGTGCTTGAGAGTCAAGCATTAAAGGATTTGTCGACCGCCACCGGGCATCGCAGATAATGAGATAAAAGGGTCATTCCAACAATCTCCTCAGATTAACGGCATTTAGCACAATGTATTATATAATGAAACCTTTTCACTCACATAATGAAGCAGTGTTGAATAAAACTGGTTTACAATCCGTTTGCCGACATTAAATAAAACCGGCCAAGTGCGAGTCGGACTCGCGCAGGAAGGGTTCCGTACCATAAATATACAATATTCATTAGACTTTAAAAAAAACGGCAAAAAAAACACATTTCTTGTATGGGAGCCTCCCTTAAATATTTTATTCGGTTTTTAGTATTGGTTGTTTTAGCTTCGCTTCGCTTTTGAACTTCGGTTTCACAGAATAAATGGGAAGAACTCTTCATTTTTGCAACGGCATAACTACACTTAGGACACCTTAGGATCAATAATGTAGCAACAAGTAAAAACGAATATTAACTAAACTTACATTAAGTGAAGTAAAAAACACCCTCCCTTCAAGTCGCTCCGGGCGTAAACAGGACACTTTGCGCGTTATCAACTTATCACGTTGGATAGCGACGTGTAAAAACATTACTACTTTCATTATTCAACTGATTAAAATTCGAACACAAAAGCGTGAAAAATTATATAAAAAAGGCCAAAATTCTTGACTAATTCAAATGTTTGGTAACCCTACTTATCAAGGCTCAGTCAGTGACTTATTCACCCTGATAGCCACCAAAAGATATATCCACCGTAAGCGATACTTAAGCGAGCCCGCTGTACATCTCGTCGTCACATCCTGACCTAGTTTACAGGTGGCCGCAAAACAAGTGAACAGCGACGTTTATTCGCCACAACATGGTAAGAGCGTCAATATAGTACACTGCCGTCGCATGGAAAGTAGGAAATTGCCTGACGAGGTGATTAGCAAAACGAGCATCGCGAGAGTTTTAATGATACGAGTCGAGATATTCATGTTTTTGTTGAGGAATATAATATAGTTTTTGGGTCAACAATTTGAGGAAATAATAAAATTAACTATTGCCCAAGACCGTATCTGTGAATAATTCGATTATCGTCACTCAGCGACAATTATGCAATTTTTCGGAATAAAACTAATAAATAAATAAATAAATAAATATCATGGGACACTTGACACCAATTGACCTAGTCCCAAACTAAGCAAAGCTTGTACTATGGGTACTAGGCAACGGATAAACATACTTATATAGATAAATACATACTTAAATACATATTAAACATCCAAGACCCGAGAACAAACATTCGTATTATTCATACAAATATCTGCCCCGGCCGGGATTCGAACCCGGGACTAAACTGTTTATTGTAAGAACATAAGATAGGTAGGTAGTTATCCGGAGCCAAAATGCCGTAAAAAAATAACAGACAGACAACAGAGTTAAGTACTTTCGAATTTCAAATGTCAGCAAAATAAAATGATTTGTTAAGAAATGGTTTTGCGATGAGCTTTTTTTGCTGGCTCCAATCTTCATTATCCATACTCACCAATATTAAATCAATTCCATTAGTGGAAATGGGTCAAATACGACTTACAAGATTTGACCTGAATAAAGAAATATTACAAGTTAAGTGAAATGCTGAAAGCTTGTAAAAATTATTTTGTAAAAAAGTTTTTGGTAATAATTTAATTTCAAAATATGTACTTACTAGTTGACTGCAATGACAATGCCGCTCGGCCCGCGCGCTGTTTGTGACGAATTCCAAAATTTAAACTGTCCAGGAAATAAAACTCTTACTTACTTCCTGGACACTAGCAGCTAGGCTCCAGGATGCGTTTCTTTCTATGACGTGTTTGATGACATCTCATACAATATAACGTTTTAAACTTTCGTGAGTCTACTCGTGACCACGGAAACTGCAACGTTGCCGAAACGTCGAGGTAAATATTACTTGTGTGTGTTAGCGTTTAGCGTGATAAGTCCCGTTTATGGTATTTTGACTATTTCATACAATTTTTGAAAAAATACCATAGGTACAAACAATTTCCTTTCTTTCTTCCCAAGCGATGTTGTGGCTAAAATGTTATCTCTGCGCAGCTCTGTTTTATTCAAACTCGTCGCGATTGCTACAACATGCGAGAGTAAGCAATCGATTCCGTGGCGATTGTCATTTGTTACTGGGCTACCTCTCCTCATTTACATTGGTTGAGGCGGCCGCACCGATTTGTTCTACTTGTTCGAATTCATTGAGCTGGCATTCCTGTGGAAACGTGACGGTTAAATGGATTTTAGGTTAGGTCATTGTAGATACTGTAGTTCAGAGAAAAATGTTTTATTTTAAATTAAAAACCGGCCAAGAGCGTGTCGGACACGCCCAAAATAGGGTTCCGTAGCCATTACGAAAAAATTAAGTAATATTTTTCTAAGGATTTCGAATTTTATACGGAATCTTTCAAGTTTAGGTATATTTTATACCTTACGCTGCTATTTACTCATAAACTACTAATAATTCTCCAGGAAACTTAACCGCTATAGTTTTCCTTGGAAGTTTGATATACTGACTACCATCCTGAATTTTTTGAAATTTTTCCACCCACCGGTTTAGATTTTAGAGGGGGGGGGGGACGCTCGATTTTAAAGAAAATTTTCACTTTAAAGTTGAATATTTCGCAAACAAATGACTGAATCGAAAAATCGTTTTGCCAAACCCCTAATTATTTTAAAATACCTATCCAACGATACCCCACACTATAGGGTTGGATGAGAAAAAAAAAATCACCGCCACTTTACGTCTATGGGAGGTACCCTAAAAAAAAATATTTTTGAATTTTTAATTGTACTATTTTGTCGGCATAATTTACCTATATATCCGTGCAAAATTACAGCTTTCTAGCATTGATAGTCTCTGAGCAAAGCCGCGGACGGACAGACAGACAGACGGACAGACAGACAGACAGACATGGCGAAACTATAAGGGTTCCGTTTTTGCCATTTTGGCTCCGGAACCCTAAAAAGCATTAAAATCGGACACTCGGACAAGGGCACCGCTCCCAGCGCTCACTGTTTTCGCCACTTTTCTCGATTACGCTTTGTAGTAAGAAAACGTAATTAGGTTTTTTAACATCTGCACTGTTTTAAAGATCAAGCTAAAATTTTTAATTTAATTTTAATTACTTGAACCATCAAAAATTTTCCTACCTATACCTATTACCTGTATTTTCTGTACTGCTTGCTACGTATTGGTGTGCAATAAAGAGTTATTGTATTGTATTACATTGTATTAACGTTATGATTTTATAACAGTTTTTTTAGTGAACATATAAAAAACAACAGGTACATAACCATTTCAAATTAAACCTTTGTAAGACGTTGGCGGCCGCGAGCGTTTTGTTAGCAGAAGAGCCTGATGATAATGAATGATCTTTTTTACTATTAATTTTATGATTTTACCATATATTATATACATATATTTACGTGAACGAGAATTTGTTATTACGTCAAATTCTATGATTTTATTTCGGGTTTTTGTTCCGCGTATCTTTATTTTAGAGAAGCTCGATATTTTGGCACAGTTGCATGAGCCATGATCACGAAAAGACCATGATATCGAGTTTCTCTAACCTCCCGAGTCCTGACATTTTTATCGAAGTTAGCGCTTAAAGCGGCACTTACACTGCGTCGTTTACCTAATGCGGTGGCCGAATTTGTTTCAAACTACTTCGGTGAACGACTGTCGCCTTTCCATTAGCCTGTCCGTGTACTGCGGTGGCCATATTAAGGCGGTGGCAGTTGTCGCTCGCCGAATGCGGCCGGCTACCGTGTTTGTTACACTTTTGCGGTCGCCGCATGCAGCATGCGGCGAACGACTCAGTGTAAATTGCCGCTTAAGACCTAGACGTGGTTGACCTGCTTTTTTATTTTGGATATTATTTAAAAAATCATAGAATCCTTGATTCAATAAACAATTTGTACTTTACAAAGTACATTCGGTCGTTATTCTTAGTGTAAAAAAATGGTCCATTATAAAGTACATGAGGACTCAGGAGGCTAAAATTAGTAATGACCTCGACAGTCTTAAACATTGTGTACGACACATTCGTTTAAAATTAAATACCGAGCCATTAATAACTTCGAAATTGTAGTCTCTCTAGTGTTTTAAACGTTCAGTTATTGGCATTTTCAATGAGATAATTAATTTTGGTTTTAATTATGTTAAAATGCAAATATTTTTTTATCGGTAGAAAGAACATCATACATAATAATATTTCAGGCAAGTCTCATTATTTTTTTGTAATTGAATTTGTTTGGATAATTAATTGAAATAAACGATATATCACGTCACTCAGCTGTATAGGTAGGTAGACTTATCTTCTTAAGTGAAAACATTCCGGCATTGGTGAATATTTATTTACTTTGTGACCAAACCCACCAAATTAAACTTTCACCAAACGAGAAACTCACCAAACTGCCGTCAGTATACTTTGTACTGTTACCAATATTGTTAACCGAAAGGTGACCACTGCTGGACAACTTGTTCCACCAGTGTTATGAGAAGGAATTGTCTTTCCCCTTGACTCCCAAGCTCCCTCTACCAGATCCTTGATCCACCTTAGGAGGGATCTAGCCACGCTATAACCCTTCGGGCTAGCTTGCCATTTCGAACAAACGCATGCCAGTTACTAGTAATAACGAGCTACTGGCATGCGTGCCCATCGAAATAACTAAGCAAGTAAGCATGTTAGGAGATTGGAGTACTCCCCACGCGTGGAAGTAGGAAGGGACACTCGCATGCTGATGAATGAAACTGGCGTGCCACTCACAGGCGTGGGTATCATTAAGGAATGCCAGTAACTGACATATATGCCATTTACGTATGTGTGTGTGTATTCTGGTCTTATTATTATGTGTATATACCTACATTTTTGGAATAAAACGGACGAGCAGACGTTTGGGCGGACAGGCGGACTGACGGACAAAATGTGAATACAAGGCTGATTTCTCCCACGACAATAAACCCTTGATCACAAGAATCGACGATTGTAATGGTAAATTATAAGGCCGCGGGCTTACTGCCTGTAACTTTGTGTTGATGTTTCACGTACCACGTAAATTTAATCCCGATCCTCGTATAATTTTGAAGGGATTGTGGGCTACAGAATAAAACTGTTTTCTTTTCAAACACTTATTCATAAGTAGGCATACACACGAAAAAATAAAAATGCCTAACTTAAGAGTTATATTCATTTCAATAAATAAATCATAAACTAGGTACTCGTGACAACCACCATTTTTTTTACAAAAAATTTTAAATTTTAATATTGTCGTAACAATTATAAATGCGAATGTTTGTGTGCCTGCGTGTATGTGTTTATCATTCTCTCACACTAAGACAGCTGAAAATTGATGTATATTTTTATGTATAACTAGCTTTTGCCTGCGGCTCCGCCCGCGTGGTATTCGGTTATCGCGCGCTGTTCCCTCGGGAGCTGTGCATTTTTCCGGGATAAAAAGTAGCCTATGTCACTCTCGGGCCCATAAACTATCTCTTTGCCAAAAATCACGTCGATCCGTCGCTCCGTTACGGCGTGAAAGAGGGACAAACATACAAACACACAAATACACTTTCGCATGTATGGATAGCTGGATGGATCTGGGAAATAACACCTAGTTTTTATTCCGATACTAGTAAAGTTCATACAGTCGGGACCAATTACTGAGACTTTTCGAGCCGGTCACTAAATAGTTTGAATGGGTGTTAAACTTTTATTATATTAGACTCGTTTTTTTAGGGTGCCGAAGTCAACTAGGAACCCTTATAGTTTCGACATGTCTGTCCGTCTATCTGTCTGTCTGTCCGCGGCTATGCTCAGAGATTGTTAGTACTAGAAAGCTGTAATTTGGCATATCAGTCACGTCGACAAAGTGGTAAAATAAAAAATATAAAAACATTAGGGTAGCTCCCATAGAAGTAAAGTGGGGTTGATTTTTTTCTCGCCTAACTATATAGTGTGAGCTATAAACCTTTGGAGGATTGCAGTAACGATTTTTCGATTCAGTGATCTGTTTGCCAAATATTCTACTATAAAGTGCAAATTCTCATCAAAGTCGAGCGTCTCTCCCCAGAGGGGGTCTAAAATCTAAACTGTTGGGTAAAATTTAAAGCATTCAGGATGGTAGAAAGTATATCAAATTAACAAGGAAAGTTATAACAGATAGGATTGCTTGAGAATTAGTAGTAGTTTAAGAGTAAATAGCAGCCTGAGGTATAAAATATACGTAAACTTGAAGGACTCGATACGAAATCCTTACAAAAATATTGCTCTTCGCCGGTTTTTCTTTTTAGTTTTTACTAATTTGAGTAAATAATCGCAAATGATGAGTCTTTAGATAATTTTAACTCTCGTTATTCTGGTAACGAGGGAGACATCATGCATTTGATTCCATTTATAAGTCTTGTGGGGGCTTCAGAAGGATTTCGTGATTATAATAATGTCACTGTTCAGCATATTGCATGGAAGCAAGATTAAAATCTCGTCTTCAAACGATTATTAATGCTCCTGTAGTAGATTAAGTTTACCGTTTGATAGGCTTCGATATACGAAAATTACGTTATCGTTCTTTTTTTCTGTGTTATTCAAATGGTAAATTTATTTAGGTACTTTTGTAGATAAAATATTTGAAAAGAAAAAAATCTGCAGCACATTAGTTGTCATCATCATCATATAGCCGTAGGATACCTAACATCCCAACAAACAATTTGGCGATAAAAATAGACCGTATTGTAGCTTTGAGTGGTAGAGTAGCTTTACAAGGTCTACAGTTATAGCTTTTGGTGACACTATGGAGCTAATTGAATACATTAGTCAGCTGGCAATAGTAAAGTGATTTAATAGAAATTAGAAAAATATAATAACTTTAAGCTGCATAGTGGAGCTATAAGCTACCACGTTATAGCTTATAGTTGCAGCTGTAGGGTGATTTTATCACTGAAAGCTCTTTTGGAGTGTCTATTAACGCGTCTTAATGCTGTCGCTCAATAAGAGTGTTATGTTTACCTTCTAGTGCTAAATGTAGCCTTTAGTGTTAAATAAGCTGTAGGAAAATCTTAAAGCTGTATAAAGGTTATAGTGGCAATTCTAATAACTCTCAATGAGTGAGTGATATAACGGAGTTAGGGTATAGCTCTTTAAGAGCTTTAAGTGTTAATAAGATATGTAATAACTCTATTTTAGAGTTATCAGTTCTACAGTAGTAATAAATATGACTTTTTTAGTTAGCCTTGCGCTCCGAAGTGATAGTATAGAGATATCGGAATGTTTAAGAGTTACAGACAACAACGCCATTTTCGTTTACAAATAATAACCTTAAAATGGCAAACATAATCATGAAAATTAAGTATAATTTACTGTACAGTCTTCAAAAATATAAGATCTAGTTACTTTACTACACCCATTTGCAAACCTAACCCGTTAAATTAACTTTTCGAAAAAAAAAATGCACCGTAGTATTTTATCGTCTAAAATTTTAATCGAAACGTAGTTATATATTTCTAAGGCGCTTGAAAATTGAGATGTAAAATATCATATATAATAACAGAAAACTTACAACCACAATAGTTTTTCACGTATCTACGTAAAAATAACTGATATTAAAATAACGCACTTACCGTTTTCCGTCTTTCCCGTCGCCATTACAATAATATTAGCACTGTTCGCGTTTTATTATTAAAAATGACACATGTTAATTTCCAAATAGAAATATTTCTATAAAATTGAATACAATAGTGTACACTAAGAGCTGGTATATCACGCAGAGTTTATTTTCACCACTGTAGCTCTTTTGTAGCGCTTTAAGTGATATAAGAAAACATTCTACAGGTTTCATAGAACCCTTAGCGCAAGTTACGGCTATTGTAGCTCTTTATTATCTCCTTTATTCGCGGAGAGTTTATTTTCACCACTGTAGCTCTTTTGTTGCGCTTTAAGTGATATAAGAAAACATTCTACAGGTTTTATAGAACCCTTGGTGCAACTTACGGCTGTTGTGGCTCTTTATTATCTCCTTTGGTAATATGCGTCGCTGCTGTAGAACTATTATACCACTTGAAGTGATAAGGTCTGTGCCAAAATCGGACTATAAGAGAGTTATAGCGTGCTATATCGCTAATTTTTAGGTCGTGCTAGAGCTAAAGGAGTTTAAAAGAACTAATATACGGCGGTTATAGAGCTTATCTTATCGCCAAATTGTTAGTTGGGATCTTCTCAATACGTCTCAGAATGAGAGTGGTTGGTCTGTAGTTCCGATGTGAGTCCAATACAGATTGAAACCTGCACACACAACAAACTGCTTTCGCTAAAACTATTTTTTTTACTTATTTGCTGGCGGCAGCGTGTGAAGCCGAATCCAAGCTAACTGAACCGGCAAGCAGCACCATGTGTAATTTCACCCGAACCATTTGGGGCCACTTTTGACCATAACAAATACTTTGCCTGCATACATGCGGTACGATAATGTACAGTGATACATTTACTCCACGCGAGCAAATTCTCTCACAAACCCTACTTTACAATCCAACATTGGCAAGCTCTGAAACGGAATGAAATCAAGGTTCAGGGCTAAGAAGCAAGACAAGTGTCTACACAGGGCACGCTTTATTTGAATCTCATTGCGGACCGATGGCTCTATCAACGTGTTGACTCAGGCACGCTGCGGCAAAGTCAATATTTTTTCTAGCTCTAACAAAGTTACGCGTTGTGAGGCTTTGGATATATTTATTACGGTTCTCTTTGTACAAGGAAAATTTGTTTTGATTAAAGGTGCTTTGTGGTATAGCCTTTTTTGGGATGAACTGAGTGTTATTTTTTGAGCTAGCGAGCGTAAAGTGCGAGCGAAGGACTCCGCGGCAGCTTGGATAAAAATCATTTCGTGTTTTTTTTTCAGGTCGTATTTTTTAATCTATTCTCGAGAATGTCTCTCAGCAAGTTATGAATAAGTGAATAATTTCTTTTGTCAGGAAATTTTTGGGTTGTAGATGTTCGAAAAACTAGCGAGTGTCAGAGAATCCCTGATTTAAGAGATAAGTACCTACTTACACAATGAATTTAAACTAATTATCATTGGTATGTGCAAGACAGTTGTATCCGCACATCGTATGTATAAGTGCGTTATGAAATTACATCTTAAGTGTAAGATTTTTTTGTTAATTTTTTACTTTTACTATTAGACCTTACTTCTTTACATATTTCATGATTCCGTCAATCTTTATTCTTCAGTTTTCGTTTTAAGTTGTGTTGTGACTTTCTATGTATATATCCATACTTATACTTAATTAATATTATAAATGCAAAAGTGTGTTTGTGTGTTTGTCCTTCTTTCACGCTGTAACGGAGCGACATAGAGATAGTTTATGGTCCCGAGAGTGACATAGGCTACTTTTTATCCGGGAAAAATTCACAGTTCCCAAGGGAACAGCGCGCGATAATTGAATACCGCGCGAGCGGAGCCGCGGGCAAAAGTTAGTTAGGTAATATACTTACATGTGCCAGAATACTTCACTGTTTCATCTTCGCGTTGAGAAATAACCTAAAACAATACCAAAACTTAACAGATATGGTAGACGGACAGATAAGAAAGTGGTCGTACACGGACTCCTTTTTTTGTGAGATACTGAACTCTAACGTAAAACAGAGAATATAATATTTATTACACACCTACGCATCCAGATGCGGCAGTAAAATACTAAATTAATCGGTATCACAAAACGTCTCTCTCCTTGTATGAGTTAATACAAAAAAAGATCTAAAAGGACTCTTTCACGTAGAAAAGCCCTTTACTGCCGGAGATATTTATTAACTAAATACGAGAGATCTTTGTCAAGACTCGCGTACGCGGTATTCCAGGATTAACTCTGTTCGTCCACTTTGAGAATACATGCGTACAAGTATTAATATACTGTGGGATTATTTAGTAAGGTGTTTGATGTTTCGCGATAGCTTTTTTTTCATCTCTCCTGTTGGGAAAGTTTAATTTTCATAGGTAGATAGCTTGGTGAAAAATTTCGTTTTTGTCTTTAGGGTGGAAAGTTTTTTTTTAATTTTTACGAATATCCACGGAGTCGACTAGGTATAGAGATAATTGAGTTACGTCATATTATCAAATTAAAAGCTTTTCATATACCTATCTAAACTCAGCTATTAAACGACATGTTTATTACGATCTATTTATTAATAGGTTCACTTTAAAACATTTTACAGTCGGTCAATTTTTTTTTTAAATTATAGAAAATCAACATTTATTTAAAATTTATTCCTCTACTAGCTTTTGCCCGCGGCTTCGCTCGCATGGAATCCGGTTATCACGCGCTGTTCCCTCCTTATTTAGGACTATTCGGGACTAACGGGCTGCTTCGCCATCCATTGATTAGTGTTAACTGACGGTTAAATGTGATGCCGTCTCCATCTATTCGCACAAAACAAATAGAGACGGCATCACATTTAACCGTCAGTTAACACTAATCAAGGGAACAGCCCGTTAGTCTCGAATAGTCCAACGTTAGTCTTGATTAGTGTTAACTGACGGTTAAATGTGATGCCGTCTCCGTCTATTCGCACAGAACAAACAGAGAAGGCATCACATTTAACCGTCAGTTTACACTTATCAATGGATGGTGAAACAGCCCCTAAGATTGAATAGGCTGTTACGGAACCAGTTAGATGCATCTTCATCAGGAAAGATAGAGGTCAATTACTGGTGATTATTTTTTTAAGTACCTAGCTTATATTATGTCCCACTGCTGGTCAAAGGCCTCCCCTTTCCTCCGCCACTCTTCCCTGTCCTGGGCATGCACCTGCCGATCGAGCTGAAAAGCGCTCAGGTCGTCCCGCCATCTCCTCTTGGGTCTGCCTCTTTAATTACTGGTGATTATTAATTGAATAACAAAACATTAAAATAAGACTGAATTTTCGGGATCGACCGTGATTTATAAAAAAAGTTGCAGACTAAACAAACATCTCCCCCGTCTTTTCTTTTAACTTCGAAGCGATGTAACTTTTGTAATCTGACACGGATTTATTTACTTTTTCCACTTTGTCGCATATTTCTGCCAACATTTTCCCTTTTTTCCCAGTCATAATTCGTTGGTATGTTTTCTTCTTTATGCTGGCACATAATTTACTTCAATTATAGCATTCTTCTATTGTGTTACTTTGGATATTCACTGAATTTACTTGTATTATGTATAAGCACACGCGATAAAAATTAATTTAATTTGTAATTCATAAAAAAATCTAGCCATTTTTAGCCCCAGACGCAAAACCGCTATGTGTCTCTATGGCACTGTAGCTCTTAAACGGGTGGAGCGATTCGAATGCGATTTTTTTATTTGAAAGCAGGTTTTCAGCGATGGTTCTTAGACATGTTTTATCAAAATCGGTTGAGCCCTTTTTGAGATATTGAGCTTTAGAGCGACAAAGTATTATTTTGGCCAACTTGGCCCGTACAATAAATACCTTAAAGACTAATATACATACTAAACTCAAAACCAAAATACCAACAAACCAATATGTAGCATCTACTCAATATCACTAGCGTCTTCTAGATAAATCTAATGACGTATATTATCCCACTAATACTTGTAAGTTTGTTTGCTTGTTTGTTACCGTATCACGTTTAAACTGCTGAACCTTTTTAAATGAAACTTAGATAGGATAGTTTTTTATCATAATTCCCTAACAGCCAGTTTACCATAATCGTTTGAGCAGTTGTGTAGGTACAAGTATCATACATACCACGTGTTAAACACATAATCCTCCTTTTCGGCTTCGCTGCAGCTGGTTAAGAAGTTACAAGCCTGTAATAACTAAATGAATGTTTTCGCTGTGCCTGACAAAGACAGATAAAGACAAAGGAATGTTTAGTTATCATGTGTTTAACTGCTTCTTTGAAGAAGGAGGATAATGTAAGAAACTAGTATCATTAGAATAATAATGATTCTTACTTTATAGTGTAGTGTCCCTAAAACTAAGTCAAAAGTGAAAGTGATTTATTTGTGTGCGAGTGGTTATATAACCAACGCAAAAATTCAAATTCCTGACAAAGCTGATCAAGATTAAGTGAATTTTTTAATGTTTTCGATATATTGACAGCTCTACAAAACTAGGCGATTTGTTTGTGTTTTAAAACTATGAGAAACTAAGAATAATTAAGGTCTTTGCTTAATTTGGTAATCTATGAGCTGCTCTTGATTTAATTTAGACGTCAATTTTAGGGACAACCTGCCTATTATACTATTTTTTATTAATTAGCCTATATAGGTTTCCCACTGGTTTCCCCTTTCTTCTTCCACTCGTCTCTGGCTTCGGTAAACTGTTGCCAGTCCGGCTGAAACCGCTCCAAACCGTCCCACCACCTTCTCTTAGGCCTACCTCTGCTCCGGTGCCCGTCGCTTGGAATCCAATCAGTGGTGATTTTGGCCCAACGATCCCGATGCACCTGGCAGACATGTCCATATATAATACTGGGTGACCTTAGCCTCTGGACAAATACGAATACTACCGGCTTAGCAAGATATTTAAAACTAAACTGCAAAATATCATTACAATTAGTCCAATATTTACCGAAAAACTAACGATTTTCAATGTATCACTTTGGAGCAGCCTGTGTATTTGGATGAACTGATTTCATAGATTTTTTCTGGTATAAATAATTAAGGAAATAACTATTTTAAGATATTGCTAAGTATCAGTCTTATCCATAGTTTCATTATTTGTCCAGAGGCTAAGGTCACCTTGTATATTATATTAATTTAAAAGTTGAATAATGTGAATGTTTTGCCCCGATTAACCATAGGTATTATGTAACTAAATTATTTCATCGGCGACCCATTAAACATTGTATTCCACAGTAATTAAATTTACAGGAATAATAATCATGCTCATGTGAAATTTGTCGAACGCTTTATGCAATTAAGTAGGAATATGCGCTTGTCAACAAAAGCGACCAAATATGAGTTGGATTCGCGTGTTGAGGGTTGCGGATAAATTTGTAAATGTCTATGAATATCTAGTATTGGTATCTATGAACGCAGTGTGGGTTCATTTTAGATTGGTTCTTCTTCCTCTCTTCTTCTCAGCATATATTTGTCCACTGCTGGACATATGCCTCTTCCATGGATTTCCATGTTGACCTACATGCGGCAAATTTGGTCCAAGTTGGTCCTACTGTCTTACGGATATCAACCGCCTATATAGTTGGTGGTCTTCCTACGTTTCGGCTTCCAGTTCGGCGTCTCCAGTATAGAGTTAGATTGGTTACTGACACAGATTTTCTGAATTTTCTTAATCGTTATGCTATGGGCTAATGCAAGTATCCTGTAAGTTTTGATGTCTTGGCAATTTATTTAGAAACATTTTATTTATTGACTGTATCTTTTGATTAGGTTGATTTGACTTAGAAGTTGATTTTTTCACTGTTTTACAGGATAGCGGACTGGAGTTTTTGATAATAATTTCGGCTTGATATCTCGACGACTTCCTAATAAAAAGGGTCTTGACAGATGGTCAGAAAGATGGACAACAAAGTGACTCTATAAGGGTTACGTTTTGCTTTTAAGGTATGGAACCATAAAAATCTTTAAAAAAAAAAAATACGATAAATACCAAGAACATCTGAGACGGTGGGCGGCAAAAAGCCAAAATATTAAGACGTTATTTTCTCTTTTACTTAACTCGCGCTATACCAAAACTTTTCAAATTTATCGGGATATTATTACACATAAACGAATACAATGCCGTTCCTCAAATTTGTGAAACAGATATAATGAAAAAAGTTTACACTGGGCGGGACCTTTCTTTATTATGGTAACGATTCTCGGCTTTGTAAACACGTAAGTACCCGAATTCGTAATGCTGAATCGGATCTTATGTGGCTTTTCGCCCCCAGATTTTCCTGGGTACGCTTTTATGGCAATGGCGTTTTTCATTTCTTGTTAAGTGCGCTTCTTTCGTATCAGATAATGTAAGAGACGGTTGGATGTGACAAGTGACTTGTGGTTTTGACGCAATCTGTGGATTGAAATAATCAAGTAGAGTTGCAACGATTTGTTTCTCATTTTTTATTCAAGAATAACTTTTCCTACATTAAATGTACTCGTACTTCGTCTTCTTCTTGTCAGCCTTCTTCTACCAAATTCTTGGTGTAGGCCTCCTTCAACCTCTTCCACTCCGATCTATTTTAGGCAGTTAGAATTGCTGCCCGCGGTCTGTCCACTGGTCTTTTCTGTTCCCATGGTCTCCAATTCAGAACAACTACACCACGAATCGGTTTTTCGGCCAATATTTCTCGCTCATTGCCATTTGAGCTTCGCTATCATTCTACCAATATCAGCGACTTTACTTCGTTTCTTGAGCTATTGTTAGTTTTCCTATCCCTTCTTGTAACTCCAAGCAGTTTCCTCTACATGGCTCTTTGGAAAACTCGGAGCTTATGTGCCAAATTTTATTTCAGAACTAATAGGCAACACAAACAAAAACACACAACATGAAACCAAAATAAAGTAAATTAGACAAAGCAGCGAACTGTGCTCCAATAACCGTCTATAGACCACAGACGTCAATAAATGCACAATCTGTCATTTAATTTAAACTTTTTTGTTCATGACCATAAATCACTATGGATGAAGTGGCGCACAAGCTCATAGACATTAAATTATTAACACAGGTAACGGTCCAGTTAGGGCCTAACATTTAATACCAATCCGCACTGGGCCCGCGTGGGAACTATGGCCCAAGCCCTCTTGTTCTGAGAGGAGGCCTGTGTCTGTAGGTAGTTTATATTGATACATAGAAATATGATGAGGGTAGGTAAATAAAGCATGAGTCAGTCTTACACCGAGCTTGTAGTTTGATTCACGTATCCTTCCAATACTTCAACATGGCGCAGCCGTTAATAAACTAAAAGAACCAAAATATAACGAACTAATTTAGTGGAGTGATATACAGTTTGTGAAAACTTGTAGTGATTTACTTCTAAGGAGTTAGAGTAGTCTAGTGCTAGTGTGGTATAAAATATAGAAACAATGGAAGCCGTTCTACCGCCACCTTCTCCGTTCCATTTCATTAATAATTTGGAAAATGTTACATCCGGAAACCTATCAAAGGAGTGGCAGAAATGGAAAAATGCGTTTAGTATTTATTTTG
This sequence comes from Choristoneura rosaceana, assembly GCA_037349165.1. Taxonomy (NCBI): domain Eukaryota; kingdom Metazoa; phylum Arthropoda; class Insecta; order Lepidoptera; family Tortricidae; genus Choristoneura; species Choristoneura rosaceana. The sequence continues at coordinate 1,010,050 of JAZBNJ010000051.1, forward strand.
AGGCGTGCGAGCTAAAAAACAAAAGTGAAAGAGTACAAACGAACATTTTGTTGCACGTCATCGGTGAACAGTGCCGTGAAGTATTTTCACAATTTGACAGTAAAGATAAGATTGATACTGTTGATAAAGTCTTGAAGCAATTTGACTTATTTTTCTTACCAAAGAAAAACATTACTATAGAGCGTCATAAGTTTTTTATTCGCAGTCAAGAACAAGGCGAATCTGTAGAACAATACGCATTCGAATTGAAAAAATTGGCAAGTTCGTGCGAATTTAAAGACCTGATGGAAGATTTGATAAGGGATCGACTTATATGTGGAATACGGGAGGACGGTTTGCGGGAACGTCTGTTACGGGAGCCAGATTTGGATCTGAAGAAATTGTTGGATATATGTAATGTAGCACAGATTTCGAAATTGCAAGCGGGTGTTATCAAAAAAGAATCGAGTGAACATCAAGTTTATAATATTAGTATGGCGAATCAGCAAGATCAATATAATTTTGAGGAAGAGGGTAACGCGCGCTCGGTAGACTGGGTGTCGAGAGGAGGATTGCGTAATCACCGCGGCAGTCAGCGCGGCAGGGGTCGCGGCCGACCACTGTTGGGCGCGTCGCGCGCTGTTCCTGTGCGTCCCGTGCCACCGAGATTCAACGCCCAGTCGTCGGCGTCTCCAGCGAGAAGTGCTCAGTATCACCCAGTGCCAAGCCACAGGAATAGGCAGACTACTTGCCCAAGATGCGGGTTCACTCATCAGAGCGGGAGCTGTCCAGCAACCGGAAGGAGATGTTTGAGGTGTAACAATTACGACCACTTTTCCCGGATGTGCAATGTCTACGAAGTTATAGCAGATGAGTCAACCGACCAGGTAATTTACTATTTTTCTGAAACGTATAATGACTGGACCGTAGATTTGTTGATAAACGATTGTGAAATTAAATTTAAATTGGACACTGGGGCTGACGTCAACGTGTTACCGCGTTCATTTTTAGGAAGAATAGGTATTTTGGAGCAGGATTTAGGGCCGTCGTCCGTTCGCTTACGGAGCTATTCTGGTAATAATATAAAAGTAATTGGGCGTTGCAACTTAAAAGTAATGCATAAAGATCGTAAGTTCATTTTAGATTTTCTGGTAGCTGATGTAACTTCACCCCCTATTCTAGGCCGAGATTCATGTAGTGAGTTAAATGTTATCCAATTGGTACTGTCCGTAAGCAGCGATAATAAACACACTACGGAGAGTAAAATTTTTAGCGACTATTCGGACGTGTTTGAGGGAGTTGGTTGTATGCCAGGAGAGTATAAAATAGAAATAAATAAAAATATTAAGCCTGTGGTTCATGCGCCAAGAAAATTACCATTAGCATTAAGAGATAGTGTTAAAGCCAAATTGGATGAAATGATACGCGATGGAATTATTGCTAAAGTTGAGGGCCCGACGGATTGGGTGAACAGCATGACAGTTGCTAAGAAAACTAATGGCGACATAAGGATTTGCTTGGACCCGCGCGATTTAAATCAAGCCATTAGGCGTGAACATTTTAAACTGCCGACTTTAGAGGAAATCACTGCGGATTTAGGTGGGTCCAAATATTTCAGCACGTTAGATGCCAAGCACGGGTTTTGGCAACTAAAGTTACATGCAGACAGCTCCGACCTCTGCACTTTTAATACCAGTTTCGGCCGTTACAAGTTCTTACGCTTGCCATTTGGCATTACTTCGGCGTCAGAGGTCTTTCATAAAAAAATGTACGAGAATTTCGATGACTTACCAGGCGTGTGTCTGTTTGTTGATGATATACTCGTGTACGGTTCTACCAAGGAAGAACATGACCACAGACTTAGAATGGTTTTAGACAGGTGTAGGGATATAAATATAAAATTGAATAAAGATAAATGTAAATTTGGATTAACAGAAATTAAATATTTAGGTCATAAAATCACACAGAGGGGTATTTATCCTGATGATTCGCATACCTCAGCAATAAGAAACATGCCCCGTCCTATAAATGTTAAGGATTTGGAGAGATTCCTGGGTATGGTAAATTATGTAGGAAATTTTATTTCAAATTTGTCTAGCAAAAACCATGTACTTAGAGAGTTATTAAAAAAGGACATAGAATGGCATTGGAATACGGAACATGAAAAGGCATTCAACGACCTTAAAAAATGTTTGTTAAGCGTTCCTGTATTACAGTATTACAGTTTGACAAAGCCTGTAGTTATTTCTGTCGATGCTTGTAAAAATGGTCTTGGTGCATGTCTTCTACAGGATAATTTACCAGTTTGTTATGCGTCTAGGTCACTCACAAAAGCAGAGCAAAACTATGCCCAGATAGAAAAAGAGCTCTTGGCGTGTGTATATGCCTGCGAAAAATTCTATACCTATTTATACGGCCGTAGTGATATCACAATCGAGACTGACCACAAACCACTTGTTAGCATCATTTCTAAACCAATAGCGACCGCCCCCGCTAGATTGCAAAGAATGTTATTGCGCTTGCAACCATATTGTTTTAAATTAGTATACAAACCGGGGAAATATTTATTTATCGCTGATACCCTGTCGCGCGCCGTAGAACCGGTTAGCGGTCCGCCGACAGAGCCGCGCGATCAGCTGGAGGCGCGCGCGCAAGTATGTGCAGTGGCAGTCAGTAATCCGCTTGTAGACACACATTTTGTACGAATACAAAAGTTAACTCGAGAGGATCCAGAATTAATTTTATTAGCGAAGTATATTATGAATGGATGGCCAACACACAAGCAGGAGGTAGAAAATGAAGTAAGATCGTACTGGGGTTACCGGGATGAACTATCTTTTGCCTACGATATGCTGTGGAAGGGTAATAGAATCATTATTCCGTGTGCATTGCGCGGTGAAATGTTAAGGCGAGTACACATTGGCCATTTAGGTCTTGAAAAGTGTAAACTTCGCATTAGAGAAATCATGTTTTGGCCTAATATTAATACTCAACTGGAGGATCTAATTAACAATTGCCAGGCTTGTTTGACTTTTAAGAACCAAAATAGAAAGGAATCCCTTATTCCTCACGAGGTTCCAAACCGAGCTTGGTCAAAGATAGGTGTTGATGTTTTCCATTTTCACAATAGGAAGTATTTAATTGCTGTCGATTATTACAGTAAATATGTAGAAGTGATTGAATTAAATTCTTTAATATCCGATCACATCATTCAGCACTTAAAGATAATATTTAGCCGCCAAGGTATACCAGACATTGTTATGTCTGATAATGGACCTGAGTTCAGTTCTCAGAGTTTTCGAATTTTTTCTAAGGAATGGAATTTTCAACATGTGACTTCCTCCCCGCATTATGCTCAATCTAATGGCCAAACAGAACGAACAATACAAAATATTAAAAATATATTAAAAAAAACACACGTCGAAGGCACAGAATTTAGATTGGCTTTACTAGAGTATTTGAATACTCCTATAAGCAATAGGTTAGCTTCCCCATCCGAATTACTAAATAATCGCAAATTGAGAAGTATTGTACCGTGCTCACCGAAATTACTTCTACCAAAAATACAAAAATATGTAAAGTTGGAACTACAGTCACGTCAGGAAAAACAAAAAGAATATTATAATAAAGGTGCTCGTGATTTAAAACCGCTAGTTCCAGGTCAAAAGATTAAGATAAAAATTAATAAACGCTGGGCGAGTGGTACTGTGCTCTCAATGCGTGGAATACGTTCGTATGCAGTACAGTTGGAGGGTGGTGGTATTTTAATTAGAAACCGACGACATTTGTTAATAGACTCAGAACGACGTCCAGAGGGAGCAACACAAAAAAGCGCAGTGTGCGCACTACCTTACGATGACATAATTACCTCACAGCCTAACGCGCCGCCGCCGCAGCGGTCGAGCGCTAGCGCGCAGTGCGGGTTCGATTCCCCTGCAGCCCCCGTGTCCAACATCAGAACCACTAATAATTATGTTACTCGTTCCGGCAGGACAGTAATACCACCTGATCGTTGGGGATACTAAATCCGGACATCCAGTTGCCCACCGGTTCACGCCAAAAACGGAAACAAAAATTTATAGTTTACATAATTAACAAATCACAATCTCGTTATTCTTATTTGGTAATCGTATTTGGTCGGTCGACAGATTCTGCTGTCGTTGATGAAATGTTTTACACTTAAAATAATATGCATGTAATTTTTTTTAATAATATTTTGAATCTTATTTATGAAATGTAATTATTAATTAATTTAATTTGATTACTTGCTTTATAATTTTAATGTGATATTTTAAAATTAAATTAATAATTAATTTTAAGTTAAATCTTATGTACCTATATTCATAACTAATGTACGCAAATTAGGAAATTAGTTATAGGCATGTAATAAATAAAGTGCATAATTCATTATAAAAATATTTTAAAAGCATGTACAGAAATGAAATAATTAAAATTAAATGTAAACATTGTTTCACCACAATACGCACATACAAATTAGTGAGTAAGTAATGAATATAATATTATAATGTATATTTAAATCAATTATCTATTACCGTCTTGTTTTTTTTAAAAAAAAACAGATGATTGTATTGTTATCAAATTTGAAAAATAAACTTATTTTATAATTGTAACATATTTCATATACAATTTTAGATTTAGTTTTTTTTCTGTGTTAAAAGGATGATAGTATAGTGATATGTTATTTTATTTGTTTAAAAGGGAAATTGTAGGTAGTTTATATTGATACATAGAAATATGATGAGGGTAGGTAAATAAAGCATGAGTCAGTCTTACACCGAGCTTGTAGTTTGATTCACGTATCCTTCCAATACTTCAACAGTGTCCAGCAGTGGGATGTATATAGGCTTGGATGATGATGATGATTTAATACCAATTGCAACGTAAGCGCGTGAACATTATAACGAATTTGAAATTAAATTCGAACAAAATAAGCCCAAACATAGCACATTAAATTGAAATCGTGTTGAATCCCTAGAGCTTTTTCCCGTGCTGTAAGATCGATGAAGCCCGTTTGGGACTGCTTTATTGAATTAATCTCGATGTTACTGAAAACGTTTACAAATCTATTTTAATCAAATAATAGCTTTCGGTAGACGATTTAGCTACGCTACAGTTGATAATATTGATGCTAATTTTGTCAAGTAGTCAAGAAACAAGCAGCTATTTACAAGTAGTACACAGATGTTTACCAAGATGTGTACATGTGTTTTCACGGTTCTCTTTTGAAGATTCGTTCTCCAATACAAAATAGATCTATGTTTGGTTTGGATACGTATTTACCAAAATGTAAACAAAACAACGTCAATTGGTGTCTTAAATATTGAAATGCCCCATTAAACTATCTAAACATTTACATTTCTGTATTGAAATACTTAGTCTAATTTGTATTAGGTACTAACGATAGACACTACCACTGACTGCGTCCTTGGCATTGTCAGCTTCGCTCCCTCCCCCCCCCCCCCTTCTGCAGCATGTGCCCGACCAGCACGCCAGCATGCCAGTACCAAACTCATTTACCGACCTTGGGCTTCATGACAAGAAAATTAGTACGGACAATGGCTCATTTACTGACCACGGGTTTCATGACAAGCACATTAAGGTTGAGGGTTTTATTTGGCGGATTGTAACCAAGGTAGCCTGCATGTTACCACACTGTTTACGAGCAAGTGTGATGAAAACTGTTTAAAATCCTTGAATTTACCAAATCTGGCACCTGAGGTTTGTTTACATTTAGTTAAATACCTATCTAAACCAAGTATACCAGCTTTCACAATTAATCCATACACAACTATAATACGTGTCTTGTCCAGGCTGCACTTTGGGCTTCTTTTCTACCAAAAATGTGCATAAGCGTGTTGCGAGGAATGTGTTTTTAGGGTTCCGTAGCCAAAATGACGAAACGGAACCCTTATAGTCTCGCCATGTCTGTCTGTCCGTCCTCGGCTTTGCTCGGGGGCTATCAATGCTAGAAAGCTGTAATTTTCCATTTTTCATGAAAAAAACACATTCCATGCAACACATCTCTGGTGGAAACGAAGCCTTATCGTATCGACGCCTGTACAAATGTGTTATGTTAGTCTGGGCGATGTTATCAGGCATTTGCGCCTCGTTCCCGGTCACGTGCTTGTGCCGAAACTCCACAGTTTCCACACGTGATCCCCTGTAATTAATTTCTCCGAGATTGTAGGGAAACGTTATTTGTATGTGTATATTTTCTCGCTGCACAATTTACAGCTGATTTCCTACTGTAAGATGCGTACGAAACTATTCGTTAGATGTGATTATTACAAAAGCTATATCTACTTTTGACAGAGTGGTCGTGGCCGTGGTTGTCAAATGAAACTGTTGTGGATGAGGATCAGTAGTAGACGAAGATCAAAGTTCAACCTTTTTCATTTCACTGTGCACCTGTCTAATTACCGTACCGTTTTTTCCCGCACTAGTGACACGTTAATTAGACTTGAGTGCACAGATAAATGTAAATGGCAGTCATCCTTTTCAAGATGTACACTCAGTCTCAGTGCCGTGTTACTTTTGCATAAAAAAGGCGGTACGGTTATTAGAGAGATGCACAATACATTGAGAAAGACAGAGTCATTATTTTTATTAAATATTCATGCAAAATCTTTCGATGATTTGTTTTCTCGATTTAGTTTCTGCAACATTTTCAAAATGGCGCAGCCATGGGGGTAGCTAGTTGCTCTATTAGTATAACAACACCAAAATATAGATCGATTCGATTTGTGTAGCTATTTACATAGTTATAAAAGAAATACTTTTCTTCAGCTACAAAAAATTGCTTAACCGTAACTTTCGCTGTATTGGAAAAGGTAACGAGCTGTGAATAAATAAAATAGGAAGAAATTGTGGCCCCGGGCGGAAACACAGGCCTCATGAGACGAACTGAGCGGTAGACGAAACCTATTCCAACGGATCAGATTACATGAACATGCTATGAAAACTGATGCCTACTCATACGTGAGTCTTTTGAACTTAATTTTTTTTTTCAGTCTTTTAAAAGAAAAATGTTTTTGTTACATTTATATCAGTTGCATTGCAATTGAGTTTTATGTAAAAAGTTTACAAAGTGAAAAAGTTTTTTTTTTGCCAACCGATTTTTTTCGTTTCTTGCTTTCTCATCCAACTTACATTATATCTAAATTCAAGTCAAAATCTCTGGAAGTGGATTAAAATTAATATTAAAATTTAACTTCCAAGACTAGACCAAAATATGGCAAATTGTAGCACAAAGTACACCCTGGTAGGTAAGGGATTCATTTCTTCGACTGTACCAACTAACATTTCAAGTTAAATAAGAGCTTGTAGTAAAAGATTTCTGTCAAAAAAAACCTACTTGTTGTTGGCTGTCGTTGCATTCATCCAACTATACATTGGTATCAAGTTTCAAGTCGATGCCATTTCCTCTCAAAGTTCCGTCTCGCGGAGATGATACCTAAAAGATTCCACCATCAAATTATAGTACTGTCATCCAATTTACTTACGTATTTCAAATTTCAAATCGGATACCATAAAATGATCAAAAATCAAATTATGGTACTGTAATCCAAACTGTATGTATACAACTGTATGTAACTGTATGTATGTAAATGAGATTTCAAATCGGATACCATAAAGTAATCAAAAAATTTATAATTTTTTTTTAATTACGTCTAATCAAACTTACAATTATATAGGATTTTGGAACATGCAAGTTTAAGAAAAGCTTTTAGAAACTGAACTTTTATCGATCATTTCGTTATTTATCTTTGTGTCATTCTTTCAAGACTTCTTCTTATTAAGTTCCCGCGTTCAAGATAATATTCCGAAAGTGACAATACAATAATTCTATGGTAGGTACCTAAGCATTCTTCCATTACGCACGAAGCGGTTTGTCTCTTCTTACATTATGCGGACGGCTAAGGAGTGGAACTCTCTGCCGAGGTCAGTTTTTCCTAAACGTTATAACTTGAACATCTTTAAGGTCAAAGTGAAGAGACACCTTCTAGACAAACGTGTACCATCTTAGGCCTCATCTTCGCCTTCTATCAAGCAAGATTGAGGCCACACATAAGCCTACTTTTTATAAAAAAAGCAATAGGTGGCATTAACAAGGCCTTCATCCATCGTAAACCTGCGGCTTTATCCAGTCCATCTCATTGGTGGACGTCATAATTATTATGCTGCTCTTGCCGATCCGCGGTTTCTATTCCAGAACTTTTCAGGCCCAATGTGTTCTCTATACACGTAGCCACTTTAAAGAGCTCATTCGCTTGGCTATGTCGGTGACCTTTGCAGTAGTATTAGTGTACTAATTTCTATACAATACTTATAGCAGAATGAGTTCCTGTAACTTAATTGTAATCTGACAACCCTTGATAGTATTATTCTGTGCAAATAAAGAAGGTTGAAGTTTTTTTTAAGCATTTTGTTTGAAATATCGTGAAGCTAGAGAAGAAAACTTTTTAATCTTAGTATTCACAGTACGTTACGTTTTCCAATATAACCATAACTTCGACCACGCGCTACTTGGGGACAGTAACTTGGTTCCTACGCTTTGTTAAAAAGTTTAAAAAGTTATTAATACTTCGTCGTTATTTCATTATTTCAAAGGAACAGCTGCTACGCTTTCTTACCTGTAGTTTCGTATTTAGTAATGTAGGGCATTTGACGCAAATTTTGTATATCAAATGCTGTTTTACAGTTTCTTAATGGGGTAAGAAATTAATTCATGAGTTTTTTCATTTGGTTTCTTAATAATTAAGCAGTCTTGGTATAAGTTAATGCACGTAAAAAGAGCTCTGGGTGGCTAGTGGAGGGGATAGGTTTGCGCCTCTGTTAAGTGTCAAATAACAAGCCAATGGCGTATCCTACGCGCCTTCCCGCGTCCCCCACTGCTCCGCCGCTAATTTGGTCCATATTTCGCTCATTTCCCAAGTATATCGCCAGGAGCTCTTTTTACATGCGTAGATTTGTATCATTTTACTTAATTTCCATTGGCTAACATTACAGAATTTCAATTCAACTGCTGGTTCTACAGGTTTACGCGAGTTCAGCCGCGTGTTAAAGCTAATTAGTTATTTTTTGCTATTTAGACATTTAAAACAAAATAAAGTACCTTCGTCATAAGACAGTTCGCGTTTCTTTAACGTTTCATTAGTCTCGTGCGATTTCCTTGTCAAAACTTGCTTCAACACACTCCACGTCATTTTTCTTTCCAAAAATTAAAGCAATTCACGTTCTTTCGCAAGCGATCTTTTTGTCGAAAAGGTTTTTAACGAGAGACTAAGAACAGTAAAGTTACGGGGCAGAAGTTCAGCGGCACTTTCGGCAAGATTGTTTTTGACTCAAATTAAAAAGTTAGCGACAGACATCTCGAGGAATGTCGCTCTCATTATGTGAGTTGTTTTAGTTTTAATAGTCGTTAGCTATGGCGTCTGGCCGCAAATTCTGACCTACCTAATGTTTATTACCTTAAAATATTTGAACAGTAACTGGCGTAACTATGTGGCGTCCTGGTGAGTCTGTCTATAGCAGCTCCCGTGACATTTTTTGGTCGACAAAGAAACTAGGTGCCTTAAAACGGCGAGTACGGAAAAGGTATACCATACCTAGTTATACCACTGATAGCTAAGCTAAAAATAATTTTGTCTCTCTGTCTGCTTTTCGTATCTGTTCACAGTTCAATTGTCAAACAAATGATATTATCAAGGTAAAAGCTTCTAGGTACGAAGAGAAATAGAATAGCTACTAGTGAAAATAGCAAATATCTGCGAATAGCGATAAACGAATTTAGGGCAGACAAGGTCGTGGACATCGACAATTATTTATAAACTGGCATGTAGTAGTATTCTGGAACCATTAAATACATTTTGAACTAACGACTTAAAATAGATTTAGTTAAGCCTTGATATAAAAGTTTCGCCACAGATATCTACTTTGCATCTGTGCTGTATCCGTAATACTGTCAACTCTTAGAATTCATAAGTTTTACGTTCTTCTTTGTTAACCCTTAAATTGCCAATGTGCCACACGAGTCCAATCATTCAAGACTATCTTTTTGTATTTTTATTTAATGTAGAATTTTTTGGACTATAATGTAGTGATGAGGTATGAATCATGAATTTTTTTAAATTTAGTAAATTTAAGGGTTAAAAATTTGAGGAAACTGCATCGTGTACCCTTTCATAAATCAATTTCACGATAATTTCGTTAACGCGATATTTGCAGCGAAAAGGTTTAACCTTACTTAAATATTTCGATGCAAAAATCTGTAGCTATGTTACTGAGTAAAATGCAAAGGAAAGTGAATTTTTTTGTTACGTCCGTAATTCCGTGGTAGTCACGCGATTGCGTGCTGACCGCCGCACGACACGCAAATGTCGCCACTAAAACAAAACTACTTACTTACTTACTCTAACTGGCATAAAAATCGGGTATTATTACGTAAAATGTCGAAGAAACTTAGCCTTGGCTCGGCCAACTTTAAACTAGCATATTATTAGTTATTACTTTGATCGTGTTTAAGGAAGGAAGGGGGAGTCAGTAATTTTGTTTTTGTTTCAGAAGAGCGCAAGTTCTTTAAGTTTAACTATATCAAGTGAAGATTTTACGTTAGATATTTCAACAAACTTGTGCGTAAACAGTGCCATAACATGCAGGATAAGCGGGCTGTAATGCCCTAAATAAAATCCATGGGATTTTTCTATTCATAAAATCACTAAGTAATTTTGTCAAGCTTTCGCAGTAGATCACGACTACGAAAAAAACTAGATTTGGTTTTTCTATCTGTAAAACAAACTAAAACTTATTCTTATGCCAAGAAGAAATTCAGGCGCCCTAAATAAATACAATAAAAAAATAATTAAGGAAACGAAAGGTAATAAATTAAAAACAAGAAGAGACAAGTCTGAGGATTTTCGGGATATAAAATAAATAACGTGGGCCGTTAGCGAAATAAGCAAGCTCGGGTCTCGACAACGGCCGGCTTTGCTCGTAAATCGAGCACTGGACGATACCCGCAGTAAAAATATCGTAAACTTGGAAAACTTTAATAACGATATCGTACAATGTAAATTTTAAATTTGATTATTCCACAACTTGGACGTTAAACTTGTTTTGAGTGCCTCCGCGAACGACCCTACGGATTCATGACGATCTGATACCTGCTTAACATACGACATAATAACAGCCACGTCACGTCAAGTAATGGGGAGACTTTTGGAATACAATGCATGCGGATAATGTACTATTATACCGATGAAATTTCGAACGTGATATAAAATTTGTGTTTCAACATCAATTGACGCTGGACAATAGGTATAATGTATTAACACTTGTTCAAATTATTCTGATAGAATTTGCGGTTTCCATTGTGAAATTAAATCACAAACTCAATGTTCCTGACTTATAATCGTGAGTTGAACCATTTAACTATGTAATTACATAAATTATGTTTCACGAGGGCTTAAGTCGCATTACCGGCTAATGGACAGAAAACGAGAATATTTGTCGACCACAGATAAAAAAATCTTGAAACTTTTATGCATAATAATAGTCCCGTGAAAATAGTGAACCGAGTGAAAGTGAGATCGACATACACATACACACAATATTACAAAGTTCAAAGTGGAAGAAACACACTGTCATTCACAAACTTTCACGGTTATAGTATAAAAAAATAGATGTATACTTCCCATTTTATTGTACTTATCCTTAATTTGAGCTTATACTCCACCGCTATTGTGAAGAGACTTGTCGCTCTAGATGCATTCACGTTCAGCGCTTCGATCAGCTCATACATTTTTATTAAGTTTTAAGAACGAACTGGACTGTAGGACGTATAACACAGTGTGACAAAGGTTAAGCCAGTCTAAGACGACTCAGTAGTACAATAGCCCTTTAGGCTGGGATAACATCGTGTTCCGGTACTGTGAGGCTACTCACGGGCGCACTAAAACCGCCCGGTTCTATATAGCGCGCCGTCGCTTTCTAAAGCAATACTTAGAAAGACAGCGCATCAAACGCGCCTACGTGGAAAACGGTGAAAAAAAAGATGGCGCCCTTAAGAGAAGTTTCCCTGCCGGCCGCACGGCCGCGTTAGGTAATCGTTTGGGATATTGTTGTCTTTATCGCTCGTGACATAAGCGCTCGCAGCCGTCCCCCCCATGCACATCCCTCCCGCTTCTCCGTTTCCCGCTAATGTATATCGAGATAGCTGTAGGCTTTTCAAGATTTGGCCAGTTGAATTTTGCGTTTCGTTGTCCTCATATTATACGAAAAGTATAGCACAGAAATCAATGATATTTTACAATCAAGATCTTCATTATATTTTCTATGCCAGTGGTTTTTTCGATTTTTGTAAAAATGCTACAAGTCTGTAATTCTCGTGCAAAGTTGATTTTTTGTCGACTTTTGAGCTCCTGTAATTCTGATATTACACATTTATATGAAAATCTGCAAAAACACAGGAATAGATAATTACGTCTAGTCTATACTTACAAAATTTCATCTACTTCTGTTGCCTAGGTTTCAAATGAGACCGGGACTACGTTTGTATGGAGAATGGAACGAAGAGACTTCTCTTAAACCGCACTGGCTAGGTAGGTACCCGCATAGTGCATAAGTAGCCTTTCTCCTGCGAACCGTGCCGTATCATCGCACGGTGGCCGTGCCGTGTCCCACAAAGGGCAGCTTCGTCATCAATGGGGCTGGAATGAAATGGCATTGATGTATCAATCGCTTTTGTTAAGTATTTAGGTGGCACAAGCTTACTAGATACAAGGCGTAGTGCTACTAATGTTGCCAATATCTTGTGTTACTGTTAATCGAGTGTGTAAATTGTGTTGAATAAATAAGATTGTGACGTGATACGGAGGTACATTTCTTACATAACCTTACTTAAACAGCTATATTACATGGGTGCGCATTATTTCACAAAACTTTTTAAGTCCTATTATTGGAAGTCCGAAATGTTTTCTCATTTTACATCATAATCATCACTTTTCGTAATTTTTTTTAACACTACCGATCGAAACTCATAATCATCGGAATACATAAGACCACTATTCATACACCTTGTTGATACTAATATTGTGTTTTTTTTTTATATAGCAGCAGAAATAACTGCCACTTAGGATGCGCCCTTATCGGGTGATTGGGAGCGGTGATGTTAAAAACGGACAATGTGATTTGTCCATTTAAGAAGAAGAAGAAAATACATTTATTCACAACACAAGACACAACAATGGCATTAAGTACAAATAAAATAAATAAATAAATAAAATGTAAATTTGAAATTTTTGTTTCTAAATTTCGCGATTTTCATTCATATTTTTTATTATTTAATGTAGGTATCTTCAACGCGCATTTGACGTGCGTTTTCGAAATGCGCGTTGACACTGCGTTTTTATTTTCATAGAGAAAGCATACCACTCGCTTGCGTATCGCGTTTGAATCGATACAAACGCGCCTCGACGGCGCTTTTTAAAAACATAGCGTATAAAGGTCCTTGATTACATGTCTTTAAAATTACCTCCACGTTTCGACTACATTACAGTGGGACGTGTATATAAGATGAGCGAGTAATAGCGGTGAGGTAGGTCCTTTACCAAATTGTATGGAATGCTGGATAAATGATACAAACCCAATTTACATTGAATAAAACATTTGTTTCTAATTCTAATGTTTCCTGAATCTAGATTGTTCATATCAGCCGTTAGGACGTCCACTGTCGGACATAGGCCTCCCTCATAGATCTTCAGTTCCTTCAGTTGGATGGGGCATGCATCTATCTAGACCCGCAGCTTTAACCGGTTATCCGTCCATCTCAACGGTGGACGTCCTACGCTGCGCTAGCCGATTCGCGATATGTTACGTTTATTTAAATCAACATCAAAACAGCTTTAATGTTAAATGTAAACAAAACAAAGATTTATAATTTCCGTCTAATGATTGAGCACAGATTCAAATAATAAACGTTCCCCGAATTACACTGACCATGACAATGAGACAGCGTTATTTGTTTGACAAACAATCCTTCAGTAATTGTTTTCCGCTGTTCTAATCATTTTCTATTGCCGTCTAGCTCTTGTCACTGGGATGGAGCGAGTAAAAGAATCCTATACAAATTACTGAACAATTGCTTACAGGGTCTTACAAAATCTCCATAAAGGGTCTGCCGCAGGCGAAGTTTTAGGAACAGTTTTTGGTGGTGTTCCAGACTACGTTAACACTGTTGGATACGGGCCTCGTGATGGCCAGGGAATACGGCGGCGTTAGATCATTAAATACAAAAATGTTGTCAGTGTGGCCGAAGCGTTTTTTGGATTTAGCAATTCAGTTGCGGATTCATCATCTCAGCCTATATACGTCCCACTGCTGGGCACAGGCCTCCTCTCGGAATGAGAGGGCTTGGACCATAGTTCCCACGCGGGCCCAGTGCGGATTGGGAACTTCACACGCACCATTGAATTGCTTCGCAGGTTTGTGCAGGTTTCCTCACGATGTTTTCCTTCACCGCAAAGCTCGTGGTAAATTGCGCACATGAATTTCGAAAAACTCAGAGGTGCGAGCCGGGATTTGAACCCACGACCCTCTGCTTGAGAGGCGATAGGTCAAACCACTAGGCCACCACGGCTACTACACGGCTACTACAGTTGCGGATTATTATACTCCAAAGAAAAAATAATTTACTACACAATAAGATAATTATTGATGACTAGCTTTTGCCCGCGGCTCCGCCCGCGTGGTGTTCGGTTATCGCGCGCTGTTCCCTCGGGAACTGTGCATTTTTCCGGGATAAAAAGTGGCCTATGTCACTCTCGGGCCCATAAACTATCTCTATGCCAAAAATCACGTCGATCCGTCGCTTAGTTACGGCGTGAAAGACGGACAAACACACTTTCGCATTTATAATTATTATAAGTATGGATTTATATATAGGTAAGCTCACTTAATTCCAAACTTAGTACTTGAAGTGATTGTTTTTACAAAGAGTGACTTATTAGATCCATTACTGTCCATTTACCAGAATTCAGATTCATTATGGATGCGTATAATCACGTATAATAATATCATAATTCTACTGTATTAGGAAACGATAACAAGCTATAATATATCATGCTGCCCATTGAAATGATACCGATTTATAACTGGTACCTATAAGTGGTATAATGGGTGTCTAGACAGCTAACATAGATACTAGATACATACATACATTCTAACCTTATATACGACTTTGGAGTAGGCGACAGCAGTATATTATAACACAAAAAGTTTTCAGTAAATAAAAATAGGGATAAAAGGCCATATTAGCCCAGTGTTTTCACCTATGACCTCTTAAGAAAAAGATCGTGATTTCAAATCTGTGCTCACACCTCTGAGCTTTTCAAAATTTATGTGCGATATTATATTTTTTTTACTGAGCAAAAAAAAAACGGTCTCCAGATAGAATTCTAGGTATCATGATCTTGATTTAGTTTTTATTTTATTATATCATTTTTGTATTTTCGCCTTCCGTGAAGCCGCCAAGCGGTCACAACGGAAGACCAGCGTTGGCCTGCTCGGCCAACACTATGCTGAGTTGGAGCCGTCTCGCGACTTCGCGAAACCTGTTTTTATTAATTTTTTGTCATGCCTACTTGTAATTATGTATTATAAAACTGTTTTTGCGAATAGCGAATAAATTATTCTTATTCTTATAATTGAGGGACTCTACATGAAAGAGACGTCATCGCCAGCGTTAACGTCGAACGGCACTCGATATACTTAACTTACCCAATGTAACGTTATAATAAAATATTACTTCAAACAATAAATGAACATGTTCATGTTGTTCTTTCTTATAAAATTACTGTTCCGTCCGGGCACGTACGGGCGCAATTTTGTTTAGTTTTTATAAGTCAGCAGTATTGTTTGTGAAGAATGTTATGGGAGCAGGATCGGGCCGCGTGACCGAGAGGGTAAATCCGCGCAATCCACTACCTCGGCACAGGGAAGTCCATTATGATATCGCTTCCCTTGTACTACTCCATTTCTTTTATTCGGAACGAGGGTCTTTCTTTAATAATGCTGCGTGTGTTAAACAACGTAGCCGTCCTTATGAAATTGTAACGCCTCAATTTTAACTTAAATATGAGCTACTGTACAGCGGCGATCTTAAAATGAAACAACGTTCTTAACAATGAAAGTGCTTTTTATTCTTTATCCTTTATTACAATGGAATTATAACCTTTTTTTTACGATTACAGATTCAACGGCACGCTCTCAAGGCTCGGATAATGAGAATTTGAGGTGAGTTGGTAAATTAAGACGTCTATCATCCATCACGTTGTGTGCCCACGTCTACGGGATATAAAAAGGCCTTAATGGACATTTAATGTAGCATTTTTTCTTTTATGTGGTTGCTGTGTTTGTGCACGTATGGTTACGTCGATAGCGAAACCATCCGGTACGAAATAGGCCCCTACGTATATATAATTATATAGGTATCTCTTACTGCACGGATGTCCCACTAATATTACCAATCCGGAAGTTTGTGTTCATTTATATGTTACTCTTTTAGGCTAAAACGACGGGAGAGATTTCAATAAAAGGTAGGTAGGGCACAGTTTGGTTTATCGGTGATACTTGGTAATTTGGTGATACTGCTCTATTATCTTACACAGAAAAATCCCACTTTGAGGAAATGCAAGGAATAAAATCCATAAAAGCTTGCAGTTTTGATGTCTACAATCGGATTGACAGCGATTTGATTGTTTGCATTTCACTATTGTGATCTCAACGTAAGATAATAACGGAGTATCACCGTAAAATACAAAGTATCACCGATACGTCAAGGTTTGCCCTGCAAGTCTATGTAGATGTAGCTTATGTATTATTCTGATATTTTCATGGAATCCGTATCTTAATCAATAAATATTTTATTTTCAATAAACAATTTCAATTTCAATTTCAATCTAGAAACATAAAATTTTGCATGATGTAATTTTTTTAGGCATTTGTTTTAGGTAGGCGTAATTTTAGGGTTTTCCCATGGAAATTTAGTTAAATTCCGTCAATTCGACTGCGACCTTAATGAAGTCGCGAGACTAGTTCCATAACGTAACAAAGGTAACGTAACGATACAGTAACAAAAGTAACAATAAACACGTATCACTATCGTGTTTCACGTAAAACTGTTTATGGATGACATAATTTTAACGCGTGCGTAAAGTCTACAAAAAATAATGGTCATTTTGCACAAGGGGTTTGTTCACGAGGCTTTCGAAAGAATCATTATTTATTTAGTGTAAACCAGGTATACTCTGTTTCTACGTCAAGTATATTTTGTCCGATGCACTTTTTTATATAAATTTGCTCATAGTACAAATGAATTTTCAAAGCACGGGCTATTAGTGGTAAATAAAATAAGAGCTTGTATTATGTTTTAGAATGACATTGA
Source organism: Choristoneura rosaceana (assembly GCA_037349165.1). Taxonomy (NCBI): domain Eukaryota; kingdom Metazoa; phylum Arthropoda; class Insecta; order Lepidoptera; family Tortricidae; genus Choristoneura; species Choristoneura rosaceana. Next base: position 1,027,490 of record JAZBNJ010000051.1, read on the forward strand.
AGAAACAAGCGAAAGTTTGCCCCTAGTACCTATTGTACGTTTTTTCGCCTGCCGTAAAAACAGAATTATGAAAGTATTGATTTCACTTTTGTGAAAATGTCAATGTAAATCTACCAAGGAATTATATGGCTTAAATTATTCTACCTACTTAAGGTACCTAATTAACTTCCTTCGCTGTATTAAATACTCCGTATTCACCGAATGAACTAGAACTCATGTATAAAAATTAATCAAGCTAGAATTTATGTATATGTTGTGGCCTAAGTGATAAATCGGTCATTTTTCATAACACCCGGGCATTATGAAGAATGACCAATATGAGATAGCAATTTTTTCTGACTGACGCACGGAACTGTGCTAAAATATCGAGCTTCTCTAAAATCAAGGTACCTATGCGAAACAAAAGCCGAATTTAAATCAGAAAATTTCAATATATATAATCTTAATTAAAAATTAGAAAAATAATTTAGCCAAATAACTCGCCCCTTGCCATTACCGGCGCAAAAGTGCCAAGTGGTTAAAAATTCAAATAAATAAAAAGATAACCAATTTAAACGAATATCTGAATGGTTCTTAAGTAAGATTACACGAATAGAAAACTAAATTATGTGCCTTCGGGTTCCATCAAAATGTTTAGTTAGACGGAAAGATCAGAACTTTTTATAGTACTTAAGTATATTAGGTAGGATCTGTGCTTATGTATTTCGTGTACTAGTGTTGGGAAGATATTGAGCAGGCTATAAGCTTTGCTATTTATTGTAAAGTTTGTACTATTTCCACTAAAACGATGGTTTTATTTCTTTATAAAACCGTGCCCTTCTTACCTGCGCACTTCTACCACTTTAAAAGTACAAAAGTGGTATCTACCTATATTAGTTTCTAAAATGAATCAACCCACATATGAAACACTACAATTTTAAATATGGACAACTGGCGTCCATGATAAATTACTAAATTGCTACCTCCGAATAATCTACACGAAATTTCAAACTACTACGAAAAATCTAAGTAACATTAAAAAACTTAATAGTAAAAAATAAAATAAAACTTCTCATTCTTGTGTGTAATTTCTGCAAAAAGAAGCAGAGTTTCTAGGAAACACAGAGGCTTCCCCTAATGAAATGTAGCTTGTATCTTTCCACGGATAGCATGTCATAAAGGTAGTATGGCGGATCATTGGTGTTAAAGTGGGTGTAGTGTGCGTGTTACGTGCGTGTGTGGGTGGGCACGTGTGTTACCGGAAGGTGGATTACGTGTTGCGTAATTTCCTTGTTGCCCTGATTTTTTTGTACGTATCTGTAGTTTTTTAGTACAGTTGTATTACTTTTTTTACATTATAATTATTTGATGTTTTAAATTTACAGCGCGCTGACTGTAATGCTGTAAATATTTATTGGTTTATAAATAGATTTATAAATTATAAACGTTGCAAGTGAAATTAAGATAAGACTTTAGATAGAAAGAAGGAGAGAAGAGATTTGTTCACTCTCACAAGAGATACACAAATGCAACACAATTTATAAATTACGGGGGAGTTCTTAACGGTTTAGCCAGTGTCCGATTCACAACCGCAATGATACATACTATCTTACTACCTATCCATACTATCGTACTTAATAATATTGTTGTCTTGTGTAGTGTTGTGAATAAATGTATTTCTTTCTTTCTTTAAACCCGCACATTATTTTTAAACAACGCCAGATTTGATAGGCATTTTTTACTAACCTATAATAATATAAAACCTTATTATAACCTACTCGTATAATCGTTTCCTATTAATAAACAAAGTTGGAGTTGTTGCACGCTGCCATTTGTTAATTTGAAGCATAACAATGCAAAATTTCCATTACTAAATACCTATGTCATTTACCGAAATGATCACTGAATTAACATAACTAACTGTCAAAAAAGGAAAGTGAACATGATCAATAAATTAGTTGAGTTAAGCAATACTTAATATACCTACATTGCATGAAATCATGAAGACGAATGCATGAAGACGTTGTTATAGGCGCGCCGAAATGAAGCGTAGGTATGAAACGCGTCAATTGTTGTCTGACATGCTGACGTGACCTTAAAGAAAAGGACACCCGTATGCTTTCTATAACGAGAGATAACAGGATATCAAAATCAAATGACACATTTCGCATACAAAACTATCATTTGATTGCGATCGCGAGCGCCAGAAAGGTTAGGCAACACGGCCTCAGAATTGAGTAGATGATTTAGTTTGACTGACATACATATCGTAACATAACCGAACATAATCGCCCGACCGACATAATGATATGCCTTGTTGAAGCTATACTAAGGGTACCAGGATATATGTGAAGAATGCCGGTGAAATGACGTCCGGAATATGCGCTCCAGTCACGCTAGCGGAGTTCTCCACCCGCACACACAGTTCATAAAGCACAGAAGGTGCATTCACACAGTTAATTTGTATCCCTTTTTATCTGACAACCCGAAGAATTTTAGAGCTGGTCACGACTTTAAATAATTTCCGAGAGTTGAACTTTAAGTTAATTGTAGTTAACAGAATCTAGACCACGAGACTTATTTTTTCTTTTTAGTTTTGACAGTCGGATTTTTTTAACAGTATTGTAATAGCTAGTTCTAGTAACCTTAAGCTGATGATAAGTTTGAGCATTCGCTTGTAACATAACATCGAGTATACGCTATTTTTAGGCTTCCGTAGTCAACTAGGAACCCTTATAGTTTCGCCATGCCTCTCCATCTGTCTGTGTCTGTTTGACCGCAGCTATGCTCAGAGACCGCTATTACTAGAAAGCTGTAATTTAGCATAAATATACATATCTGTTACGTCGATAAAGTGGTAAAATAAAACACAACAAAAAAAATTTTTTAGGCTACCTCCCAGAGACCTAAAGTGCGAGTCATTTTTTTTTCTCGACTAACCCTATAGTATAATGTGGGGTATTGTTAGATAGGTATTTTAAAACCATTGGGGGGTTGCCTTAACGATTTTTCAATTCAGTAATCTGTTTGCAAAATATTCAACTCTAAAGTGCAGATTTTCATTAAAGTCGAGTGTCCCACCCATCTAAAATCTAAACTGTTGTGTATAGAATTTACAAGAAAAATTATAACGGATAAGATTGCTTGAGAATTAGAAGTAGTTTAAGAGAACAGCCTAAGTCATAAAATATACCTAAACTTGAAAGATTCCGTACACAATACGAAATCCTTAGAAAAATATTACTTGATTTTTTGTAATGGTTACGGAACCCTGTCTTGGGAATGTCCGGCACGCTCGTGGCCGGTTCTTTAATTTCTCAACTGATCAACAAATAGAGCCAAACAAAGCCAAACATTGCTACGAACATTCACACGATCCGTACAGAGAACGGTCTAGTAAATACTCGTCAAAAATTTTGTTCGGTCTAGTAATTGCTCGGTAAAAATGTTGTTTGGTCTAGTAAATGCTTACTTAAACGCTCCTGTTTATTTTATGAGCTTTTACCATTGATGTAATATTTGCTTGAACGCCCATTATAAGTTTATCAGCACCTTTAGATACATAAATAATTTGCTCTACGTAATCGTTGCGTCCATTTTAATCCATCGTTAGAGTCATTTATAGAATAGTTTTTTAGGGTCACCGTCAACGAAAGCGTAGGACTATCCATATAAATATAATGTAGATATTTATAGATAATCCATTATTTCTACTACTGTGTAATTTAAATTAAATGCGAATGACGGTGCTAAATACGCGTACTCTTTAATTTTTCCCCTTCGGTATTTTTTAAAGTATAATTAAAATTTCCCAAAATCACCGCACTTCGAGTTGTCCTGAACGTCCTAAGAGGCTTAAAAAGCTCTCCCGCTATCATGAATTTTATCACCAGAATATGGAATAACTCAATACTTGTGTTACATTATCGCGTAGGTATTCAAATGTGTAGATTTATGCGTTCGGATAAAAAGAATAAGTCCTCTTGGTTAGACCGGATGAACTGATGTAACTTTTTGTTTCTTTTAATCTTCATTGTGTCAGTCAGAGTAATGTCGTGTGTGTAATAGTAGATTGTACAATAAAAGCATACAATGAACCGTTTTACCCCAGACGTTCATATAGCCACCCGAGCCGGTACGGCGAGGGTGAATAGACACGTTGAGGGGAAAATGGATTTAGTGCTTGAGTTTTACACTCTACTTTTCACTTTGCGAGGAAATGGAATAGCAACAGTGTGAAAATAATTTTTGACTTACTTACTATTTTCATGCATTACTATGTAATTATAAATTATATTAAGTATAAATTTATTTTTAGTTCCATATTAATGGAATATTATTATAAAGTATTTGTAAAAATTTCTTTGTTTGTGGCCTTTGGCTGTTTACACCCGATTGCCTTGGTTTTAAATGAAGATTTTACTTTATGCACTAGAGCATGAAAAGTTATTTTATGTCGCCTAGATCCCGCATAAACACGAACTTTACGAGCATGAGAAATGAAAAACTATTTAGTTGTTGCCCAAAACTTTGTCGACGAAGAATACATTTATCGTGCACCTGCGTGTTCTGTAAAATTTTCTGGGATATCTCATATCATTGTGATAGATGGCGTATTTTACACGTTACAAGTTATTCTATGTTTATGGGTCTCCAGCAATCTCTGGACCAAATTTTATCACCATCAATTGAACACTTTAAGCATGAACTACACCAAAGAAGCAAACGCACTGACATTAAGATTTATCATATTAGGTTAGGAGGTCTCGACAATCAAATATGCAAAAAAGTAGGTCTTAGGCTATTTATAGTAATTATTCATAGTTAAATTTCCGTTTAAATATCTGTCGTTTAGGTCTAATAGTAAATTAGCAAATTATGACAATTTATGTTGACAATTTTTTGTTCTTGTTAATATTGCCGAGGAACACAACAAAAGGGCAAATTGTTAATCAAATTGCTTCGTATGTGGTGTCGATAGCCTAGTGCTGAGTAAACCAGCAAATTTTATGCTATTTAAACTTGAAGCTAACCAAAATTATACGTCATGCCAGCCTTTGCTAGGCTCTTTGATCGATTCCGAGTTCATAAGTCATCACAATCGTTGTGCGGGCGTTATGATACAATGTAACTTCTGTTACACTATGTTGTGTTACGTGTCAGTGACAAGCAAAATTTACGCGTATCCAGGTGTAAACAGGTGGTCATATTATTCCCTTTCATCTTTATGTCTTTATCATAAGCAATTTGCGAAAATTGTTAGAATTTATTTATGTGTTCTAGGTCACGGTGTGTTTTCCTAACGTTACTTGAAAACCCCTGGCCTGGTATAGAGTGGGGGTATTGAATGTACCTAAAGCTGGCCATCAGTACAGTCTATGGACTGTCATATTTTGTATAGTGAACAGCCTTGTCACTGTCTCCTATGAGGTTTTCTCGGAGCTTTGTCAAGTTTTTAGATATGCTTTTAATAAACTTATTTACATTATATTATTCGTAGTTTCCTGACCTTCTATGAGTGTACATAAAGTCGAAAATAATTGTACTGAAAACCTAAATAGCTGGCGGTTTACGAAGTAATTGAAATGCGGAAAATATTGAATTGTATTATAGTTACGACGAAAATAAGTGGCTAAGGCGTGCCGGGTCCGCACATGGGTGCAATTTAATTTTAACGTTTCACTAAAAGAGGCGTAATAAAAAGGCGCTTACATTTTCCTTGGAGGCTTGAAAGGTCGAAGTGTGAAAGCGTGGTCGTAAATAATTGGGACATTTAACCTCGGGATGTATTCAAAGGGAAATTTACCCCATAAATGAAGGTAGTCGGTGCTTTTGTGTACAAAATGGCGGTAAATTAGTATGCTTTAGCGGAAGGAGAACAGTCCGTATTTATTTTTGGATATGAGTATTTTTATCTGTTTGGGGCTGCATTTTTACCCCGTTAGTTTCTTATAACAATTACGGGTTTGGAATGAATCACACCTCATGTTCATAAAATGTTATAAATCTGTCATAAGCAAATTCGTGTTTTTCTATGTCTGATGACAGCATTCCTATTGTGAATTACTTACTACTATAACGGTAATCAACGTCAAACGAGCCGTCAAATTTCCGGTAACGTAAATTTCAGTTTGCATAAAAATTTTAACTTGTTTAATATTGTTAATTGGTTTAATTATCGTTAAGCCGGGTATCTACTGAGTGAGCAGCATCGCGAGGCAAGTCCATGACGCACGTTTTAGCTCGATACAGAGATCAAAATTCCACCGAAAAATTCTGACTCGCGAGGTAGCTCGTTTCGGTAGCGACCCAGCTTAATAGTAACTTGGTGGTACCCTCACTACAAGTGACATACAAAGATAATTGAATATTTAGATAGCGGAAGCTTAAAATATTAATTTACTTCAAGTACTTATTGTAACGACAACAATAAAAAAAAATCTTTTGAATTTTTATTGTACCATTTTGTTGCCACAGTTTACATATATATTCGTGCAAAATTACACCTTTCTAGTATTGATTGGCCCTGAGCAAAGCCGTCCGCGATAGACAGACAGATAGACAGACATGGCGGAACTATAAGGGTTCAGTTTTTGCCATTTTGGCTACGGAACCCTAATAAAAACCGTCTTTCAATCAGCCCCCACATGTTTACGAATCAATAACGTTTTCTTTCACACCCGTTCCCATTGATTCGTCAAACTACATAACTTTCACTACAACATTTCGATTGTGCCGACATTTTACATCAAAGCGAAATGGAAATCGGAAAAACATTGTAAATTCGCAATAAAACTCCTACCTTTTCCGGGAACAATTTATAAAGCTGTGTTTGTGAAGGTTAAATAAAGTTAAGATCGTAAATACCATGTGATCAGAGCAAACATTGCTGTGTGCGTGGCTGTTAAAGCTAGCAGACTAATTGGAATCCACGTATTGGGGAGAACGCATCGTTAGGCAATGTCCATATGCCGGTACACGGATTTATGAATAATTTTCCGTACGATTGAAATTGATTCATTATATCCGCTTACCGGCTTCATTATTGTGCTCGCGTTCTGGAGAGCCGCCATTCAGTTTGTTTGATAATATTTGGAAATGTTTTTTCTCGGCTTTAAAGAAAGTGCCATATTTACGGGCCGTCTTACCAGGCACCCTTGTAGTGAAATCTAAGCTTGAATCTTTTACGTGCACGCTTTAATGAATTATACCTGTAGATTCACAATCGTGCGCCCAAATATGTCCGAGCCAAATGAGCGCCACTTTGGTAATCACTGGCCTAAAATCACTGGTTCATCACCGGGATAGGTTAGGTCGATAGGTTGGTCGATAGGTCGGTCGGTAGGTCGATAGTAGGTAGATAGGTTGGTAGAATGCTCGCCTGCCACTTTGGTAAAACTGGCCTTCTTTTTTCTCAGTACGTTGTTGTCAAGTGTCAAGCGTTGGTGTCAAGCGAAATTCGCCCGTAATAGAGTAAACACTAGGTTCAAATTTCGTCTCGTATTATTTTAATTATTTTGTGTGAGATGATTTTATTTGTCACGCAAACAAATCAATAGTTCTGACATTCTTTGAAGGGGATTTTGTTCGGCAATGTGCGTCCTGGTTTAAATGTCATTGCGTGCACGCCTAAAAGTTACAATGTCTTGTCAGTTTCTAACCTACCAATTCTTCCTAGGAGCCTTTTTAGTGTAACTGATGTGTTGATCGGCCCGTCTGACGTTTATCAAGCACACAGGTTTTAAAGCCAAGATTTTTTATTCGAAAATCCCTTATATCAAAACTAACTCCACACTTTGTACATGGGCCAATCAACTTTTTTACCGACACTAATCTGTCCGCGACATTTTTCAAACAATTGCAGACTTTTGTAAGTAAACATGTTTTTTCTGTAATTTAATAGATGGTGTACATGAATACATGCTATCCTACGTAAATTCAACCTATTAAACCGTGAAATATCTTGTTGGAAGTATGATTTTTCGGTAACGCCAGAGACAATTTTGGTAACGCAGGAGACGCCCAAAGTGTCTGTAAAATAGTTGATTGACCCACATTTTTCTTAGAAAGATAGGACTCCGCTGACATTGAATTTAGATACGGCCGTTCAAAGTGCATATTTTTACATACCTAAAAATTTGTACAGAACCCTTGGTGCACGAGCCCGACTCACACGTCACATTCCATCCGTACCACATTCTAGGCGTAAAATGTGTACGGAAATGCCGCTACTGTAAACATTGTCCTTAAAGCGACAACATCAATTACAATGTATCTTATTCTTCTGCCATCACAATTATTTTTTTGATAGAATAGAAGCTTACCCATTTTTTTCCATTAAATTGGTCAAATGAAAAGTGAAGATGAGGCCGAAAAGTTGTAGGTATCTTGTTGATTCAGCAACACTTTCTTCACTCTAGCCTCCGACTAGCGAAGGTTGGCAGTCAGTTCTGAATATTTCTCCCTGTCTCTCGCGAGGTGAAATAGATGGGCACCACTTGCCATTCCCGTCCACTTCCGAAGATTCCACAGCGAAGACTTCTTGCGTTAGCCTACTAGTCTTTTACCAGCGACTTTACCCATCATAATGAGCTGCAGAAGACATTATCTATCATGTCGCAACAATGTCCTAGACACGCCACTTTTCTTTGACGGATGATATTCCAAAGACATCGTTTGTCGGTTACACTTACCCTAGCCTTAAAGGGCCTAGAGAAATACAGAATATGGGAATGACACAAGCTAACCAGCTTTTTCGTTTGTCCACAGGAAGGCCAAAGACATGGGAATGACGTTTAGCGGAGAAGACTTTAAGCGCGGCGCGGGGTGAGCAGCTGGCGCGCGGCATGTGGGTGCTGCTGATGCTGGCTCTGGCGTCGGCCGCCGGCGCCGAGTGCCCGCGCCACTGCGAGTGCAAGTGGCGCAGCGGCAAGGAGTCGGCGCTCTGCGCCCGCGCCGGCCTCGCCGCCGTGCCCCCGCGCCTCGACCCCACCACACAACTCCTAGATCTCTCCGAAAACAGACTACAAGTGCTACAGAATGACGCGTTCGCATCAGCTAACCTTCTCAACCTACAACGACTTTACCTCTCCGCTTGCAACGTTAAAACTATAAGGCAACATGCTTTCCGAGCCCTAGTCAACTTGGTTGAACTGGATCTATCCCGCAACCGAATAGAAGTTGTACCGTCACATGCATTCGATTCGATATCCGAGCTCCGTGAGCTGAGGCTGACCAAAAATTTCATCACTAAAGTCAAAGACGACGCTTTTGCAGCAGTACCACATTTAGTAAGGCTAAGCCTTAGCGAAAACAAAATAGCCGAAATAGAGCCTCGCGCATTCACAGGGCTGGAAGGTTCGCTGGAATATTTGGAGCTGGATAAAAATAAATTGCAAATTCTTCATGTCGCAGTTTTAGCACCACTACGGTCATTGAAGGGTTTAGAGCTCGCCAACAATCCATGGGAATGCTCGTGTGCACTAAGACCATTGCGGGATTGGATGATAAAAAAGAATGTTCCCGCGACCGTTGTTCCAGACTGTGCTTTACCTCCCCGGCTTATGTCTCATTCTTGGGACCGTCTTGATTTGGAAGACTTCGCTTGTCCGCCAGAAGTCAGTGCAGTATCTAATAACTTTAAAAGTGTTGAAGGTGACGAAGTGACATTAGTGTGTCGTGTGGGTGGTGTTCCGGCCCCGCGGGTTCGGTGGGTGCGCGCTGGCCGCCTCCTTGCCAATTCGAGTTCTAATAATGTAAATTCAGGTAGATCTTTTATATTACGTAGTGAAGGGAAGACAAGTAATTTAACAATTAAATCAGCTGAGCTGCAAGATACCGGCTCATACACGTGTAATGCGGAGAACCGTGCAGGAAAAGCGGAAGCTGTTCTAAGTTTGACTATAGAAAAGAAAGCGCAAGGTAGAAATTTTGGTGGTCGTGCTCTAATGGCCGGTATGGCAGTGTCTGCGGTGATAGTATTAAGTTCATGTTTAGTAGGACTGTGTGCGTACGAGACTCGTAAAAAAAGACAGTTAGATAGGTGGAACGAACAGATAGTGACAACAAATCGTCGCGATGATAATTATGAGAAGATTGAAGCTAACATGAAGGGTGCTGTTGAAGTTCCGCGTGTACTGCCTTCGGACAACGGTCGTAAGCGTGGTGATTATAGAAACGTGCCATCTCATGATCCAGAAGACGATTGTGCAGGGTATCTTCGCGAGGAGGTGCGGGAAGACAGAGACCCGATGACGCTTTCATTCGAGTCGGGGTGGCGGAGAGCTGAATTCGATAACCCAGTTAGCAGAAATGGAATTCTAGAGCGAGATTTACACATACCACGGATGAAGGATTACAGTAAAAGGTAAAAAATATATCTTGTTTTTACTGAACATGCAAGCAAGTAATTTAAATATGTAAGAGATTTAAAATCTAATTCATTAATATTTTGTCTTATTTTGAAATCCTTGTATCTTCTAAAATTTTAACTGTTATTTTGTAAGTAGTACAAAGAAGCAATTCACATATTTAAATTACACTTGGCATACATTGAAAAATTTAGTAGTGAGATGAAAGCTTGGAAGTGGTGTAGGTGTAGGTGCACGCTTACTGGTGAAGACACAAAAAAATACAAATACAAGTATCTTTATTTTGCGTAAAAATCAAAACGTTATCACAGGGCAAAACGTTAAACGTTACATTTTACTTTCTGTTTACAGGGGGTTTTGTGTGAGTTTATTTCTTGTTAATGGATGCCTTTCGCAAGGTCTAAAATTTTTGGTCGAAATTGTTTGGTATAATATTATATGGCATACGAGTACGTACTTCTTTTTTGGCTAAAGATTTTCTTGCATACACATTTTTTCCTAAGGCAATTTTATTACTAAAATGCTAAAAATCCATGATATCGTTAGATATAATTATTATTTAGTCTAATATTCAATGTCCTAAAAAGTGAATGAAAAGAGTGAATATTTGATATTCGGACAGACGAAACAGTAAACGGGGACGGGGGGGTGAAGCCCCTCACAAGGGGTGCAATAAAGAAAAGCCAGGTAACATGATTGCTCAAGTATAGGTTAGGTTAGTATTGTGTCAAGACGCAAAGCACTTTAACTAGACGGAATAGGAGCTCCGCGGTTTTTCGTCCAAAAAATATTGTGAAAAACAATTTCGACCAAACAATTATCGACATTTCAATCATTCGACAAAACGTTGTTATGCAAAAAAAGTAACGAAAAAATTTTATGCATAACAATTTAAGACCAGAAGATATAGACCCGTTATAATTATTTTTTGTTTCTGAGTGTGAGAGGTTTCAAAATTTCCAAACCATTGAGCTGAAATTTGGTATATGTAGGTATGTAGCTTCGGTGACGCTACAATCCGGCATTGATTCGAAACTTGGTACAGATATGTAGTTTGGATGTCAATGCGTGTACCTAAAACAAAAATACCTTCAAGATCTTGTTTTATTTTGTTTCAGAGCTGACGAAACTCCAGAATCGGTGGCGAGTTCTACTTCAACGGGAGTATTGAGCACCCACGCAGAGCATTCAGCAAGCAATAGATTCAACAATAACCCTCGCGTGCGTCCACGCCTGCGGCACGAACGCCTTGACAACGACCTGTCTGGCAGCGACAGCGAAAAAAATTACCCCGACCTCATAGAAATGAGCGCATTAGGGACATCCTCATACCTTAGAAGCGAAATGAAACACGACCCTTACTACTTCTACACAATCCCCAGAAGAAAAGACGGCGAGAGTCGGAGTCCTCTTCTCAGCAGTCGAAGGAACAGTTCCGGTGGAGATTCTGGAACTTTCTTCGATCGGGTGTACGATAAAAATCAGCCGAGAAATGTTGGGCGACGCTCAAATAGTTTCCTCGACTTATCTTCAGGCGGTAATCGATTACGACGCAACCCTAGCCTTCCCTCGTCACCTGCAAGAGAGCAGCCCACGGTGCCGTCCGCCACCCCCCTTCTAGATCTTTCCGGACTTCGAGATTACACGCGCATGGAACAGCCTATGGAAGACTTTGACTTCCGTGCGTCGCAGCTCGAGAAATTTTTAGAAGAGTATCGTACTTTACGTGAACAGTTGTCTAGAATGAAAGAGACGAGGGAGAATTTACAGAGAAATAGAGCAGTAGACAATGAGGAGTTGAGGTCGATTTTAAAAGGCAAACCTAGTGTGGCTGTGACCGAAATGTCTTCTGGGGCTTTGGCGGATGCAGCGTCGCCTCTGGCGCTGAGTCCTCCAGAGTACAAGCCTCACCAGCCTCGCCCTGAATGGCTCACGACTTTACTTTATCGCAATTAGGTCTCATTCAACTTGTAAATAAGTAGCATTAATATTTGAACTGATGTTAGATGATAAGTGATTAAATGTTTGTAAAACATTCTTTGAACGTTGAAATAAAACATTTAAGGAAACTGTTTTCTATTATTTCCCTTCACGTAATTATTTGTAACTATTGAAGCAGATTTCATTTTTGGAATAAGTTCCCTACCTCTACCTAAATATTTATGGAACGTCGAATATCGCCGTTCATAATTTTCACGTTCCCGTCATATTCAATTCAATAAATCATAGAAAATACTAGTAATTATCAGGAAATAGGTAAATTAATAGCCACTACATATTACGAGGCTTGGATTTACTAATTATGACGGGGTAGTGATAGTTTTCCTTAGAAATTATTTAAAAGGGAGAATAGTAGATTAAGTATAGTAATTTTTTATTCGGCTCAATATCCTTACTCGTACTATAAACAAACCAAATAAGTCAGTATTACTGAAAAATCACGAATAATATGCAATTATTATATTATTATTTATAAATTTCGTTGTCGCCACTCTGGAGTTCCCTTATTTTCTAGATAGGTAAGAAGAAGTTCCTGTTTAGCTAACAAAATGAAACTTTCTAGGTATAAAGTTAAGACTTATAAATTGAAAAATGTTATGGAAATAAATGTAAACTGGTATTTTATAATCACGTCTTTTCTAATCGCCATTATGTTTTGCTAACAGGGATCCAATAATATTTTAACTTTGACAATGTTTTTTTTTTGTGATAGGTGGTTTTTTGGTAAATACTTTGCCAATACAGTGGATTAATCATAGTGGATAATAATATATTTTCGAAGCCATAACTGTAGTAATTATAATAAATAATATGCGTAAAGTCAGTAATTACATAAAATTTACTTGTTGATGAAGCAATGGATCCCCACAATCCATTCGTGTGTGAAATTGAGTATAATAGTAAATGGATTACACATTTCCAATAATCACGTTACGTATTTCAGATACGTGGATGGATGGAGTCCATTATCAAAATATTTACTAACTCATGCTTCAAATTCCATAAATGAGGTGATATTGTTCATTTAATTACTGGTTTTACGTTTAAAGTGTTTTGTTTTCGAAAAATTATTGTATCAAAATGTTTTTCTGATATTGACAAGTAGATAGGTACTTCAAAGTTGTGACAAAAATTTTAACAAAAAAAATCCAAATATTATGATCTTGTACAGTGGTGTTGACTCAAATTAGTCTGTATTTTGACTACAATTATACGGGACGGTAAGTGAAGATCTTAGGAAGAGGGGGAGATTAGAGGGAGATAAGAAGAAGGGAGTGAGAGAGGCATGTGCTTGATTGCAAATTCACCTTAGATTTGAACACGACCAGAAGAGTGATAACGTTATGTCAGCAGGTGGGTCATGAGTTTCCCACTAACATTACTGCAAAAGTTTTTTTTTACGAAAGGACTGCTGCGGTTTGCCTCAGATGGCTTTCAGCTTACCAGAGAGAGGGCGATGCAAGACGAGCAAGGAAACCCTGAAAGTTTGTCTGTGTGTTTGTTATTCCTTTACGCTAAAATGGCTAGATAGATTTTCACGAAATTTGGTATGTAGGTAGATGAACGTCTAATATAACACATAGGCTAGTTTTTATCCTGGTATCCATGTAAAACATCGTATAATCTTTACCACTGAGTCTACAGGGATGAAATTGTGCACGCGTGTTCATTTATAGAAAACAAATTTTGAATTATGGTTTTTGGGAATTCCCATGGGAAATAAAGGTTTATGCAAGCGAAGCCACGGGTATAGGTTAGCTTTCTATGAATTTAACACTAAACAAAATATTAGGGATCAATAAACTGTTACCAATTTCACTGAATCAGGCAAAGCTCTATTCGTATATGCTATAAGTACTATTTCGTATACTATTCGTATTAGGGGCTGTTTCACTATCCATTGATTAGTGTTAACTGACGGTTAAATATGATACCGTCACCGTCTGTTCGTACAAAACAAATAGAGACGGCATCACATTTAACCGCCAGTTAACACTAATCAATAGATGGTGAAACAGCCCCTTAATAAAAAAAATATCAATAGTCCAAAATAAACTAAAAATATACCTGCAGGTCATATAGCACGGAGAGCAGATGGCCGTTGGGGCATAAAAAAAATGGAGATTGCGAATCGGCAAGCGCAGCCTAGGACGTTCGCTAACGAGATAGACGGATGACCTGTTTAAAGCGCAGATTCACAGTAGATGGATTACTTTCAATCGAAGTAATTGGAGGTCTATAGGAGACGCCTATGTCCGACAGTGGACATCCCACGGCTGAAATGATGATGATGATTGATGATGCACCTCTCTAGACTTTCTACCCTGCCCTGGGGATTGGACCCGGGATCTCTACCTTTATAACCACTAAGCTATCTAATTATCATAATATTATAATGTGTTTTGGCCATGTTGTTAACAGCGTAGAGACTTAAGCCGCATTCACATTTATCTCTCTCTCTCTCTCTCTCTCTCTCTTTGTGTTTAATGCTTAAATGCGACACAACACATGCTGTAACAAGACATTGCATCAGATAAATGTGAACTTATCTATATAAAATGTATGGACACTGATACTGTTTTGTTGCGTCACGTCACAACACTAAATACTTAAATGTGAATGCGGCTTCAAACTTTAAAGGCAAAGGCAACCACGTGTCTGCGGCGAATGTTGTTTGCGCTATATTTAAGCCAGTAAAACCAGCCGGCCAGTCGCAAGCTCCAGACACAGGTTATCAACTTATCAGGCACGTAAGTCCCGAACGAAACCCTCCTATAATTGCATCTACAATAATGCTGGGCAACTTTTCTGCCCCACCTGCGATAGAGTTTTTAAGAGTAAGTTTGGCTTTGCCAGCCACATCAGAGCTCACGCTCGTAATTAAGTAGCTAGGTTCCCCGTTGCCGATGACGGCATGGATACTTAGGTAATTATAGAAATAAAACTTACGATTTACAATCGTTTCACCAAAAAATTCGGAGTAGGGTTCTAGCAATGGCACGCAGAGCAACAACAGCAGAGCAGAGTTACAAGCAGAGGTTCGTGTGCTTCTGACTTCCAACCAATATTTACTGGTGAGTACGAGGTTTCCAATCCCTACAATGAAAACTACAGGCCGAGCAGTCTCTTTTTGAGAGGTCTTTGCAACATTAAAGAACTACAGATGAGTTGTCAGCCTAGAGGAATTAGAATATCTCACGTACGAAAAATTTGCTCAGTTTAGGAACATTATACAGCATAATATTATGAATTCGGATGCAAAGGGACTGAATGTACAGTTTAAAAATATTAATTTTCAATCTTAAACTCGCAGTTTTTGGAAATAAAAACCAGGCAGCTATTCTACTGTTACGAAGTTTATCTGCATTCGAAACATTCAAAAAAGTTTACTAACATCCAGCGTTGCGGCAAGCCGCGGCACCAAACTGAGTATGGTCCTTAACTATCCACGCTTTTAGGCACTTTAGTTCAATATTGTCAGTATGAAGGGGAATTTTTCATCTGATATATTGTTTTCTTTTGTGTTTATTTAATTATTTTCCATTTGCTGATTTTAACGATCTTATCTATTCTAAATTATCTTTATGTTTTTTTTCTCTCATCATTTAATTTTATTTGTTTGCCTCAGACATCGTTTGCTTAAGAAGTGTGGTCAGTTTATCCACATTTTATCCAATAGATTAATAATATTTTAAAGCCAAACCTAGATAACTGACACAATTTTTTTGAATTCTAATCTATTTCAGTGTCATTAAACACTAAAACATCTGCAAACGAAGTCACCAGCCAGCGACCATAAACCACACTCGAAATTGAAACTCCCCGCACCCATAACTCCTTTCTTTTAATTTAACTAACCATTACAATCACGCCGTCCACTCCTCCCGCAGAATCGTAAAACTAAAGTAGTGTAGCTTTAATTTGCGGACCAATAGACACTGGGAGAGTTCGCAATTACAGCTGTCCGAGCGAATTGTGTTCGACAATAAAAGCGATACTTTTATTGTGGCTGTAAATTCCGGACTGTTGTCGGTGCGATGTCGTTGCGTGGCCGTCTGCGCTTTCTTTTAAAGGGCTTTGGGGTTATAAACAGATTTAAAAGGTTCTGTTGAATGTGGTCCGTGTTAAAATTTAGAGATGTTCTTCATAATCGTGCTTTGAATTTGCACGATTTTCACTTACAAATAACATCTCACCGAGGGCTTAGTCACAAAAATTTAGTGCTAAAAATTACGAGTAGCTGGAGGTTTAGACAATGCCACTGGTAAACGCTGTCTACCTTGAGATTACAGCCCATGCCATGTGGTGGAAATTAAAAGGTAATTTTAATGAAATGTCATCCATATACACTCACGTTAACTAATCAACATACGACTTCATAGAAGTATGTGTATAGTGGAGCCATTTACATGCAGGTGATTGTTGCGCGTTAAACAGAGTTCACTCCGCTCACATTAGAAGAGCACTACGATAAGGAACATGGTGAAACAATACTATTATTATGAAAAAATGACTTTCTGCCAAGTTTCTTGCTGCGAATTCTTCTTGGCAATGACGGTCTTTCCGAAAGCGCTGGTAGTTTAAAAAAATTACGTGTAAAAGTGCCCATTGCGGCCCATTGTGCCTATTTACTGAATAAATGATTTGAACTTTGAATTTGAATCGACTTTCTTGTTTCATAAGTCCCAAAAAATCTTCTTTAGTTGAAAAAACCTCACAATGTCGCCAAACAAGTCTTACGCCTGGCGCTCACCCTAAAAAGTTATTTTACAATTTTTTACACAGTAAAAATACGTTTGGTCTGCGATCGTTACATCGCGGCAGGGGACTCTTAACTCGATTTATTGTTATTGTCCACCAAATCCAGCAGACGTGTCTGCACAAATAAATTACTTACGAATATTTCTGAGGCCGTTCGTCACCCGACCTTTGTGCGAGTTTGGCAGGGCAATGACACAATATGATCTGAATTCTGATCGTTCGGAAAAAATGCAGTAATAAAACATTGTTCGGTTTTCTCTATGACATGTTTCAAATGAAGCACGACGTTTAAAAATTGTAATCAATTACTGTTTGTTTCGTTTTGTTTTTTGCAATCGAGAGGGTTGGTTGAATTTCCTCGAAACTAGAGACATTTAAGTATCATAAGTAGCTGTAATGAATTGCAAAACTTATCATCATCAATGAGTGAGACATTACTGATAACTTGGAGCTGGTTCCCATTTGTCAGATGTCGGGCCCGGATTTTAATCGGACGTTCCAGTGGCTGTAAATTTTATATGAAGATATTCACACTTGTCAGACATCGATTTTCTATAGAAATGAGCGACATCCTATACGAAACGGATCCGACACCCGACAAGTGGAAACGGGCTATCGGTAGTGACAGTGTTCTCTTCTTATTATTTTCTATTGTGTGACAAAAGCTTGCTACTGTTTTAGCCGTATTCGCAACGCACTAATCCTTCATTTATATTTACTGTAATACTATGCCGGTTTTGTTCAATTTTTCTTTTGTTCCCTATCTGTCACAAAGTTGCTAAAAACAGCCCTGTATAATATCGTTTTAGATATTGCACCTATTTATAATTATTGTTGACCAGTGTTGTTATTCAAAAAATACCTAGTGCTGATAAAAAAGGCAAATAATTTAGCTACAGTTACTTTACATTTTTTTGGGTATGGTTTAAAACAAATATAAATATCCAGCTAGCCTTAACTGTTTTTATGTTAGTGTCGTATGGCTGGACCCAGCTGAAACTCAGCACTGTGGCCAATTATGGCGCTGCACATCGCTAAACTGATTGCTCTTTAGATTTCTTGCAGCCAGTTACATTTAAGTACTTCTTTAATCTTTCTGTATGTTTCTTTTCATTTGGGAATCACTTCTGTTTCTAAATGTGTGTTTGAATAAAATATATAGGGACTAGATAATAGAAAATGCTACTAAAACTTAACCTGTTATTAAAAATTTTGAATTGTTGGCCTTTGGCCGAGATCCTGTCCAAAAAAAGCTGAATCCTTGAGATTACAATTAATATTAAATCAAATATCAAATATCATGGGACAATCGACAGTGATTGATTTAGTCGCACTATGGGTATGTACCAGGCAAATCATTAACATACTTAAATAGATAAATACATATCGTCACTACTTTGAAAAAATCTCGCATCTCAAATCAATACGTTAGCAAAATTGACTCTTGAAATAATGTTCATAAAGTTCACTCAGTAAAAAATAATCATTTTGAGATACGGGCTTTTTTCAAAGTAGCGACGATATTAATCGATACTTTCCCGGATAACTCGAGTCTTAAATCGAGTTTAACTCGACATGACATGACAATGTGTGGTAGGTAAATACATACGTAAATATATTACATGAAAATATATCAATTTTATTTTTTTAATTTAGGTTGTTTAGTACTTCTTGAACTTAACCTTATCTATCTTTTGCAGAATTAATTTTCTCTAGAAAGCCATTCTTTGTAATCTTGATAGATTTTTCTTCATTTCAAGTAAAATCTATCTAAAGATATTTAAAACATTTTTAAGAGACTAAAAGAAACCACTTTTTAAAAGATTTTGATGTTTCTAATTCAGATTCTCGTTAGAAAACAATATGAGACCATTGAACTCTATAACATTTAAGTACTTTCAAGAAAGCTACATTCGTTTTTCGTTGCATCCGATATTCGAAACTAAAATAGATGAAATTTACTGAAGTTTCCGCAAACTTCAAAAAACCTTCGAGACAAGGGTATTAGGGGTTTCTATTTTCAGACACAGCGTCTATTATGTTTCAAACTAGCTTTTTGCTAGCATTACAGTTTCTCGAATTTTCTAGTGAATTCTAAAGTAAAGAGGTTTCTGGTTTAATCTTTGGAATTGCTGATCTAAAGACAAACCTTGTTACTATAATGTTAGTTTGAACTTAGCTAGACACGCTACCATGTGTCTAGATCAGTAAAACAATTACCTATTTATTATTTGATACAGCACGTCTAATAAAGCAGGCATTCGACAACCGGAAAGCAATGTTTAGAAAATCTGACCAAAATTTTTGGTCCCGGGATTCCTGGGTGGGCATATATTTGTATGAATAATATGAATGTTTGTTTTTGGGACTTGGACGTTTAATATGACATGTATTTATCTATAAAAAAAGCAAGGTCATTACGATTTTACTTGTTAATTAATGCGACGTCACTATGACGTTTATTGTGAAAGAGTTCCATGGTGGCTAATGAATGAAAGTCCTTGACCGTACAAGTTATGCTTTAGTTTGGGACAATGGGTCAATTGGTGTCATTTGTCTCGTGATATTTTATCAGTATTATTCTCCTTTGGCAAAGCGTGTCTCTTTGAATCCAAGCCCTATATTATGAGGTGCAAAATTCGAACTTCTTATCTTGCCATCCCTCTGACGCTAATATTATTTAATACAAGAGTGAGAGGGACGGTACGATACGAACTTCGATTTTCAAATTTCGTTGTCCCTGATGCAGGGACAAAAGAACTGTTCGGTGGCTTTCAAAATAAGCTACAAAACTTTATAATCTGAATGACTTCTGTGTTATACATATTGGTGACAAAAAAAAGTATGTTTTAATAAGACTCTCGCGTGAAACGTTCAGGCACAGATTTTAATGTTATTCACACCCTATGGGTCTTTTTTGTGTTTCTGTATCCGAATGATAACAAAAGAGGTCCTTTACTGTCACTGCACTGTGTCCGTCTGTCTGTATAATGCGGTTGCAATAATTATTGTCTTCAATCTTTCTACTCCAATTTTGTACCGTTTGACACTTACTCGTAGGTAGGTAGAAATGGTAAAGTCCGTGCAAGGGTTATAAAGCGCGTAGAGTATGGCGGGAGATCATACGGAGAGCTGTATGCCTCTACCACCGACGCGGACGCCTCCATGTGACCACGACCGCTCTGCCAAGAGCGACAGGACAAAGAAGAAGAGGGTTATAAGAAAGCCCATTTGTTTCCCCTATTTTGTGACAAAAGATTTGATGAACTGAGGGAATTACAGTCACCATCATTAATATTTGCCACAGCGGAGCGTACAAAAATATCTGGCACGTCCTTCCGGCCCTAGAAATAAAGTAGTATCAGATATTTATGCACGATTTTTGTGTCAGGTATTGGTGGTGGTATTGGTACTGTACTACGCCGATAATTACGAAAATAACGAAACGAAAGCTCAAAATAATTTGAAAAACTCTACAAGTGAAACACAATTATATTCCATTGACCCAACCTTGTCAAAAGCAAAATACCTCAACGAATCATGAAAAGGTTTTAACGAAACGCAAAACGGGCGTTGCCCCGCAGAATGCGCTTATTTCGCAAAATGGAGAGTCGCGACGAGCGCTTAAGAATGAAAAATAAAGTGCAATTTGCAAGTCCCCGGAAATCTGGATAATGCAAGCGAGACTTAGAAGTTTCCCTTTGAAATCAAAACATCTTTTCTTCTTTGGAACGGCTATGAAAAATAAAAGCGCGTTTAAACCAACTGCTCAAATAACTTTCTTGCTATGGGGGAACTGGAAACGAGAAGTGTTGATTTTCGCAAGAATGTCTTCGAGTGTATATTTGTTTCAAAATATCGCATTGCTTTGCAGGTTTGTGCAGGATTCCTTTGAATTCAAAGCTTTGAATGGTATCATTCACTGTGAAGGACGTGACAGACGTCAAATGTAATTTCACACATTTGGATTTGAAAAACGGGTGCCCGCCCTTTACTTTTAAAATTTACTAAGTATATCACAAACGTGAAAATAACTTTGTCTGTCTGAACCGAATCATGTGAAATGAAATCACGAAATGTGGTATATACTTAGTTAAATACCCTGGGAAGTACATGCAAAATTTTCCCGGTAGTTATCCCCTAAGTAAAAGAAGGAATGTGCAATAATGTGGGTTAACTTCGGTATTTTTGAAATTAGAGTAAAACCGAAGATAAGTACTTCAAATATTAAAAATAATCAATTACTTGTATTAGCGGTTTTTGTAAAATCACACCGAAAAAGGCTGAAAATTTTGAATGTTAGGTACTTTTGTATAAGTCATTACCGATTACTCTAATCCATGAAAGAGATGAAGAACCCCACCGAAAATTAAAATTCGCGCGAGCAAAAACTAGTGTGTCATACACGCTCATCATGTCATCATTTCTCACTCACTTTGAGAAAATGTTTATTGTTTATTTGGACACAAACGGTACAATTTAGCTTATATACATAAATCATACTTATTTCTGGAATGCCAAGTTAACTGAATATCATTTTGAAATTTATCATAGTCTCGCTGAAGCATAGTAATTATTTATTTAAGCTCATGCGCTGAATGCAGCGGATTTCATGCTTTTTGAATTTTGCGCAAGTCAACAATTTGTCGGAATTGCTGTATAATGACCGTAGTATGTTAATGTACCCATTCATTTTCACCTCACTAGCTCGAAAATGCTTTCTTTATCCTTCGAAATCTGCGTGGAAAGTAGCTTTTTATCCTCTAGGCTGGAAAGAGTTTTTGAAATTCGAACGTTATCGTGAAAGGCTGCCCCCTTGAAAATACATCGACCGCTTACTTTCAGAACCTCGTATCTGGCCACAAAATTGCTATAGAATCATCTTTATGCTAAGTACAATACTTTAGTGTTCACAAAGTAAGTTCGTCATGCATTTTTTTGTTGAAGCAGGTACCTAATATTTAAATCTGTTAATTAGTCTGTTATTTTATTCTTATTACTAAACATTTATTTTGTAATTTTACTTTTAATTTTAAGTACACTTCGATACTTATGCCACGCAATCCTCTTCAAAATAGTATCTGTATGTACGTACCCACTGTAATACCGTTATATCGATTTGGATTGTAAATACTATTATACCTTTATAATACTAATAATGTTTGATAAGTGGATAATAAAACTGACTTATTAAAAACTACTTGCACAGTTTTTCTTCCATTTGCCATTTTCTCGCTGTAGTGAGGTGAAAAATTGTGTGTTTCGCTCGGCTGTAAAGTTTTTTAGCGTCTCTTGCCTTTGAAACCCTCGACTGCGCTCAGGATTCTTCATTTGAACCACTCGCTTCGCTCGTGGTTCAATCCTAGAATCCTTCGCTTGCTCGGGTTTCAATATATGCACTCGCGTCAAACAGTCACTTTCCAGCCTTGCATAACAAATAACTATTATATGTTCATGATTTTATACGTAAAATGCATTCTTATCTATGCTCACAAAACTATCGATGAACTTAACGCCGTATTATGTATATAATATATAATGCATGTAAGTATTGGACGCACGAGTGCCTGCGACTGAATTCGAATTCAGCATTTCTTTCTAGCCTCATGCTATACCGTTTAACAGAAAGAAACGGGGTTCTTTTCTTCGATGTCTTATCAGCATGGTAGAGATTACAATTGTCACCTTCTATATTGTATATATATATTTCTATCTTACTGTCGAAATTCATAACTCTATTAAAAAAAAAAACTGTGTCTTTTAAAGGAAAAAAAAAGTGAAAGACACACTTAAGCGTCACAATAGCTTCACCCTTATTCATAACTTCGCTGTACGAGTAGAACATTTTCAAATCAACGCAAATGAATCTTTTTAAGCGACTGATTCTGACAGCGTCGGAATAATGGCTGTACGTTACATTGGGCAGATATAATTAGTAATATGTGCATTAAAACCTCCTGCACATATCAAAAACATACTGGCTGAATGAACATTCCGCTTTCTCCCGCACGGCGGCGCCACCAGTCAGTTGCGCAAATTTGACAGCTCGAAATGAATGCCGGCCGGCGCGCGCTCTTTTAAATTATTCATAAAAACTCTGAAAGTGCTGTGATTGTGTCTTAAATGTGTCCCAAGGACTGAGGAAAAGAGCCAGAACAAACTGTAAGTGAAACCTATATCTTGCCCAATTCGGTTTTGCTAATTATTTTCAATATTCAAATGTCGTAGTTCAAACATTTTGGTCCTTCGAGCCGGATCCTCAGTTTGCAAACTAAATACACATTCATACACATAAAACACACATTTCACGCAGTTTTAAGGTAACAGGCTTATTTCTAATCTAAGTTATTTACCTAGAATAATACGTATAAAATAAACGTTTTCAATTTTCGTTCTTTGCAACGCGTCGCGCGCGTCTTTTGTTTTTTAATTCGAAATGGACGAAAAAGAATTCGATGTCGAACAACTTATTAACAAAAAAGAACTGCTTTTTATACGATGTCAAACGTTATTTGAACTATCCAAATCAACTCCACCAGAGCGTTTAACCGAATTTAATTTGCGACTCAAAGAACTTCATTCGACTCGGGAATGTTTCGAACAATGCATATTCGAGTTAAATTCTTACAATAAGAAACAAAACCCGAAATTTAAACCAAATTATCAGGAAATTCAAACCTTTGACGACATGTATTTCCGTATTCTGAGTGTAGCGGAGGCTAATAGCGACACTTGGCAATCGTGTGACGGCAGCGGTAGCGGACCTTCGTCGCGCTCCGCGGGCCGCGGCCCGGGCGCTGCCGGGCCAGACTCGCGGTCGGCTAAGCCGCGGCTGCCTAAACTAGAATTGTTCCATTTCGATAGCAAATTAGAAAACTGGCAAACATTCTATGACACGTTTACGAGTTTAATTCATAACAACAATGATATTACGAACATTGAGAAGTTTTATTACCTGCTCTCCGCAGTCAGCGGTTCGGCATTGACTGTGGTCAAAGGGATGCCAGTGACGGCCGATAATTATCCGATAGTATGGGCTTTGCTAGTCAAAAAATTTGAGAACACTCGTGCCTTAGCTACGAGCTATTTAGATCGGCTGTTTCAATTTAAGCCTTTGTCAACTGAGTCGGCTACTGGTCTAAACACATTTTTACAAACGTATCAAGAGTGTGTTAAAGCATTGAAACTTTTGAAAATCAGTAACCTATCGAGTTTCATACTGTTTTATATGGGATTGCGAAATTTAGACCCCGTCACTAGGCGCGAATTCGAACAATCTGTAGATCAAACCGATATACCTACTTACGAACAGCTGATTAATTTCGTGGAGAAACAGGCGCGTGTTTTGGAAATGTCTGAGGTTAAAATTAGTACATCAAAAATTCAGTTTACGCCTAAGAGTGTTCCTAACACCTCTGCAAAGCCGAATTTTGTTCGAACAAATAATAATAATGCTGCTAATTACAGTAGTGCACCGAAGCAGTTCCAAAAGCCGTGCTTGTCAGCTGTGAGTAAGAATAATAGCGAACGATCAAATAGATGTCTATTTTGCGACAAACCGCATTCAACTTATCGATGTTTCGAGTTTTTTGATTTAACACCGGTGCAGCGTCTTGACAAAGTGAAACAGCTTCAATTATGCGAAAATTGCTTTCGTCAGCATTCGTTGTCCGAGTGTACGTCAAAAGTGCGTTGTGTGCTGTGTAAACAACCGCACCATCACAGTATTCACTTAGATACAGTTCCAACTGTTCAAAATTCATCAATTAATCAAAACGGTTCAAATAGTCAAAACATTTCAAGTATTCAAAACGTTTCAAATGGTCAAAATCAAAGTCAAAGGTCAATGCCAAACGTCGGCTTGACTTGTTCGTCAAATTCAACCGTGCTGTTAGGCACTGCCATGGTGCACGTCGCAGATCGATGGGGAACTTACCACGCCGTACGTGCAGTCATTGACAGCGGTGCCATGTCCGGTTATATGACAAAAGAGTGTGCCCAGCGCCTGGGTTTGTCTCGACGCAAGTGTCAGTTTGAACCCATGGGTCTGGGAGGTGCGCCAGTGCAAGATTTCGGTCTGGTTACATGTTCAATTAAACCACGAAACTCATTTGGTCCGGTGCTTAGCACTGATACTGTTGTCGTAAGTAATATAACTAGCAACTTACCTACAGTAACCTTATCAAACAAAGTTATCAATAATTTCAAAAATCTAGAGTTAGCTGACCCGAACTACTTTTCGGCGGCTCCAGTTGACTTGTTGATCGCAGGTGACTTATTTCCCTACATTTATGACGGTCAAAATATACTACCACGTGACCCGGGTTTGCCCGTCGCGATGCATTCCATATTCGGATATGTCATTACTGGTCAGACAGTACTGAGTGACGATTGTGAGTCAAATACAGCCTCGCTCAACTTGTTCTCTGCTAATAAAACTAGTAGTATCGATAAAATCATGAACTCTTTCTGGGAGACTGAAAACGTGCCGTATGACGTCACTAAAAAACCAGAAGATTTGTATGTCGAACAATTGTTCCAAAACGAACACAGTCGCGATACTACGGGACGTTATACAGTGAAGTACCCGTTCAAACCCAGTTTTGATCTCGGCGATTCGACTCCACAAGCGTTACGTCGTTTCAACAATTTAGAAACAAAGCTGAATCGTCTTCCGGAACTTAAGGAAGAATATAATAAATTCATGTCCGAATATGAAAGCCTTGGTCACATGACTTGCGTAGGTGATTTTGGTACTGTGGATTCTAAGTACATAATTCCTCACTTTTGTATTCTCCGACCGTCAAGTACCACGACAAAACTCCGAGTAGTTTTTGACGCCTCATGCAAAACGACAAATAATAATTCTTTAAATTCAGTCGTTTACGCCGGTCCTAAGCTTCAAGCAGATATTAATGAGATTTTAATAAATTTTCGTATACATGAAATTTGCTTGTCAAGTGACATTTGTAAAATGTTTCGAATGACCTTGATCGAAAAATCTCAACGCAATTACCAACACATCTTGTGGAGGTTTCAACCTGATCAACCTTTAAAGGTGTATGAGTTAAACACGATCACATACGGCGTTGCTAGCAGTCCGTACCTAGCGATCCGAGTCCTGCATCAACTGGCTGACGACGACTGCGAGAAGTATCCTTTAGCGAGCAAGGTTCTAAAAAAGGGTTTCTTCGTCGATGACCTTCTGTGGTCAGTGAGCAGCTATGATGAAGCAGCTAGGCTACAGGATGAACTGTTAGAGTTGCTGAGTGGAGGAGGATTTCTGCTTCGTAAGTGGGCCAGCAACTGTCCCCAGGTACTGGCTCGGGTTCCAGCTGATCACCGCGAAACGCCCATTGCATTCGAGGATGACAAGGACCTATCCATAAAAGTTTTAGGTCTGCAGTGGCGACCCGCCGAAGATGTGTTTTCCTTCGTATTCCATCCACTTCCAGCTTCACAGGCGATCACCAAGCGTAGTGTTTTGTCACAGATTGGTCGTCAGTATGATCCCTTAGGTTTCGTGGCTCCTTGCATATTCTACGCGAAATGCTTCATGCAGAAACTCTGGCTCCAACAGCTGGGTTGGGATGAGCGGCTGCCTCCGGAACTGGAAAAGGAGTGGCTCACCTACATGTCAGAGCTCCCGCTGTTGTCGAATTTTAGCCACGAGCGCCAGGTTACTGTCAAACAGCACAGCTACTACCAGATACTAGGATTCTGCGATGCTTCAGTTCAAGGAATAGCTGCGGTCATCTATTTGCGTAGTTTTAACAATCAAGGTAATTCGAAGGTCAGTCTAGTCATTGCAAAATCCAAGGTTGCACCCTTGAAGACAGTGACCATTCCACGTCTCGAGCTAATGGCTGCGCATTTGTTAGTCAAGTTAGTCAAATATACGAAGTCAATATTGTCTGAACGAATTCCTGTTCATGAAATACTCTTGTTTACCGATTCCTCTGTGGTGCTGAGTTGGTTGAATACACCCAGTTATAATCTCAAAACCTTTGTGGCTTCGCGTGTTTCCAAAATTTTGGAGACCGTGCAAAGCGATTGTTGGTTTCACGTGAGCGGCGCGTCCAACCCCGCTGACGTGTGCTCGCGCGGAGCGCTACCTTCCGTGCTGTTATCGACAGCGGAGTGGCTCGGAGGACCGAGCTGGCTAGACGCACCAAGAGAGAATTGGCCAGTAAAATCAATTGATCAATTTAAATCGGCAAATGTGCCAGAACTCAAAATTCCATGCGCGACTTTGGCTCAAACTAGCGTGCAAAACACAACACGTGACTCAAATCTTGTTTATAATTTAACTGAAAAATATTCGAGTTTTAGCAAACTTCAAAATGTCTTAGCTCGTTGTTTTCAATTTATTAACAATTGTAGATCGACGAAGTCTAATAGGAACACAGGTCCTTCGTCTCTATCAGATTTAAAGAACGCACACGATGTGCTCATTAAATCCGTTCAGCGAGAGCATTTTGCAGCTGATATCCAAGCAATTTCCAATGGTTACAGCTGTAGTTCTTCACTTAAAAGGTTAGCACCTTATGTCGACCCCCTCGGTTTTCTCAGGGTGGGGGGTAGGTTGTCTTTCGCCGAACTACCGTATCAAAAGAAGTATCCATTATTGCTTCCTAAAAAGTGCAACTTTACAAAAATTCTTATCGACTATTTTCATAAAATTTATTTACATATCGGTCCGCGTACATTGCAATTAAACGATTATTTGCACACGCTGCAGCAGCGACAAAAATGGCATAGGAATTGTCGTAATATTCAAGTTGATGAACTCGTTCTTATGCATGCTGACGCTCCTCCGCTTCAATGGCATCTCGGTCATGTGACGGAACTTTATCCAGGAGCTGATGGAGTTGTACGGGTGGTAAAAGTAAAAATCCAGAATGGCGAATACACGCGACCCGTTGTAAAGCTTAGACCACTTCCAATGGAATTAGATTCAGCATAATTTTTATTTTCCTTTGTTTCTTTGCATGAATTTGACGCAAGAAGGTGTCAAGTTTATGACAATTTTAGGTTCGAAATAAGTCATTTATTTTACTCAATTTACAGCTACACGTGTTTAGTTCACTAAGTCAACAAATACTTACACTATACAGTCCACTTACCTTATTCAATACCATCCCTGGTTTTGTTTGTAAACTGGGGAATCTGGGGTAGATTCCCGGTGGGGGGTTTATGTACGTTACATTGGGCAGATATAATTAGTAATATGTGCATTAAAACCTCCTGCACATATCAAAAACATACTGGCTGAATGAACATTCCGCTTTCTCCCGCACGGCGGCGCCACCAGTCAGTTGCGCAAATTTGACAGCTCGAAATGAATGCCGGCCGGCGCGCGCTCTTTTAAATTATTCATAAAAACTCTGAAAGTGCTGTGATTGTGTCTTAAATGTGTCCCAAGGACTGAGGAAAAGAGCCAGAACAAACTGTAAGTGAAACCTATATCTTGCCCAATTCGGTTTTGCTAATTATTTTCAATATTCAAATGTCGTAGTTCAAACAATGGCGAATGCGGTGTAGAACTGCAAGAAACTCAATCTGATTAGATGAAAATATTTTCAATATCTTTTTTTTTAACAGTATAGGCTTGCGTTTGGCTACAATCACGCTTGATGGAAAGCATGGAGCACGCTTGCCTAGTAAATGATCATTCACCCTAGACTTGAAAGCGGCCAAATTGAACACACAGGAACACACAGTCGCAAGCAGGGAATTCTTTTGCTGTGCGGTTGATGAAGGAAGAGCGAAAACGCTTTGTGCGGATTTTGGGAATACTAACAACGTAAGGGTGGACACCCCGCCTACTTCTGGAAGAAAGGAGACTTCAAATGTTTGACATTTTCGGGTCCGAGGTAAACCTGTTTAACTTACGTAACAAAAATTAATTAAATACAAGTGTTCGAAAGAATACTCAATCATAGATAACTTCTATTCAACTGTTGTATAGTACGAGAGAAAAAATTTGTGAGGATAAATAAGAAATTTAATCTGCTGTAAGAAAATTTTGAACTTCAATGGCGATATATTTCGATGTTTTTAACATCGTCAATTTAATAATAAATAATATTTGGCATTTTGGGACGTGGATCGAACGCACCCTGGATTTACATTAGGTTTATTAACCATAATTTCAAAGATCTGGAGTTTGAAATTAGAAATATCGACAATTCGTTTTAAAAACGTGATGGAGAAATATTTAGGGTAAGTACTCAGCAATATTTCAAATTAAAATTACATGTTCCCAAACTTTAAAAGACATGATTAAGTACATCAGGCTGCTTTAGGAACAGACGCTTCTTAAAACTATCCAAGACGTCCCAGAATACTACAATAAGATAGAACATTTACTAGGCAAGCGTGCTCCATCGTAGGCTTCATCCTAGTTTTCCATCAGGCGTGATTGTGACCAAACGCAAGCTCTTTAATAAAAAAAGAATAAATAGAATAAGGGGATGTTCTGATAAAACAAAGATAGTTGGCGACTCTAATTTACACAATGAACTCACTCTAATTAACTCAGATATGCGAGCTCGGGTTTGAACCCAGGATCCTCGCTTGAGAGCCTACAGCTCAAACCACCAAACCACCACGGCTATTATCGCATGCAAAACACCTCCTTTACCAAAATCCTCTACGTGCCTTACAAATGTTAAAACTAAAAATCGGTTCTTGTTTTAACACCCATAAAAAAACCTTTCCCGAAAAAGCATCAAGTAAAAGATACGCATGCCGTTTGCTGGGTAGCATTCGACGGCGATCTTGAGTTGGTCGTTCCACATAATGGGGGCTCTTTTTATCTCTCGTAGCCAATACTCAGGTCTCGCTGTTTCCGAACTTGTTAACGGTTATTTCGTATACTTTCTCAGCGTTAGGGGGGTGAAATATGGCCTATTAATTATATTTTGTGGCCAGACCGTTTATCGTCGAGGATTGTTTCTTTTCCGAACGAAGTGGTGCTTTGGACGTGGAGGGAGGTTTATAGTTAGAATTTAATTTAAAGTTTAACGCTGTCCGGTTAGACTGTTGTACGTTAACTATTAGAACTCAAGGTGTGCTGACTAGTTTTGCGTTCTATTGCTATTTGGAGTACCTACTTGGTGCGAACATGAAGACTATGTACATATTTAACACGTTCACGGACACAGAACATTTTTAGATATTTCTTAATATGGCACAAGAAAATCTCATACAAAAATAAAAGGAAACCTGCACAAACCTGTGAAGCAATTTAATGGTGCGTGTGAAGTTCCCAATCCGCAATGGGCTCGCGTGGGAACTATGGCCCAAGCCCTCTTATTCTGAGTGGAGGCCTGTGTCCAGCAGTGGGACGTGTATAGGCTAGGACGAAGAAGACTGCTTTCAGTCAAAACCGTGGTGGACTAGAGGATCGTGTGTGCAAACTCAGTCTCGCATTACCGAGTTTTCGAAATTCGTCTCATTTCTTTCATGTCGTGAGCTTAACGGTGAAGGAAAAGATCGTGAGAATACCTGCACAAACCTGCGAAAAAATCTATGGTGTGTATAACGTTCCCAATCCGCAATGATTCTCATTCTGAGAGTAGGCTTATGCCCAGCTGTGGGAAGTATACAGGCTGGGACAATGATGATGAGATGATTTCGTAAAGGTCGAATGAGTAAGCACCTACGCAACCATGCGAAGCTCTCTTGACTGTAGTTAGGAACTCAGGTAATTATTACCCGACTTGGTGGAGGGCGGTTATGTGGTCTGAAGTTTGCAGGTTGCGGTACTAACTACGAAATGACTGTTCTCCTGAACGTAACTTTTTCCAATTTAATAATATATTGGCTTAATTACCAGAGTGGTTAAGTTAGCGAGTTTTGACGTGTTTTAAGTTACATAGTTTACATAATGAGTTAAATTTCGTTAAGGATGTTTGTAGGTTTCTTTTAAATTTAATGATTACTTACATTTTGCGTGTACAGTTGAGGAAACTGAATACGTAGCGAACCTTTTCATAATCAATGTCGCTATAATTTCTGTTGCAAATGTATGAAATGTCAACATGGCACTAGAAAGTATCACAAAGGTTGCACCCTGGCACGTGAGTCTATTTCTACGACTGTACACCGGTCATTGTTTGTTTTTTAATATTAAATCATATATAATAACACAAATTCTAAATACATCAATAATAAATATCCAAACTAGAAAGCATTTAAGCGATGTTGGTATGGAAATCTAGCAGAGATTTTCAGACCCTATACTAACTACGAAAAGTAAAATGCGAACTACGTAACTTGCTGTCCCGCTGACGCTGATATGATTTAAAACGGGTGTGAGAGGGACGCCTACGATACGAACTTCGATTTTCGAATTTCGTAGTAGCCTCCCAGATATTCATAAACAGGAACACAGACTTGGACGTAATTTAACAATACAAAAAAAACCTACAACAGATGCAAAGATGAGATCACGTAGACTTTGCCATGTTCGGGTTAAAAATTCAAGTTATAGTGAGAAAAACTGCAGTAAATATTTGCAGGAAATTTATATAAGTATTTTCATATTTAGGTACGCCGTTTGATTGTAGTTGATGATTTCGCATTCAATGTTTACGCTTAATCATGATAGGATTTTCAATATTTCGATGAAAAGGAATTATGCCAAGCTATATTATGACATTTGATATTATGCGATCCAACAGTGAACTGCTTAAATATCACACAGCGCCAGTTGCGAAGATCAGCTTATCCTCGTTCGCCGTTAAGCACTACATGCGAAATGTAATTGGTGGCCGCGTTTCCCGAGACAGGAATGCCCCACACGGGTCGTAGCCGTTTTTCCGCCACGACCCGACCGCCGTCCTCCGCCGCTCGTTTACCAAAATGACGGACGGACCTTTTTTATCTCGTCCAACCGCAATTCGTTGCCGCCGATCTCAACTTGCGATACACCGCACCCACGACCACATTTAAAATTCGTTTTCTATAAATATTTACATAGATACGTAACGCACTTAAATTTTGATGTCGATGCATTTAGATCTGGAGCGGGATAAAATTTTACAACGCTCTCAAATAAGCCGGGTAATATGATATCATTGTTGGATCTGACATAAAATGTAATAATGTCTCACAAGACGGCGTAAAGTTGTCCCGAGCTTAAGCTTTGAATCGTACCGCAGCACTTCTGACTCAAGGACCTTTGAAGACGATTCATTTAGGCACTTTCTTTTGAATATAAACTGCTATTTTTGAAGATATCCATCAAGATGAATTTTTGTGAAGGTAACATGTTTAAAGCAGCTGTCAAGATTTAAAAGTCGCTACAAATCCTCCACATATTTGAAATAATCAATCAAGGCGTAATACTATTAAGATGATAAAATAATGGTCTATGTTTGACAAGTATTACCATTTGGATTTCAACGATCTGTCATATACGGTCCTTAAATTAGCCTGCTTGTATTTTCTTCTGTACCTAAATGATTGTTTGAAAGAGATAATTTCTGCGTGTACCTTGTTTTTAGGGTTCTGTAGAACCAGAATACAGAATCTTTACAGTTTCCCTATATCTGACCATACGCGGCTTAGCTTAAATATATATTTTTTTTGTTGGAGATGAGAGTTACCGAAGGCTTACCACTACAATAACAAAATGAGTAAGTCACGGAACCCGATGGAAATCTGAAATATTCTTATTATAACATAAATTTAATTTAAGCGAATATTCTGATTAGTCTGTTTGGATTTAATTTAAAGTTTACAGTCGCGACGCAATTCAAATGACCACCATCCACAGATATTTAAAGAGAACTAAAACTTTTACTCCACTTTCTCTTAAAAAAATAACAGGCTAGTTATGGAAAATTGATTATTTTGTCCGCGTTTTGTGTTATATCACATAAATTTCTGTTAAAATTAATTTCAATACAGGCTTTTTGCAGATTGTATAATAGTAATTGTATGAATAAGTAATTAAATAGCTTAGTAGATCTGTTTTAATGTTGTTATATTCCTTTTATTAACTTTCTCGCCGGGTTCTTCCCAACAGAGGTTTTTCCAAACATATGGTACAAATACAAACAAATACAAATACTCTTTATTGTACACCAGAAAATAATAAGTGATACAGAAAAACAGATAGGTACACAGATAAAATTACAAGGTAAGCAATAGGCGGCCTACTTAGATTTTTTGACATTAATAAGATGTGAAAGCTTGTCAAAAGCGGGTAAATATCATTGAAATTCACAATCTAAGTCTCTCTTCAGGAATCAGAGCTCGCGAATTTAAAACAAAGCCATTGATTAATACTGTCGAGATATCGCCAATAGTGATTTATGCCGCTAACCCGATGAAATGGGAAAGCAAATACAACCAGGATACTAGGGACTATTCGAGGAAGCATTTTGCTCGTTTGCTATGTAAATTTTGGCATCCTTAGTTAGTCCGAGCGCCGGCTGCTGAGCGACCAAAGTGGAGGAAAATTACCGAAACTAAGGGTGACGGTTCCCTATTAAACTGTGATTGATGCAATCTAGCGAAAGGAGCTGTAGTGTACCTGCTCTATGTGATTTTATTAAAGGGGATCCTTTCGACTGCCATCCATACTAATATTATAAATGCGAAAGTGTGTGTTTGTATGTTTGTCCGTCTTTCACGTCGAAACGGAGCGACGGATCGACGTGATTTTTAGCATAGAGATAGCTTATGGGGCAGAGAGTGACATGGGCTACTTTTTATCACGAAAAAATGTACACTTCCCGAGGGAACAGTGCGCGATAACCGAATTCCACGCTGACGAAGCCGCGGGCAAAAGCTAGTAATCTTATAAGTCATAATGTAATCTTTGTCATAATTCGAAAATTAACACTGTCTCCAGGGTTCATATTGTAATTATACATGTATTTTATTATTAGTCATATTTTTTTACCCGATGAAACCGTTAAGTTTGTTTTATAACGATTCTGAAAAATGAATGGTTTCAGAGAAAAAAAGAGTTATGTCAAACATTACATTATGACAAACAATACATTACGCTCAGAGGGTTACCGACGGTACTGGCTGAAAATCAGCGCTGGGGTGTTTTTAACGCTTCAGCATTATGCTGAGCCAGTGTCCAATTCACAACCACAATGACACATACCTTGTGTTGTTTATTTGTACCAAATAGTATTGTCTTGTGTTGTGAATAAATGTATTTTCTTTCTTTCTTTCTATTATGACTAACAATTTTCTACCAGTCGATATAGACCCTTATTAAAGGCTATCCCATTGAAACGATAGTGGTTCTGTGAAGAATTTTTTTATCGTTAGGAACGATGACGAACGAATGGCACGCGATGAAATAATTTGGAAATGTCACTCGTCCCAGAATATACTATTGAACCTCGGACGGTGGGTCTGTAATTCGTTTCAACTGAATCGCATCCCATTATGGAACCTTTTTACATAAGAATAAAAAGTGGCACCTACGTGTTTTATTTCTTTCATGGTATAATATAGTGTCTAATTACACCCAAATAGAAATCTATCTTCGTCTTTTTCTTCATGTATCAAGTTTCGCCATCTGTACGAGCTTTTCGAATACACAATCATGCAAAATTATTTTACATGATTCAAAAAGCTAAATCAGCCTCAATACATCCGACTTCGTAAATCTGGTGAGCTAACAAGTCAAATTATGTCTATTAGAGCAGTGATTCAGATCACCAGTGGTTTGCTAGAGCCACAAAAATGCAAATGGGCATTTTCATTAAAACATGTACCTAGCAACGCTGTAAAGTTAAAAGTTATCAGTTTTGTGACGATTTTCTCCTACAGTTAATATGGAATAAACGTCACAAAACTGACAATATTTAACTTTTCCTTAACTATACCGTTGCTAGGTACCATTAGCCAAAAATGTGGTCTACCACTCTAAAGCTGATAATCGTTTGCATGTCATAGAACAATAATGCCAATAGACGTGTCTGTCAACTTGAAAGTTCGATCTTAGCTACATAATTATTCATTTTATAGGAACTTGTTTAAAAATTGGTAGACCGCTTATTTGGATGATGGTGCATGTTTTACTAAAAATGCCCAAATGGCTGCGAACTAAACTTTGAGAAAACGCGTCGGCGTGTCGCAGCAGGGCGTGTTTTAAACGACGCGCCAATGAAAAGCTAACGATATTACGTTTATTTATTATTATTGCAGTCCATGGTCATAATAATGAATCCAGAATGGACCTTGGTTAAAAAAAGGTTGGCAACCATTTGTTTACCGAACCACAGCCTTGATATTAGTGCTAGATAAATACAAAAGGTACAAAAAATCAATGCAATAACTATTGAAGACCACTATGATGAACAGTTAAGAGCTGGACATGAAAAATGGTACTGACACAAAAATATTCCTTTCACCTTGCTAGATTGAAAAAGCTTTCTGTCTCCTTCGAAATCTACGTGGAAAAGCACTTTTTCCCCACTAGCGTGCTCAAAGGTTTTTGAATTTCGAACGTGACGGTGAACTGCACGAAGCGTTCAGCAATGAAGTTATCTACCTACTAGATAATACTTCTCGCTGTAGTGAGACGAAAAGTTGCTTGTTACGCTTGGCAGTAAAGTAGTTTAGTCTCGTGCCTTGAATACACGCATTCGTGCAAAATAATAACTTTCTAACATGCATTACAAATAACAAAATTAAAAAAAACCATTTGAATCAGCAGCATTTTTGGTTCTTTGCTTTTGATTTTTCAACGTCATGTAACAAACTAATACAGTTTATACATAAAGAAGTAACAGTTACAGCTATATCTATATTCCCCCCCTTTGCAAACGGCTGTTTATCGCAGATATAAAGCTCCATGCCTCCATCCCTTTTGCACAACCCCTTTGGTCAGAAAGGGACATATGCTTTATGTTCGTGATAAAAAGTAGTGTGCCAGGGACTGGTTGTACATGGAACATTTCGCCCAGCAGTATTTTGTTTACAAAGGACGAGAAAAAATTAGAAGAAATTTGTTAAAACGTCTTCGTAACAGTGAGTAAAGAGCAAATTGACTGCCAACAGATTTGCCTGCAGAAAAATTAGAGCTATTTGTTGCAAAAAACTTGTTTGAAAACCCGCAATGCGTGTTTTCTTAGATATTACTGTTGTTTTTACAGTTTCGAGTACTTTAACCTTTTTCAGAATGATACAGAATGTCATCATTGTTAATGAAATTATTACTGCACTAGCTGTTGCATGCAACTTCTCGGGGAACGTAGCACTTTCCAGTAGGTAATACAATGTAACCTAAATATGATAAGCAGATATAGTGCTTGCGTTCTATTACCTAGCAGCGGAGTGGCGTCATAATAACTATTCCCATCGGGTTGGTTAAATTTTTTACATGTCAGTGATAACAAATTATGGCAAAAATTTTGTATACGATTGCATTCAAAACCATTTCATCTCACGTTTGTATCACTCTTGGGGTTGCCTAACAAAAAGGGTCAGTTTTTGCTATCTAATTGTTACCTAGTGATTAAAAACAGTTCAGATTCCAAAAACTACCTCCTACGTACAAATCGGTACCTACCTTCGGCTCGCCGAATAGGTATGTTTTGGTCTAATTATTAATTAAATTTAAAAGCGCGATCATTTAGAATAAGTACTTTTTTCTATTTGTAACTAAAAGTGTTTCGTAGCATCTGCTATATTGAGCCAAAACATAAATATTTGCACCATCTGATAGAGACTATAAAGAAACAAAAAAAAAAATTAACCTCTTTAATGTATCATTGTAACATGTATTAAATTCGCCCTTTTGTACATCCTTAACTTACAAATTGGTAACATTACATTCCTATCAATCAAAAAATACTTAAAAAAGGAAATCGAATCAGTGGCTCCGAAACCTAACGACTTTAAAGTGAGACAGACTTACGCGTTAGACAGAGAGTTGGTTATTTAATAGAGCCGGCAATCACATAAACTGCCGTTATCGTTATAAATCGCTGATGTCTTTTTTCTTGATAAGTGAAACAATGTTTGTTTCTTTACGATTATAAGCACGCTATTTTGAAATTACCTGTTTCAGGAATATACGCGCGTGTCGGAATGATTCTGTCCTTTTTTAATCCTCTGGAAAAACGAGGGTGTACGTTTTTGCCATATCGTGTAAGTCAGCTTAGTTGGGTGAGAATAAGCTCAAGGAAAAAGTAAGTAAAAGGCAATTCAAACGTTTTTCTACATTAAAGGAACGTAAGGTAAAGTTGCTGGTTGCAGACTTGCTTTCCGGTTTGTGGTGTAAACTTAAACTTATTTCAAACGAAAATAAAAAGCTGAAGTTTTGATTTAGTTTGTTTTAAATTCGCATACAATTTTCAGCAAACCTCCCCGGGTTAAACGCTGCTGAATGAACAATAAATCCTACTCAAAATATACGAATTAAAATAGTATAACCTACAACAGCAGCGTTAATGAAATATACTGAACAACTTGAACTTTACTCTTGGAAGATGAAGTTTCGAAAATTACTTATGTTTTTAGTAGATTTATATGTACCTACGTCAAAGATGAAGTTCATCAAAATAATTGTGTGTGTTATTTAAGTAAGTATATGTCGTTTGAAGAATAGATAACAGTTACGGGAGAAAAGTCTTCGAGTGGCGACCACGAACCGGAAGAGTAAGCTTTGGTACCTAAGTCTCCCTCTAGAATCAGATATTCTGACGACATCGTGAGAGTTGCGTGCCAGCGGTGGATGCAAGTGGCGAGTTGTCGTTCATTCTTGTGTTCTAAGCGGAGGCCTTTGTTCAGCTGTAAACTTGACGATGTTACAGCCAAGTGTAAATAATATGAACTCACTAGCTTTTGCCCGCGCCTCCGCCCGCGTGGTATTCGGTTATCGCGCGCTGTTCCCTCGGAAACTGTGGATTTTTCCGGGATAAAAAGTAGCCTATGTCACTCTCGGGCCCATAAATTGTCTTTATGCTGAAAATCACGTCGATCCGTCGAAGACGGACAAACACGTAAACATACAAACACACTTTCGCATTTAAAATATTAGTATGGATTCAAAGTTTCAAAAATAAGTACCACAGACTCTTATTCCTTCGCAACAAATCGACATATCCGTAGTAACAATGACATATTTTTGAGTGGTTTGAATAGATAATTATTTTTGCACTTGACTCTACTTATCTTGACAGGGTGTCGCCGTCGATGGATACATTTGGTAGGACATCAGCATCATATTATCATTACTTGCAATACTGGATAATCTGGATATGGTAAAGAAAGAAAGAAAAGGAAGAAGACATTTATTCACTAACGCAGAAGACACACAGCAAAATTTACACAAATAAACCAAAAAGAAAATAAAAAATAATAATAATAAATCACATAAGAAAGATACCTATAGACAATTAATTGGAGCGCAAGATGGAGCGACGACCTGGTTAAGATCGCAGGATCGCGGTGGATGCAAAAACCACAAGACCGGTCTGAGTGGAAAGCCTTGGGGGAGGCCTATGTCCAGTAGTGGACGTTTTTTGGCTGACATGATGATGATGATGACAATTAAATTAAATAAATAGGTATATTAAATAAATAAATAAAAAAATAAGTGTAAATTGTTACTTCCAAGAATTCATCTAAACAAAGCGTATCAAATCAGAAGATTGTTCTCTGTTGTAGCGGGACATTTTGTTTTACTTCAAGTTTTGATTCGAAGGTACAGTAGCATGTTCGCGACATATTGACATGACGTTCCAATCAATCCTGACGATCCTACTCCCCGGTACAAAGGGTGTTTTGATATGTAATAACATTGGACAGGTTTTTAGAATTGAATCGACATGAAAAGTACAAAGTTATATTATTTGAAGGAACAAAATGACAGTGTCAGTATTTTAACCGTGTAGGTAGGTGACACATGAAAAATACGCGATGGTTTTATAAAAAAATATTCCTTTTAACGACTTGATAGGTACAGGCTGGAATGAATGAATGAAATTTGAAATGGCTTGCTAGTAAATGTGTGAAGACCAAAAAGTTGCACACCGTTAAAACTACGTTAGCACGCAGTTTTAATTTCCGTTAACTTTTTCCATTGTGACACGAAAATTAATCATACATTTTGTATGGATAATTTTCGTGTTACAATGGAGAAAGTTAGCGAAAATTAAAACTGTGTGCTAACGCAGCTTTAACGGTCTTACTCTGACCATGAGGCTTTAAATCCAAGGTTCGATTCTACTCGCATAACTGAGCTACTTTTGTACCGCAACACATAAAATTATGACCACTGTTAATTTTCTTTTTTTTTCATACAGATTGCACGTAATTTTCAATGTTTGCAGTACAATAACAAAAATTGACAGCACATTTGATAAGTTTTTATCTAAAAAATGTCAAACAAATGTCGAAAATTATTTAAAGACCACGTTACCAAGAAACAGCAATAACACAGCCATGTCCGATACACGGATTTTACAGTTAAACTTTATGGATCAATAAGTTATCTAAATTCAAGTTATTTGAAAATGTTAGCAGTGGCCTTAAGGGTGGCGAGCAGGGCAATCGCCCGGGGCCTCGCTCTTGCAGGGGCCTTCCGCAACAAACCAAGCAAATATAAAAATACGAGTATAGACATTTTTAACTATATTTTCGCTTCACATTCCTACGTTTCACGAAGGACAAAGGGACTCGCAAAGATCTGCGGCCAGGAGCCTCGCAATGGATAAAGCCACCTCTGAATGTTAGAAAACAAAAGCAGCATTATTTATGCGATTAAAATCGAATCTTGAATTTAAAACTAATCCAGCCGTGAAGCAGCAATGCTTGCACTGTTGTGTTTCGGTGCGGAGAGTAAGACAGCCGGTGAAATTACTGGCACCTGAGGTATTCCAACTTAGGCCGCTAGGTTGGCAACGCATCTGCAATACCCCTGGTTTTGCAGATGTTTATGGGCGGTGGTGATCTCTTACCACCAAGAGACCCACTTGCTCGTTTGCCTTCCAGTAGTATAAAAAAAAGCCCCATAATCGGAGATATCCTGTATGTGTACGTAAATCTGTATGTATTTTCCATAAATACTTTTTATACGGATTCACATCCGTCGACGATACTTCACAGGCAAACTCGCTGCTGGCAAATTTTAAAATAGAGTTCCTTAAAAACTAGTTTTAAGCTACACGCGGTGTACAAGGGAACTCATTACTGAACTCCTTGAGGTACTATTTTGGGTGAATGGGGGAGCGAGGCCGGTAGATAGCGCTTATGAGGGATATCGCGACAAACGAAGTGTCCCCCCCTCGCCGCTAGATTGAAGATTGAAGCAAGCCTGTGAAACCTGCCTACAGACCTTATCCTGGCCTCTTTAAGCTTTATGGATACTATCAGCTTTGAGCTGTCGAGGTGAAGTCACGTTGAAGTGTTTCATCTTTTTATTGTATAGACAAAAACGCAAAAAAAAAAACTTGTAACCAAAAATAACAATAACTATTTGACACTTGCTAGATAGTATGTCGATTTCTAAACACAACTTCACTACTAGACTAGAGAGTAACTACAGCAGCCCAATAAAGCAATCACACGAACACAAACACACAGCAACATTCAGAAATATAACATGTTTAACACATTGGCAGCTATCAAGACACGGCCAAATATAAATTTGGCATATGCCCGTATCTTGTACCAAAAATAACTGACTCAATGTCGAAGAAGTTGTTTGAGTATCTAAATAGTAACATTATTATCATTTCTTTGCGTATTCTAGCTCTTAGCTTAATATAATTATGTACTCTCTTAAGATATTGGCAAAGTACTTGAAGGAAATCGGAGAGTTACTGGGTAAAATACGAAAATATTATTATTGTTAATCATTCGTGACAAAGGTTTTTAGCGAAAAGCCAGGATTTCAGTACCTATTATGAAAAATAAGTTACGACGACATTAAATATATTTCAATACTAACCTCAAAACGTACCAGCGCAAAAATCCAACCGGAACCTCTTGAACAAAAGTCTCGTTACAAACTCCTTAAACTCCTTCTGCGGCGAAACTAACCCGCCAGTTAATTTGAAGAGGCTGCGGATATTCAAAATAGCAACCGTGGGTTTGTGGTTCGTGGAAAATAGAGCTGGCAACAAATTGCAGCCCGACTGAGATAAAAAGGGCCCGTCATTTTGTTAAACGACTCCGACTCGGGCAGTGCAAATAACCAGACGGGAAAACTCCACATCAATGTCTGCTACGTACCACTGTCTAGGATCCTTTCTGCTTCATTTCGGTTTTAAGCGACGTCTATTGCCGAGGGCACTTACAAATTGGAAGCCCGAGTGTAGTTACGGAGCGAGAAAAAATGAGCTTCAAAATATTAATTGGCATTATTGTAAGGGGTTATGAACACAAAATGAGCATGGTATGAGCAGGGCTGGCGCATTTCATTACTCGCCTATCGTATTGGTACAACAATCTAGTGCGGAAATGCAGCCAGCCTAAAGGTGGTTTTCCACCGGTGAGGCGAGACGAGTTCTGTATAAGAACCTCGATCCTAGTCTCTCCTTGCCGGTGGCAAATCACTGCCGGGTACTTACAGATGTCTTAGAATTTTAAAATTTGGTATGAAGGTAGCTCTTATTTGTTGCACAATCAATAAAAAAGTCCAAAAATCTTTTTTTTTATCTGCCAGTAACCGATTAAAAATTATTCCACACAGCGTACATTTTGCTTCGAGCACGGCTCTGCAGGGCTACTACGAAACTTGGAACTCGAAGTTCATGTCGTGCGGTCACTCTGACGCTTACACTATTTATAACGAGAGCGAGAGGGACAGTACGCTACGAACTACGAGTTTCGAGTTTCGTAGTAGCCCTGCTGCACAAATTTGGACGGAGCCTTCGGTGCGCAAGTCAGTCGTGGTCAGATTTAT
The DNA here is from genome assembly GCA_037349165.1 of Choristoneura rosaceana. Taxonomy (NCBI): domain Eukaryota; kingdom Metazoa; phylum Arthropoda; class Insecta; order Lepidoptera; family Tortricidae; genus Choristoneura; species Choristoneura rosaceana. Next base: position 1,069,499 of record JAZBNJ010000051.1, read on the forward strand.
CACCTCTCAAGTGGGAAATCCTGAGTTCTGTGTTTTTGGAAATCAAACTGGAAATCTCCATGCACTTGTGAAGCAATTTTATAGTGTGTGTGAATTTCCCAATCCGCATTGAAAATGAGGCCTCTGGTGGGATGTATGTGGGGTGGGATGAAGCTTCCTGATTTGAATCTCAGCTTGATTATACTCCGTTTAATTTAAGATTTGAATTAACGGTCAAATTGTAACACCCGTTTCTGGGTATTTCGAACACAAATTGACTCAAAATACCCACATGTACATTTATTAGCGGTATTTATTATATTTTCACTATAGAAGTTAACACAAATTTAAATAGTTTCATTGTTTTATTTAAAAACGTGTGCAAATTTTACCGTTAAGTTTCAAATGTTAAAATACATGGAGTATAGTTGCCGTGAAACTAACCCACCAATTGAATGAGACCCCAACTCAGTAAATCCAGTTGCTTTGAAGATTAGTTGATGCTAACTAGACGCCCTAAAATGCCTAACTAACCTAGAATACGACAACAACGACGAATCGTACAATAGTGTCTGCTCAACATGATAGTCAATGTATACTTATGTGCTAGTACGCTGTAATTATGATATTGATGTATCGTATCTTGCCTTCATACTCACAGCTCCATAAGCTACGAGTCTGCGAGTGTAAAGCCACGGCGCACGAAATCTAAACAAAACACACACGTACAGAGTTAGCGAGGCGTAAGTGCACTAGGCAGTGTTGCCGTACTTTTTTAACAGAAGATACGCTGTTTTTAGGGTTTTTACCACAAACTGAGGAAACGGAACTGTGATTATTTTAGTTTCCGTCTGGCTGTCTGTCTATTTATACATCGTCGCTATTTTCACGAGAAATATCTAGGTGTACCTCTCTCTATTTAGGTACTTTTTCTCTGGATTATAAATTTAACTGTCAAATTAGCGTACTGACCTACGTGTTTTAAATAAAACGAAAAAAATAGTGTAAAAGTGTCCTTAATCAATAAAAGTATAATAGGTACTTACTTACCAGCAATAAAAGTTAAAATACGACCGTATTTTTTAATTTTTTTAACTAGAAAAATATAGTTTCAATAATATTTATAATTTGACCAATTGAAATAATGACAAATAAAACTAAAACTACTACCGTATGTATAATATTATTATTATTATTATATTATTATTTTTGAAAATTCGTTTTTTTTTCTCGGCTTGCACCGGTATACTGTTATGCACGGGCCTAAGCCAAGTGCATAACAGGTAAATTGGTTTGAGTGGTGGGTTCGGCGGCGGTTGTTGCTGTGGTTGGCTGAGCGATTATTATTATGTCAAGTATATTTTTTTCAATGAAATGTGAACTTTGAATTTATTGAAAAAAAAAAAACAAAATGACCAATTTGCGAATAATTTAATGATTAATAATAATATTTTTATGAAACATAACTAAACTACTAAATAAATGGATATATTTACTGGTATATTAGAGTTTATTTTGTTATTAGTATGGTAAATCTCAATATTTGCATGACATAAAGTTTGAATGTATGAGACTCATAAATCATTGAATATCGTGTAATGTACGTACTACATTTAAAGAAAATAAATAAATTTCATTTAATTTCATAAAAGTCTGGACTTTTTGCTTCTTTCGGCACAATGACTTTTTTCCTTTCTTTTTTAGTATGGAAGAGTACGTAATAAGGTTGTTTTATTTTTAATTGTGATTTTTTTGCTGTGCCGAATTTTGGCAAATCAATTTATTCTTTCTTTCTTCTTTCTGTCAAATCTTGCTAAATAATTTTATTCACTTCTAGTAATCAAATTGACTTGACACTTGGTACTAAGATGTATCCTTTTAGTACTTTATTTTTATTCTCACAGAGTTGGCACAGTGTTCACAACCTGAAGCTAGGCAGCTATTGTGTACTAGGGCCGTAAAATTATCGTATATTCGTCAAAATTATAAAAAAATATCGTACTATATCAAGATAATGACTATAATAAATTAAAAACATATGAAACGGAGCAAAAATACACAGACTTTAAATTAAAAGCACGATAATTATCATACGGTTGTGAACGCTGGTTGGCAACACTGCAGTACTGCCGCTAGAGTTCATTGTGGCGTCATCAAGCTCGACGACAGACATGAATTCGGCAGACAAAGAGTGCCATGAAAGAGCTTTCATCCCTGTAGACCAGGCCCCCAGGCCCCCGGCATCCGCGCCGACAAGTGTGTGCGTCGTGATAACACTTAAACCGGTTACAAGGACGGAAAACTTGCAAATATTGTGGGGTGTTGAACTTTAATTAAGTTTACAATAATATGGGGGTAAACTCGGAACTTGTCGTAATTTGAAACAAAAGACTGTAGTTGCTATCAAACAATGCGTTTACAACTAATGGCGGATACAAATGTCCCAAAAAACTTATTCAGTTTTAATAATAAGCTATGCTTGCTATGGTAAGCTCTGTTAAATAGAGTCAAAAAGTTACAACTGCGAAACTTAAACCCAGTGTAGTGACTAAATTATTTTTTAAGCAAGGTCTGCCCGGATTGCTACCACCTTCTTGCTCGCTAATCCTGCCGTGAAGCCGACATACGACACGACAGACTTTCCAAGATTTGAAAAGCAACTGACAAATGATTTTTACTTTTTTAATTCAAATCGAAACGATAATGTTGCCAGACGAAAGTATTAATAAAATAAAGTTACAATCATAAACATTGGCAAATCTTCGAAATATTATAGTTCTTATAATACTAACTTGTTCGACAAATTATAACAGAGATCATGTCTACAAGTTAAACGCTGACCGAAAAAAACATAATTCAGATTCTTTGGTATTTATAACAAATCTTACTTTAATAACTAAATTACATTAGTTTACTTTTTTACTACTTTTTGTGTACTATTTAGCGTATATAAAGCGTATATGTACGTTCATATTGTTAGGTAAAACAAAACATTTATCAAGAAAAATCACCCAAGCAAACTCTTAACTCAAACTACAATATATTCCGGTTCTGATTTAAAGTTTCATGCTACTAATATCACAAAAAGCCCCTGTCAGGGTGCAAAACAAAAACAAAAGAATGATGTATTAGCATTATCGCCAGTTGGAGAAAACTTTAAGAAACTAAAACAATGGAACTTGAAGGATAAATGAAACTGCCTGAGCGCTGCATAAACTCAGAATTAAGTAACGGAACAACCAACATGATTAATTGCATAGTAAAATGCAAAGTGTATTGCGTTGCTTATAATGCTGTAGACATTTACATGCTACTAAAACTATTTTTATTAAGCAAGCTCTTTTTACAAAGCCGTGGTCGTCTAATGGTTACCAATGGCCTCTCAGTAGAGGATCGTGGGTTCAAACCCCGGTTTGCATCTTTTAATTTTTCAAAATTCATGTGTGTAATTAAAAGCCGTGGTGGCCTAGTGGTTTGACCTATCGCCTCTCAAGCAGAGGGTCGTGGGTTCAAATCCCGGCTTGCACCTCTGAGTTTTTCGAAATTCATGTGCGCAATTTATACCACGAGCTTTGCGCTGAAGGAAAACATCGTGAGGAAACCTGCACAAACCTGCGAAGCAATTCAATGGTGCGTGTGAAGTTCCCAATGCGCACTGGGCCCGCGTGGGAACTATGGCCGAAGCCCTCTCATTCCGAGACGAGGCCTGTGCCCAGCAGTGGGACGTATATAGGCTGAGATGATGATGATGATGTGTGTAATTACATTACATTAATTTAATAAGTATGTATTTTTTAATGGTTTTCACTCTTGTCGTGGTAGCAGACGTATTTTGCCAATAAGTAATTTAAATGTATTATTGCCCCGGATAACTTACGTCTTCAATCGAGCTTAGCCTAGTATCTATTTTATCAGCTAATGAAGCATTATTCATTTTATATTTACCATGAGTACCTACTACGGTGAAGGAAAGCCTATGAAGCAATTGAATGAAATGTGTAAAACCGCCAGGAAACCACGACAAAAGCACTCCTTATTTTGAGAAGTAAGATTGCCAAAAAGGACTGGATGGATTTGGACGCTTGCTTGCTTGATATAAGATTCGGGGTGTGAAAATTTTATGAGTAGTGAAATTAAATGAAAACTATGTTGTAATTTACAAAAATTTCGAATAAGTATTCGATTTAAATAATAAAAAATAATAAATCCATTTATTTCGGGCAACTTGGCCCATACAATAAATATCATAAATCTTAAATGCCAGACCCCGATGGTTTATGTGAACGAAACCATGGGTCGTCGCTAGTTTTTTCAAAAATTACACATTCGAATAGAAACAAAGACGTTCCAAACGCAAGCTACAATGTACCCACATTCAGTTCTCATCTCACGTCCAAGTCGTATTTTATTTATTCAAACTTAATAATACATTTTATTCAAATTTATAGCGCAAAACTTTGCTTTTTTGATGTAACCGTAAACTGTGTGCAAACATACAACTGTGGAAGACAAATGTTAGAGCAGAAGAGAATATTTGCAACGTATGAACTAGAACCTCACAACGATATTAACCTAGAACATTGCTAGTTTGCGATTACCCTACCAGTAACTTTAAAGTACAAATTTTCATTTCAATCGAGCGTCCCCCTCTCAATTTTAAAGTCATGACTGCGTAGTAAGTATATTAAATTTACAAGGAATACAATAATGGCTAAGTTTGCTTTAAGAATTCTTAGTAGTTTCAGACTAAATAGCAGGCTTACGGTACATAATATACTTAACTTAAAAGATTCCGTAGAAAATAAGAAATTATTACTCGATTTTTTCTATTTTTGGCGTATCCGACACGGTCTTGGCCGGTTTTTTCCTTTTCAGGTAGGCAGGGAACGCTAAAACCGCAGGACACTTTTAATCGTGTCATGAAGGGTAAACTTTTTGGATCGTGTTTTGCTCAGAACTCGGGCGTAGAAAGTTGCCGATGCGATGTCAAATCACAACAACTTACGATTATCGATATATCGATAATAAACGGGTGCCCTCTATTACGCATACTTTTTAATGTCCGAAACTGTTTACGCATAACAGGGTTCGCATAATCTATTTACGCCGAATCTTAGATTTGCCGAAACTTAGTTTCGCATAATTCTGTATAAGCCGAATCATGGTTTAGCCGAATTTATTTTAGCATAATATTAACATGGCCGAATTTCATTACGCATAATCTAGTTTAGCATATATGTAATTTAGCCGAATTTTAATAGGCCGAAATCCTGTTCAAATCTATGTCCAAAAATACATTTCCTAATTACTATTTATGACTAGAAAAATAGGTTATTAGATTAGGTTAGAATTGTATTTGTAACGGAATGAACCAGTAAAAAAGGCAAGTACATAAAGGGGGGGACGGGGGGCAAAGCCCCCCATAGGGGGGCTCGGGGGGCGGAGCCCCCCCATGAAAAAACAAACATTATCTACCCCCCTTTTAATCTGGATAGGTTCGTTAGTTACCTTATGTCCCTTAGATTAAAAATAGAAGCCCCGCGAAGCGAGGCTTCGTCGACTTTGTCACAGTCATGTCCCCATTTATAAAAATACTACCACCCACTAGTTACTACTTTCCAGAGAAGTAGATTGGATTAGGTAAGTAAGCTTAGGTAATAAAAAAACTTTCATTTAATAATCATGATTTATTAATTAAAGTATCTACCTAGAATACATTATTAGTTTAACTGTTAAACTTGAACTAAAAAAAATGCTACACTAATTTTAAATTGGCGACAATAGCCTTTAAAAATCTTACTTTTCTGTAATCGGAGTCATTTTTAACACAAAAAAAAATCTACACTAGTTTTAAATCAGCGGCAATAGCCTTAAAAAATCCAACTTTCGTGTAATCGCACTCGTTTTGTATTACTTGATTTATACGGTAGGTTCTGTCTAGAACGCGTTTCTTTTTTAGTGGTGGTGGAGCGCCCATATTCAACTTTCGAATTTATATTCTTTCTGCGTAACTAATTTATGCGTAAGTAGTTTTCTGCCTAAACAATATTCGGAACTCACAAATTATGCGTAAAGCCCATTCGGCTTACATTGGTTATGCGTAAAAGAATACGGCGTGAACGGTTATGCGAAAACAGTTTCGGCGTAAATAGTATTATGTGTAAACAGATTAGGTACCTATGCGAAATAGAATTATGACATAAAAATTATGCGTAAGCAGAGGGAACAATAATAAACTTTACATGCGTTACTTGCTCTACTTTTATCCCACTTCAAAATATTAGTTATTAATTTATTTAAATGCATTTTTACGGCGTTACAGTGAGAAACCAGTAAAACGAGAATCAACGATTCATAAACTAGGTAAAGACAAATAACACTTAAAGATTCTAGATTGCCTGTTACTACTAATTTTCGATTTACTGTAAAATACATTTTTTTTGCTTTAAAACAAATAAATAGGTGAACGAATAGACGTCATAAGATGCTATTGCCATTGAAACTCTATGGGACAATTGTGTTTTGACAGGTCAAAGAAAGTACGTCAATTGATTGGTAATGTCAACAAAAATATTATTCGCCAGAGCCAATAATTATGAGTGTCAAAAAACATTCAAATATTTAAATAGGTGAAGGCCAAGGCCAAGCGAATGAGCTCGTTGAAGTGGCAATGGGCAGGCTATATAGCACGGAGAATAGATGGCCGGTGGGGCCGAAAAGTTTTCGAGTGGAGACCGCGGATCGGTAACCGCAGCGTAGGATGTCCACCAACGAGATGGACTACCTAATGCTCTCGTTAAAGCCGCGGGTTCACGGGTGGATGCTGGCCGCTGCCAACCGAAGCGACTGGAGGTTTATGGGGGAGGCCTATGTGGACGTCCTACGGCTGAGATGATGATGATGAGTTAAACAAGACGTAACAAACTAGAAATAAATATTCTACCGAATTCATAGTTTGAAGTCAATAATAAACAATGCTGGAATAGATATAGTATATCTATGTACTCGTACGTTAATATTTAGAATAATAAATAACCAGCACTCGTTTTAAATCGATTTCAAGCCTGTTCCAATATTTCGCACAACATTTTTACGCTTCAGTGTGTTTGGTGTCAAATGTCGACGTTGAATGAAACATTTCACATGCATTGTTTTGCAAAAAACCAGCTAAGTGCTAGTTGGACACACGCGCCAAATTTGTATTTGGCCGTTTTAAAACAAAAAGTGTACGTACCCGATCATTATTTTTTAAATTTTGAAAAAATATGTTTTTTCCTACTCAGTATCAAGAGCACAATCGATTCCGATAGTTTAAAAAAATATCCGAAAGAAAATGTCACTTTTGCGACGGTTTTTTCATATACTCAGTATGGGCGTGCCAAAACTGAGTTATAAATTTTTGTAAATAGGAACATATTTTTAAACGATCGGAATTGATCGTGCTCTTCATTCTGAGTAGGAAAAACCATATTTTTTTCATAATTAAAAAAAGGCAATGGTACACTTTTTTTCAACACGCCCATTCTTACTACTCAGTCAATTACAATTACTGGAAGTTGGTCAAATTTAACAGATCGATTAGATTTGATTACAGACAGACAGACAGCTGGAGCTTTTATTTAGAAATAAAAGCTTGTCATTTGTAAAGGATGACAAATGGTAAAATTCATATTCATTCCGTTGAATTTGAAGGCTCGGTTAAAGCTCAATATTGTACCCAGAGCCGTGTTAGCTTATAAGGCGAATTTCCTTGGTTAGTTATTTGAGTTTTCTAAAGGTTCGTGCAAGAGATGCTACCGTCCTATTCTGAAACCGTGCACTTCATGAACTACAAAGGTTTAGATGAGCCAAAATGTTGCACTAGCCATAATGGAATCGCCCCAAACTAACAATCACTGGCAGATGTATTGTGTATTAATATAAAATAAATTTGTATACGAGATTTCAGTCACCATAATTAAATTTTAATCAACTGGTTATGTAAAGCGCATTTGCTGTGGATTTGGAGTAATTGGCATAAAAATATCATCGAACACTGTTTAATCAATTAAAAACAATTATTTTGTTAATTTATTGAATCAGGCGTTACTTTGCGGAGGTCCATATCATTATTTTATATAATTATTTTGTTCACCCGAGACCTTATGATAGCTACGTCTATGCCACCTACGAGTATGTGTTCATACAGCTCCTGCAACTGTTAGTAACATTAGGTAGCATGGTGAACGGCTCTGTTGCTCTGAGTGAGACTATGGTTGAGTTCGAAACGCGTCAGTCAGTATGGTGTAGTGGTGAAAGTTGGGTTTGAGTGATTTTTTTGTTTTTTTACGGTGTGAAGTTGAAGGAGGCATGACCGCATATTGCTGCATAATTTTATGATCGTATAAGGTCACGGATAAAAGTAACCTCTGATTCAATAAACTAAGTACCTTTGCTATCAATAACATTAGAAAAGAACATGTATCACTCTCTTTCCTATTTCAATTAGTCACATCCACAGAACCGCAACAAAGCACCGTTGTTAACTAAACAGGACAGAAAAAGTACCTTAATTAAATGAATGTTTTAAATAAAACATAAGCAAGCATAAATTCCTACTCTCCAACTACCCAGCCCCGCGGAAGAGTGACATCGCCTTAATTATTTAACGCGCGTGGCCCAGCATAACAAACAGCTCAGTTAATTTATGCCTTCCGATCTTATGAGTGGGACATTAAAAGATCCTCGTGGGAAACTCTGCCGTAGTATAATTTAATTTGGAGAATGAATGCGTTAATTGTTTTGGACTGAGCGTTGTCACCACCCTATAGGAACAAAGGCTGCATTCGGAAAGGAATTACTAATTAGATTTGAGCGCCAGTTACGTTAAAACGCAGACATATTGTTCTACGCGACAACTTTTAATATATTTAACGACTATGTGGAACTCCCGGCGCAACTTTTATTTACGGAACGACACGCTAAATAAATCAGCTAAAGATGTAGCCAAGAAACTTTGTCACATTTTAAGATTAATTTTGAGTTGCAAACTTTCGCAATTATCACAAAATGATACTTTAAACTTAAATTACAGAAGGTGCAGCGCCAATTTTAATTTTCATTGGAGTTTTAACTTCACTGAACTGTAAAGTTAGTACAGAATAAGCACATACGCTTATTGGGCTAATAACTGCGACTAAAACAATGTTGTAGAGATGATCAAGGTTTGCTGTAACAATCATGTCTTTTATTGACAAAATGTAATGATCTTTTGTTGACAAAAATCTTTTGAAGAAAAAGATAGTAGATATAATAGCTACATTACTTGGGGGATTAACATGGTCCGCATGAACGCCCTTATTTAGTTATGCAATATCTTAAAGTAGTTTCACATTACACAACTAATTCTACAAATATTAATTTCCGTAATTAACATTCTCTATCTGAATGACTTGCGAATTATCACAATGCCAAGGCAAGTGCGTTGAAAATTAATCATGAACTTGGAATATAGCGGGGAAAGTTTATTCACTAGGTTTGTATGCGATTATGCGGGTCCCCTCGTGAACGATGTAAGAAAGAGATGGATCAGTCACACGCCACTGTATGGGTTGAGGTACTCAATTTCACCGACGGATATAAACATCGAAACATTTCATGTCAGCCAAGGTACGTACAAGTAAGAAAGATGGTATTTTTACATATTAACGTAGAACCGGGTCCGCTCATCAATTATGTTACATAATAAAAGAAATATGTAGAGCGGTCGTGAAGGGAAATTTTGCACCGTTGATGGATTGTATCGGGCAAAAATTTCGGCATCCCCAAATTTGTACGGTATTAATAACAAACGAAATATAATTTCTGGGAGCGAAGCTTGAACACGAAATAGATCTTAATAAAGCTATTCCTTGCTTGATGTCTACTCGAGAAATCAACGCGGTGTAACGGAACCCGTCTTAAATTAAAATCAATTAGGCAATATTACCTCCGTCGAAGCTACACCGGTTTCGTTTTAAGGTAAAGCGAAAAAATCTGTCCCTCTGCAAAACAAAGAATAGGAAAAGTCGAACATACCTAGTTGCAGCAATGGGAGCGGAGGAAAAAATAAAACGGAGCCAAATAAAAGAGTGTCTCAGCCTATTTCAAATGTAAATCTCTGTCGTTGTAACGGGTCGGCTCTCCTGAAAAATAAGACGTAGGTCGACGAGATTGTCGCTTCTTGCTTTCGTTGACTTGGAAAATTTCAGAGACGACGCTTTCCTACCCTCTGCCGGATTTGCGAAGAGTTTATGTGTCGCTCGAGAGAAAAACTTAAACAATGTACTTACGTACGAGCTCCGCCTAACTTTACTGCACGTAACTCGCTGACGCCGACTTAGTTTTATAACAATAACTGATTTATGTTGTTGAGCGTGTTAGGATTCGAAAATTTAATTTAGAACAATTAAAAAAACATGTGTTTGATTCGATGATGAAAAATTCTATCAACCATGCAGAGGATAAGTATAAATTATAAAGATTAAAATCATTTTCGACGTATGGTAAGCCACGAAAGCTTAATTAAAAGATTATATAAGATTATTTTCTTAAGTTATTATTTAGGTACCTTAGATGGCACTTCAAATTAAAACTCACGCAAGCAGAATTCTAGAAATTAAAGTCTATCTTGAGATTGTATTCTGGAAATAGATAGAACCCAGATTCTAAGTCCTGATTTGGACCATCTACTTTACAATACAAATACTCTTTGCACACCAGAAATAATAAGCGATACAGAAAACTATCTCTTTTTATTTTTTAGTGTCTACTTTTTACGATTTTCTAACAAATGATCTTATTTTTTTTTATCTAGTATTTTTTATATACACCATACTACAGAAATTACGTTCTCCCGTGCACTGAAACCATGTCTCTGGATGCAAATCTTATAATTATGTAACCACCTATATACTTACTTAAAAGAGGTTTAAATACTATCGCACTTTCGGTAGAAGAAGGGCATAATTTAATTTTTTCCTAACTTTAATTTTTTTTGGATTTTTATAAAAAATTACCCTTGCATTACAGAAAGTACGATATAAACAATTTTTTTTTTGACAACTTACTGGCACTTGAGGTATTCCATCTTAGGCCTCCAGGTTGGCATTTCATCTGCAATACTCCTAGTGTTGCAGATGCTTATGGGCGGTGGTGATCTCTTACCACCAGGAGACCCACTTGCTCGTTTGCCATCCAGTGGAATAAAAAAAGACAAAATTTATCCAGCTAGTGACAATAATCTAGCTAGTACATATTCGAAATTGACTGCGTTGGGAAAATAAATCCCATTCAAAATATAAACGTATAAAACTGGCTGTTTCGGCGGACTGTAGGACGAGAAATAGGAACTACAGCGTGGAAAATTACTGGACAAAGGGTGAAACCTGTGTAAAAAGTTAAATATTAACCACAACCAGCATAATCTCCTATTACCATAAGCCAATTATTCTTAGGTATTATAATTGAAAATAGTTTTAATTTTGCTAGTCAAAATAATGTGAAACCGTGCGCTATGCAGAATGTTTTGGAATAATTTCTGTTAGAACTCAGGTCAGGTTGGTTATTGTAAAAAAACCTTTGAAAAAAAATCCTCTTTTTTCTTTTTACAAGTCTTCTAAGATACGCAATATAAATTCGCGTAAAGACTATGAAATATTGATTAATCTTTTCTTTTGTACTGCTGCAAATACCCATTGAACCATTGAACTCCAATACCTAAGGAGAGATACTAAGATCAAGTAACTCCTGCACTTCATGAAGATCAGTGGGTTTTCTATCGTTTTCCATAATTTAATTTGTCATAAAACAATTTATGTCTAAAACAGTATTTCTTCAGAATTATTAGGTGACCTACTGTATTCTATGAGATGACATTTAAAAAATCTTGAAAACAGCATCATTATTTTAAAGCTAATGTTGTTATGACAAGTGAAAATTATGGCAATTGTAATTATAGTAAGTGAAGTGATTCAGCTTAACCAGTACTCGTGCAGTTGATTTTTAAATTATCTCGTCAGATCATGGAGCCGTTTTCACTCCGCGACGCCGCGCGGCATAATCTGATTTATGTTTAATTTTCCAGGTTCGAATGCTACAGAGATAAAAATAAATTAATTTCCTCCCCACAATTTCCACAGCACGGCGCATTGACTACACGGGGCTTTTGAAAACATTTATTTTGTTCCCGTTCTAAAGGAAATGACGAAGTCTCGGCCCTATACTACGAAGTGCGAAATTCAAACTTCGTGTTTCACCGTCCCGCTGACGCTTATGTTATTTAATACCAGAGTGAAAGGGACAGTACGATACGAACTACGGTTCTGGAATTTCCTAGTAGCCCCCTGTGCCGTATCAGCCTTTGTTTATTTCCTTAGGACAGCGCGACGCAAATAAACGAATTTGTCAATACGTCAGTGTTTTATGCGTGGTTATTGTTGCGTGGGAGCGGTCCGATGATCGGGCGGACCCCGATAAAGGGTGGTTAGTGCTAGTGTTTACCAGGCTGTGATACTCAGCTCGTCGGATAGATAAGTCTCTCGGAGTGGTTATCGGACCGCAAGGCCAGTAAAGCTAATTGGTTGGGCGGTAGTTACGGCGAGCGTTAACGCGCGCCCCGTCCAGATTGGCAAAATTAACCTCTTCCGAGCGACCCAATTGGTGGCCTATGATCAGTTTGTAATTTGTGACGGGCCTTTGTGAATTGCGGCCGATACCGTTAAGAGTTTCTGTTCAATCAACTGTTGTTAACCCACGTAAACCTGCCATTGATTTTGGTAAACAATACCCCATGATATTCGATGCTTTTGTTTGATCGGCTTGATTATACTGGGGTTGTATACTGTTGGTTAAGCTCGTGTACTGATAACCAGAATAACATTGTTTAAGAAAATTTCTATTTCGCCAATCTGTTGTTGATTATTACCTACCTACTTTCATTTGTTAGGTGCGTACTGACTTAAAATTGCCCGTAGCTATTTTCTTTTAGGACATGCATTACGAGTGTGCGGAGAAAGACTTATCTACGGTTAATCTTAATAATTTCCATTTGTAGCTTCCATCTAAATTATAGTCAAATACTCACTATGTACTGAATTTGATAATATTATTTTCGACATAAAAAAGAAAAATAAAACACTTACGACGTGTATTTCAATAAATTAAATCATTTTGAAGCCTATGCTCGAAACACTAAAATTTACTAAAAACAAAGAAAGCGTAAGAGCTCAAAATTAGGAACTAAAATAATTTGCTCACCCGCGACCTTATGATGCGGGTAAGCAAAGATTTTTTTTTTATTTCATTGATATGGACCTCCGCAAAATAACGCTTGATCCAATAAATTACTCAAAATTAGGATTTAAAAAATCAAAAAAGCGCATAACAGTAACACGCAGGGGCGTAAAAAATATGGACTGGAAAAACTATGTAAACATAAGTACTTCACCCGTCCCTCAAGGAAGTAGGATGCTCCGAGATCGCGTAGAGCAGTCGAAAGGACTCGCTATGTCTCAATTGTGTAACAGAGGAAGTTACAACGAGGGTCTGTGGGTTTTTACGGCCTTTATTATTGAGCTATAAACCATAAAAGCGCCCCGCTTTATAAACGCTAAAACAAAACACAAGCGACCGCATATTTCTCCTTTATACACTCCAAGTAATATTGCGTAGCACAATCAGAATTATTTACGATGGAAAATAACACTGATTCTGGGATGGTGTCGAGCTGTGACGGTGTGTACTATTCGTACATTAGACGATAGTAGATACATTTGAATGTATCTTTTGGTTTTAAAATGTTTTTGTTTATTCATTTAAGGGTGCACACTTTGCAGGTTAAATGTCTCCATAGTATCATAACATGGCATAAAACTGCAATAGTAGATTGATAACCAAGGGTGGAAAGTGACCCATTTCACCCGAGATATTTCTGGCGCTCGAACGAAGTGAGAGCGCCAATAGTTCGAGGGGAAATGGGTTATTTCACCCGAGTTAGACACTCTACTTTTCATTTCGACTGTGAGGAAACTGAAATACTCCAAAGAAACGAGAATAATAATATTAATAATAAATGGCACAATGAGCAGCGACGGTGAAGGGGGGGGGGGATTTTATTTGTAAGTAGGTTAGTTTTAGTTTAATTTTAATTTTTGTATATTTTATAGTTCTTTTTTGTTTTAATATTCTTGTTATTTTGATTGTTAATAATACATTGAATTTACTTGTACCTATCCAACCTCCATCAGTACCTTTACGACTGGCCACTTCCTTTGCCGAAACGTGAAAAAAAAATGTCGTTGACGTAACTCAATTATCTTCGATGTCATGGCTAGCCGAAAAATTAAAAAAAAATTACTTTCCACCCTAGAGGAGGAAAAGCAATTTTCCACCCGGCTATCTACCCATGAAAATTAAACTTTCCGAACAGGAGAGATGAAAATAATTAAAAACTATTTATTTGGTATTTTGAGTGAAAACCCAGGTTTCCTAGGCTAGTGAATTTCTAACACTCTATCGCCAAACTTTCAAATTTGTTGAGGATCCAACTACCGCGGATTCCGCTTAACTTTGGCGGTTTGATTTCAAATGTAGCTCTTCTAACAAACCTAGAACTGGCTTGCTTTGATAAGCTAAAGCTAACTTAGCAAAATAGTTGTTATTGAAGGTATTTCTAAAGATTCCTCGACACAAGCACAAAAGTTTCCATTTTCCTTGAACTCGTTATTTTACTGCTTTTTATACTGGCTTAATAACGTAAGATTTACAGTCGTTTGTTTATCGTCGTTGTCCAATCCCACAAATAAATCGGCCGGCGGCTGCCCTAAATTTCCCCATTTCCCCACGAAAAACCGTAATCCCACGAATCGTAAGATTAAAATTTATTGGGTTGATAACAACGTCGATAACGTGTCCCTCTAACCGTATCTATGATTTAGAATCTCTGGCGGTAGCCGGTCGCAGGAAATGGTTTATCGAGTGGCTGAAGCGGCCGGAGTCCGCAACAAACTAACTTTGTTCAAAATTTAGACTGTCAACAAACTAATTCTACCCGAAGTGGTGCTTTAAGCAGCTTTATTTGCATTATTATAAGGAAACTGGGTTGAAACTGGGCTGAAAAATTGTGGGGTTAATTAAAATGCGCAGTGTTTGTTTGGAACTAGGTGAAGTGGGATCGGCGATTTTGTTTTTTGTGTCGGTTTGTTGGTATAAATAAATTTTATCATGATATTGAACCCTATTAAGATTTCTTTATATTTACGATAACAATCGAAAATATTATCACGAATATAAAAATGTAACTAATGTTTTGAAATTTTGCGACTTATTAATAATTATTAATTACGTAACTACCGCATGTATTTATGTTTATTAAGAAATTAAATGATTTTTTTGAATTACCAACAGTATATTTGACCTAATACCTGTATGTAACTGCACTCTCCAGATGCGTTTTGCGTATTCTTACAAAATGATGAAAAATTTCAACACACTTTCAAGAGGCAAGTATGAGGTTTTTTTTTTATCAGTTGTACTAAAGTACCTAACTAATAAATTGAATTCTAGCCTCATTATGATATTTTATGCCATTTGACAAGTATTGTTATGTAAAAAAATATTACCTTGATAAGGTACTACCACAGAGTAAAAACTCAATTATTAATATGTGGTATTCGTAATCTGAAAATTATATTGGATGATTTTTCACGTACAAACAAAAAATATGTACCTACGTTAACGACGTATCGTAAATTTTGTAGTTCACCAAAGAGTAAATTACTATAGAGAAAAAGAGTGGGCAACTCTATGACCAAATTTGTATCTATAGTAACGGGCGCTAACTGGTGGCCGGAGGACGAAATAAACCCACAACAACACAGACGCACACGGACCCACACAATAAGCGCACTTAAAGATAATAATATTTATAGGTATTTCCTTTTATTTACTTATCTCTTTCATCATGGTAACTTTACTGGTTAGTGTATTATCTAAGATTGCATTTGTAAAATTAGCCATATTGTACCGTTTGTATCCAAATAAACATTAAAACATTAAATAAAACATCATCCTCAAGACAGTTAAAGTTCTTTAAATTTACGTTTGACATTATTGACGGGTTGTGTTTCATCATCCAGACATCAGAGGCGCTGTAGTCTACGAAAACAGATGACGTTATATTTGTGCCCCTCTGTAGTTCATAATTTGGACCTCGCAAAGTAACAACTGAATCAATCAATACAATTTAATAAAAACAGCAGCCATGTTATAAATGGTGTCCGATTATAACATGACAATTATGCGGGCTGTTGATTCAGGTACTCAATTAACAAAGTAAATTCAATCGCGAGCAAGGACGCTGGTGATATCTGATACTATGAGTAGAGGCGTCGATATTCGGGTTATCTGTACCTATATTACTTATACAGGTATACAATTGTACGCGTAAATGCTCTTTTGTATGTACTCAGATTTCGTTATGATTGTTGGTTAGTTGATTGGTACGTTAGTTTGGTGGAAAATTATTATGATAAAAAGGAAAATCTGACTGACTGATTGATTTATCAACGTTCTTGACGATTGATTCACTGAAAAAAATAATCATTTAAAATACCTGATAAATCGTTAAAGTTTATTGTTTTAAACAGTTCCAGGGGAGCCTGCTGTTTTGAGCATTAAATTTTACTGTTCCGAAAACAGTTAAAGCAAAACAGTACATTTTAATGTTTTGACCAGTAAAAAAAAATTTACTGTTTAAAACAGTAAAAAAAAGTTTAATGTTTAAACATTAAATTTTTTTTTACTGTTTTAAACAGTAAATTTTTTTAATTTTTTTTTTAATGTTTAAACATTAAAAGAATTTTAACTGTTTAAACAGTAATTTTTAATGTGCACGCACATTAAAATGTAACGAGGGAGACAGTACTTTTTAATGTGCACGCACAGTAAAATGTAATGTGGAAGACAGTAATTTTTAATGTGCACGCACATTAAAATATAACGAGGAAGACGGTACCTTTTAATGTGCACGCACAGTAAAATGTAATGTGGAAGACAGTAATTTTTAATGTGCACGCACATTAAAATGTAACGAGGAAGTCAGTACTTTTTAATGTGCACGCACAGTAAAATGTAACGAGGAAGTCAGTACTTTTTAATGTGCACGCACAGTAAGATATAACGAGCAAGTCAGTACTTTTTAATGTGCATGGACAGTTAAATATAACGAGCAAGTCAGTGCTTTTTAATGTGCATGCACAGTAAAATGTAATGTGGAAGACAGTAATTTTTAATGTTCACGCACATTAAAATATAACGAGCAAGTCAGTGCTTTTTAATGTGCTTGCACAGTAAAATGTAACGAGCAAGTCGGTACTTTTTAATGTGCACGCACAGTAAAATGTAACGAGGAAGTCAGTACTTTTTAATGTGCACGCACAGTAAAATGTAATGTGGAAGACAGTAATTTTTAATGTTCACGCACATTAAAATATAACGAGCAAGTCAGTGCTTTTTAATGTGCTTGCACAGTAAAATATAACGAGCAAGTCGGTACTTTTTAATGTGCACGCACAGTAAAATGTAACGAGGAAGTCAGTACTTTTTAATGTGCACGCACAGTAAGATATAACGAGCAAGTCAGTACTTTTTAATGTGCACGCACAGTAAGATATAACGAGCAAGTCAGTACTTTTTAATGTGCATGGACAGTTAAATATAACGAGCAAGTCAGTGCTTTTTAATGTGCATGCACAGTAAAATGTAATGTGGAAGACAGTAATTTTTAATGTTCACGCACATTAAAATATAACGAGCAAGTCAGTGCTTTTTAATGTGCATGCACAGTAAAATATAACGAGCAAGTCGGTACTTTTTAATGTGCACGCACAGTAAGATATAACGAGCAAGTCAGTACTTTTTAATGTGCATGCACAGTGAAATATAACGAGCAAGTCAGTGTTTTTTAATGTGCATGCACAGTAAAATGTAATGTGGAAGACAGTAATTTTTAATGTGCACGCACAGTAAAATGTAACGAGGAAGTCAGTACTTTTTAATGTGCACGCACAGTAAGATATAACGAGCAAGTCAGTACTTTTTAATGTGCATGCACAGTAAAATATAACGAGCAAGTCAGTGCTTTTTAATGTGCATGCACAGTAAAATGTAATGTGGAAGACAGTAATTTTTAATGTGCACGCACAGTAAAATGTAACGAGGAAGTCAGTACTTTTTAATGTGCACGCACAGTAAAATATAATGTGCAAGACAGTTATTTTTAATGTGCACGCACAGTAAAATGTAACGAGGAAGACGGTACTTTTTAATGTGCCCGCACAGTGAAATGTAATGTGGGCGACAGTACTTTTTAATGTGCAATTACAGTACCGGCAACTGTGCATGCATATTAAAATTACTGTCTTCCACATTACATTTTACTGTGCACTACAGTTAAAGGTATTGTAAAGGAAAGTACTGTTTAACGTACATGGACAATAGCGGGTACTGTTCTGAATACCTACTACTGAGCATGCACATTAAAAAGCAATATCCTGCACAATATCTGTAACAGTGCACTTACAGTAGCGAGTACTGTAAGAGCACGGTTAAAGGTATTGTGAAGCCTGATACCTACTGCCTACGCAGTACTGCTACTAGATCAGGTAATGCGTAGGTAGGTAGGTACGCAGACAACCTGGAATAAATTAAAAATTATTTCATTTATGTCATTTATTTAAGAAGAATTAAAATCTTATGTTTAACCCAATTTGAGAACATTTTATTTACAGAAACATGACGCTGAATCCTTTTATATATTTACAATCAGTCAATTTTACATCTTAAGGTGAATGGAACGATAGCGTGTACTTTTCATAATTTGATACAACTGTTACTCCTACTACCTACATTACTTGATTGAAAAACATGTGAAATGTTTTTTACTTAATCAATCACATCATCTAATTACCGCAAAATGTATGGAAAGTTCACGCTGTTCCCTTACACACCTTACCACTCTTACCAGTGTACCTTAATTATTCATCAGTACCTTAACCAAAATAGACTAACAAGGAAGGGTACCCAACTGTCCGACTCCGTTTTGATTCAATTTGATATATGTTATAGAGTAGTCTAAAATAGCACAGGTATTTTTTTTAGCTGCCCAAATTCAACCTGTTAGGAGAAATTGCCCTTTAAAGTACTGAAAATTTACCAAACCCTCCAACTTCTATAGATTTCTCAAAAAAAGAAGATAATGAATTACTGGTTTCATTATATGTTGGAGAACATGAAAAAAGAATGGATACGTTTTGTCAAATGTTTTTTAAGCTCTAGCTCTAGAGCTTTAAAGCTTAGTCCATGATCCTATTCATGGTCTCGAAAAAAAAAACATAAAAAACAATTGACAAAACACGAGTCCATTATTCTTTCATGTTCTCCAACATACAATGGAACCAGTATTTAATTAAATTTCAGTTCTTGGAAGGACAATTTCTCCTAACAGATAGAATTTGAGCAGCTAAAAAAAAAATACCTATGCAATTTTAGACTACTCTATAACATATATCAAAATAAATCGGACTTGGACAGTTCGGTACCCTTCCTTGTTAGCTACCAAAGGAGATCCGTATGCAAAATATGCAGGCCGCATTCGGACTTCTGATATATGTTGTAGTGAACCCAGGCTATGATATGACTGATGTTGTCAGTCTCTATAGTGGTCAGTCCAGGGAGGTGACAATCGATTTTTTGTATGGGATTTAGAAATTTCTTTTCTCTATCATATCCTGTAACCTATCATGTAACTGGGCTTTGTGAGCCGAGGAACGTTTGGTCGTTACAATTTATAAAGATCATAATTTATAAAAATTTGTGTACTACAATATATTATAAATTGATTAAATATATTGATTATATACAATAAATGATCTATTTCACCTGTCGTATGTTTCAGTATATTACAAGTAATTTGACATATAACTATGTATATCAAACGTCATTTCAAAAACAAAAATATTTTTCGTTTTTTATTCCTAACGAGTAGCTTTAAGGAAATAATGTAATATACATATATATTTAAACGCAGCTCGCAAAAGCTCTTTTAATTGATGTTTCATAAACATTATAGGTTTCAGAACAAGAAATTTCAAAATCTCATACAAAAAAATTGATGACGTCATACCTCTGGCTGACCACAATAGCGACTGGCAACATCAGCCATACCGTAGCCTGGAATCACTGCAACACGTATAAGAAGTCAGGATGCGGTTTACATATTCTGCATACGGATCGGATCTCCACTGGTATAGCTTAAGTCTAAAACAAAAAGTCTTATATTAATTAAATAACCACACGAATTGAATTCAGACAATAGCCTAAAAATATAATAGAATAAGATTGCTTAACAATCGGAATGTAAGTACAATATCTTATAAACCGATACCGAATTGCTACCAACTATATTAAGGATAATGAGGCATTAGGAAAATTAAGACCTAATAAAATTAAGACTTCGTATTCATATTAAATAACCAACAAAGGGTATAGCCCTGTATGGATGGCGAAACTGCCTTTGACGAGAAAGTGGTTTTCCTTTGGCTCGGATAATTGTCTTTACATACGTTGTAATTTGACCAAATTTTAGCCCCAAAATGGGCGTGGTTTTTGAGATAATTAAAAAAAAAGGAAAATCGTTTTAATTTTTTATTTACCAAACTAGTGGCCCGATTTTCACGAAATTTTTATATATTATGTAGAAAATTAAGAGCGTTTTTTTCTTTAAAAAAAATCCAATTAATTTTATATTTAAGTAAAAAAAAATCATTTTTTTAATATGTATTCATAAATTTTTTTTTTTACTTGCGAGGTGGCGACACCTACCAATATCAGATATATTATGACCCATTTAATACTCTAATACATATATTTTTTTCAAAAACATTCATTTGGATCATCAGGTTAAAATAAGCGAATTTGTAACATCTCATACATAGCCTTCCCTTTACTACGTACATGGGCGTTTTCAAAAAAAGTTGTTGAAATGACTTTTTTTTTAGAAGTGGATGAAATTTGGTATTCCTACTCAGAATCAGGAGCACTTTCGATTATAATAATAGGAGAAAAAAAATGTCTCAATATTTTTTATTCCATTACGTTACCGTTTTCATACGCGTATCTGTGGCGGTAGTGTAATGGATAACACAAAATTATATGAAAAACCTGGGACACTTTTTTTTCCTATTGCAATCGAAAGTGCTCCTGATTCTGATTAGGAATACCAAATTTCATCCACATCTGACAAAAAAGTCATTTCAACATCTTTTTTTTGAAAACGCCCACCTACGTAACATAGGATTCAATAGTAGGGTGGTTTGAAAAACATTTTTTTTATTTATTTTCTTAGCATGGGGGTAGAATTTGTACCTTATGAAAAAAGAAAATTTAAAAAAAAAAAAAAATTTTATCTAATGTTTTGAGGTGGCCCACGAGGAGAACGGCCTGCATGGCTATCACAGGGGCGTTCAAAACAACGCCGACAGCAGCAATGGAAGTCCTACTGGACCTACCACCACTGCATATTGCTATAGAATCTGAAGCGCGTAAGTCGTTGCACAGAATGAAAATATACAGCCTGTGGAACGATTCCGCTCCGAGGACAAAGCACACCAAAATGGAACAGAACAAATACCTTGATAGTATGTATAACGGCGATGGGTTGCGACAAAATGCAACCAAAGTACATACATATTCCGAAGGAACTTCAAGGTACATGTTCCTACAAGGGCAGAATGGACGGAAGGATTGACACTGCCCGAAGGCAGTGAAAATTCATGGTACAGGTAAAATGAAATCCGGTACAGGAGCCGGCATTCACGCCAAGGACTTCAATAGTAGTGTAAGCATGGGAAATTATGCAACCGTCTTTCAAGCAGAGACGTATGCAATTATTTCCTGTGCACAGGAGAATATAGATAGGAAGGTAAAAGAACAAACCATCTATATACTCAGTGACAGTCAAGCAGCTCTAAAGGCACTCACATCGCCAAAGGTTGACTCAAGACTGATCTATAATGGAGTACAAGCATTAAACAAGCTTGGCAGACGCAACAAAGTGCGACTGGTTTGGATCCCAGGACACAGAGGCTTCATCGGCAATGAAAAAGCAGATGAACTAGCAAGGGAAGGGTCAATGAACAAAAACATAGGGCCCGAACCGTATGTGGGACTCTCACAGGGTACCATAAAGAATGCTATAAACGACCACACCAGATTTAAACACCAACAAGAGTGGAAAACACTGGAAGGTCTAAAGCACTCAAAACGATTCATCGAAAACGTCAGCACTAGCTGGACTAAAAAACTCTGGACACTCAGTAGGAAGCAACTCCGACAAATCGTCGGGGCATTTACAGGTCACTTTGATACTAAACACATACTAGTAAAGATGGGACTACAGGACAATGAAGATTGTAGATTATGTGGTGAGGAAGACGAAACAATGGAACACATTATGTGTGAATGTGACGCTCTCGCCAGATTAAGAATGAGACTCTTTGGCGTCGGATACCCCGCGCCAGGAGACTTTAAGGCACTACCGCTACATCAAATCATCCAATTCATGGATGAGGTGATAAAAGCAATGGAGTAAGTGCGAAGGAGGGGTAATTACACAAAAGATCCCTACGGGTCGAAGTGTATCCGCAAGGACCCCTAAAAGTAAGGTAAGATAAGATAAGAGGTGGCCCACTCGCTTTTAAAATTAATAATTTATCAAATGAGGTAGTTCCAACAAAAAAAAATTTTTTCGGTCAAACATCGTGGAAGACGTCTAAAAATTGTCGATTGTGATTTTTGTTACTTTAATACAAAAGAAAGAGAAGTCATTTTTTGATTTTTTACATTAATTACAAAAATAATAGATTTTTTTTTTTTTACTTTTGATTTCCAATTGGCTGTCGAGGGGTGACCCTACAGGTTCTAGAACACCTTTAATATATATTTTTTGGTACTACTTCATTTAATAGATTATTAATTTTAAAAGGGAGTGGGCCATCTCAAAATATTAAGTAAAAATTTTTTTTTTTTGAAAATTTTTCTTTTTTCATAAGGTACAAATTCTAACCCCCTTGCTAAGAAAATAAAAAAAAATATTTTTTCAGCCCACCCTACTATTGAATCCTATGTTACGTAGGTGGGCGTTTTCAAAAAAAGATGTTGAAATGACTTTTTTGTCAGATGTGGATGAAATTTGGTATTCCTAATCAGAATCAGGTGTACGCATACTTTTAGAGTCGTTTTGTGAAAAAACATCATTTTGGGTATTAACAAGATTTTGTGAAAAATCGGACTTATTACACTTCACCTGCGGGCAGGTCCTCGTAGCGTCATTAACATTGCGGACACAAAATGTATAACGATTACATGCAAAATTAGACTTGTTGCACCTTTCCATTACATCGTTACAACAAGTACACGGAACGTTATTAGTCCAGTAACTTTATACATCGAAAGTATGCGTCAAATCCGGTAGTTCTGAATTTTTGCACACTTGTTTATGATGTTGTCCTAATGAATAATCCAAGTTTGTGACCTCGAGCGCCGAACGCAACTTTGTCAAAAATCGAAAAAACCGCGAAAAAAACGTATTTTTTTCAAATTTTGGCGATTATAACACTAAAGAACTAGTGTTTGAAAAAACTTTCTTAAAACGTTTTAAAGAAGCCTAATTTTGCTACAATATGATACAAGAATTGTCTCTGTGGACCCAATAGTTTCCAAGATTAAGCCTTTCAAAGTTTATCATTTTTACGAACTTCGCAATTTTTTGCGATTCCGTCGTTCTGAATGAATTTTGACCCTGATTATACTATCGAAGCCCTGTACTTTTATGATAGGATGTTAAAAAAGATAATGAGGAGTGTGAACGATGATGTTAAAGCTAAGCTACGAATAATGAAGTAAATAAAAAAGAAAAGTACAACAGAAGTTAATAAGTTTATTTGTTAGGAAATTGAGTAATATTCAAAATCAAAAAATCAAATTAATTTGGCCCTTTTGGAAGGTCCCGGTTGAGGTTCGTCCGTATCTGGATCGACGTATTGGGATGGCATATCCCCATCAGGGGATGGTAATGAATCGTCGACGTTTTGTGCCGTCAAGTCATCCTCCATTTCGACATCGGACAGATCGTCGCCTTCTAGGATTTTACTACTGCAACATCAGGTATATTGTCACAAGAGGCCTCGCTGCAGTGCCTACAGACTGATGAGTATTTTAATCCTGTCTTCCTGCAGCTGCACGCGATCCCACAACCCTTCGTGCAGCCGCAAGCAATCATCTGCAAGAGGTGTTGTGGGGCTGCATCTCTGGTCATCGTTTTGGGATTGAGGCTTTGTGGTGTGTATATAGCCACCCCCAGGGTTAAGTGTGACTCCCAACCACGCCTGTACCTGTAAGAAGATTGTACATGAGAATAGAAAATGATGAATGATATGTTATGTGAATTACTGATGCAAGGACAAATTTTTACCTGATGGTATGTCCGCAAGGAGTGAAATCGAGCAGAGTCTCTTGTGGGAGGTAACCTGGCTAGATTGAAGCTGGTTTTCGTCGCAGCCCTAGCGAATAGTCGGTACCGCAGCTCGTCAAGGTTATAGGTGTTGTGGTTGCCTAAATTGCGAAGTTCGAAAACATGATAAACTTTGAAAGGCTTAATCTTAGAAACTATTGGGTCCACAGAAACAATTCTAGTATCGTGTTGTAGCAAATTTAGTCTTCTTTAAAACGTTCTAAGAAAGTTTTTTCAAACACTGGTCCTTTAGGGTTATAATCGCCAAAATTTGAAAAAAATATCGATTTTTCGCGGTTTTTTCGATTTTTGACAAAGTTGCGTTCGGCGCTCGAGGTCACAAACTTGGATTATTCATTAGGCCAACATCATAAACAAGTCTGCAAAATTTCAGAACTACCGGATTTGACGCATACTGCCCCCATACTTTCAGGCGACAAAGTTACTGGATTATATGTGATAAGTCTGACTTATTGCCTTTACCCTGGGGACTCGCGTGCGAAAGTGTTATGTCATTGGTTTTGTGACACTGAAATTGTTCATCATTAAATACAAAATCATTATCAGAACAAGAATACGTCCCCTTTGTTTGTGAAAAAATTGACATACTACCCTTTTCCTGTGGACGGGTAGGAGTTACGTAATCAACTTTGTGAATAGAAAAATTCTTAGAATTACGTACAAAATCGGACTTTTTACATTTCGGTATAGCACCGTTACAAGAAGTAGAAGTTACTTTCTTATCCTTATCGGCACATGAATAATTGTTGTACATCGAATCTAGACTTTTCGTACAATTCTGGTACTTATCTAAACAATTCGGATGAAAATTATGATCATGACTGTACTCGTATGTATCGTTTGTGGACGAGTAGTCAGAATGACAGGACTTATTTTCATAAGAAATACCACTTGGGATATTATTATTATAGTCATTATTCACGGCACCAAACGAACGATTTTGAAATTTACGATCGCGCACGGGTAACTCGACACTATAGAACTTTTCCGGCACGAACTTATTTACGGCACTTTCATTCGCGTTATTAGAGTTATTATTATGGTTCAAAGACTCACCCTTGTCCTCCAACTTACGACACTGTTCTCGTAGGTGACCGTACCGCTTACAGTAGGTACAGTAGGGTCGCGCGGCTCGCGCGGGACCGGAGGCCGAGGTCGTCGGGGAAGCCCGCGGCGGCGCGTTCACGCCGGGCGTGCCGCGGGGCTGCGGCAGCGCGGGCGCGTGCGCGGGCGGGGCTGCGGCGGCGCGCAGGGGCAGCGGGGCAGCGGCCCCGGGCTGCGCGCGCACGGGCGGCGCGCCGCGCGCGTGCCCGCCGGCGGCCGCGGAAAGTACTCGCGCCGGCGGCCGGCGATGGCCTCGCTGTTGATACTCGTCGCTCCTCTTCGCCAATGGAGTCTTCAATGTTTCTAGCATGATGTAATAACTCGGCGAATGTAGTGAATTCCTCTCTGCGGAGTCGTTTTCTTATTCGCACGTTCAAAAGGCCGTAAATCATGTCTAATTGCACTTTTTCGTTTAAATCGTTCTTAGGTAGTCTTGACAACAGGGCGCGCGCTTTGGCAACGAACACATCGGTATTCTCGTGCTGTTGTTCGGTTGCGAATAAGTCGCGGTAAATTCTATGGGGCGGCCGTCGGTCGCCGTAGGCGCTTCGAAGGTTATTTTATTAACGACCTCGTCCCATGTAGTTACTTGATGTTTAATGCCCTGCCACCAGGTGGCCGCATCGTGCGTCAGCAACATCGACAAACCTTTTATTGCATTATGATCAGTCACGTTAGCGCACTCTTTATAGCTTTCTATAGCATCGATAAATCCTTCTACGGACTCGGTAGGTGTGCCGCTAAACACAGCCTTACAACGCGCAAAGTTACCATGTTCGGTGAGCACCGGCGCGGGAGTAGAGGTACTCGCGCGGTGGCCGAGGACACTGTCGAGGATTTCCTTAATAGCGTTGGTTTGCGTTCTTTGTAGGCCTTCTAGGAGCATGGAAACGTTCTGCTGTGAGAATGTTGCGTCAGCAATGCGGGTGGCGGGGGAGGGGTGGGGAATGCCTATTGCATCATCTCCGTCATCATCGCCGTCATGCTGGTACTCCTGGTGTTCGTGCTGAGGTGGCGCAGAGGAATGGGGAATGCGTCATGCATTTGTTGTTGCTGGGCAGGCATCCGTGGCGCGGGAGGCACGTTTTCTCGTTCCTCCTCGTCACTGTGGACGTCTTCCATTTGCACCGGGTTTGCCTGACTTCTAGTACGCGTCATTATCACTATGCGGATAGTTCGTACCTACATAGGTATGTGCATTACGTTCACGAACACACAAGTTTAGGTTAGGTAGACGCGGAGTCGTTCAAACGGATTTCGACACTCACGAAAATCACTCACTCGCGAATCGTTTGTTTTACCACTAATCCACACACTGTTGGGACGCCAGATATAGTACTGGGAACTACTTAAGGGGTGCGCCACTGCCGGCTGGCAGAGAATGAGAAAAACTCAGGGGTGTAGGTTCGTTAGGTCTTTACTATCAAAAAAAATGACAGTTAATGGATTAGTGGGTTAGTCAGTAGTCACTAGTTTAACACTGTAGGGCAAGACGATGCCGCTTGCGGTGTGAGCGTCGTGTCGTGTGTATGCGCGGGCGCGGAAATGTCACGCGCATTCGCTACGGCGGCTTGGAAACGACTACTTGTTGGTCCGCGATCAGCGCGGCGCGGAATAGAGCGGGGCGCGGGAGGTGAGGAGGGGGCAGCGTGTTATACAACACACATGCACCACACTCACACTAGCAAAATCTTGCTGGTCGGCGCGCGCGAGAGGCCCGCTCGGGTAAGACGCGGCTTGGTGTTTGAACACGGTTTGCTATAACAGATAATTTACTGAGAACAAGGGGTCAATGTGGAGCAATGAGCTTCTACATACTAGAGCAGCAACGTCTTACAAAAGATTCTCAGATTTGTGTCGCCACTTCATGGTTCGAAAGACGTAGCTTTGAAACCTATACATTATGTCAAAGTTAACTATATTTGTCTCGTTTCTTCCAATAATCAACTAATTACCGTTGAAGTGAGACAGTAATACTGCTGCCATGAAAATGGACAGAGTTGCCAGTGGTGAGAAATAATTTTCTAAAAATGAATAAATGTATTTAATTGTTTTGGTGTGATTAATGTTGTATATTGTGAACAGAATTTAATAAAATTTTCAGTCTATACTACCTATTATAAAACTGTAACGGAGTGTACACATACACGGTACATTGAGAATATTCAGAAAAAGTAGTAAACAGATTTTGATTTGAATAAATTACAGTTTTTAGGGTTCCGGAGCCAAAATGGCAAAAACAAAACCCTTATAGTTTCGCCATGTCTGTCCGTCTGTCTGTCTGTCTGTCCGTCCGTCCGTATGTCACAGGCATTTTACTCGAAAACTACAAGAGTATATCAATGAAATTTGGAGTACAGATGTCTTGTCAAAGCCGCTATTTAGTTTTGTAGTTAAATTACAAAAATAAATATTTATAGGGGGGCACTCCATACACATGTAATAGAAGATAAAATATTTTTTTTTAACTCGCATCAACGTGAGGCACATATTTCGACAGCTCTTTTGAAAATATAGTAAGATTTCTCAAAAACTTTTTTGATTAAGTGAAGATTTCCGGAAATAATCGCTCCCAAAGTAGCAAAAATTGTGTCCTCTACCCCCTTCTATCTGTAAACCCTTTGTCCAAAAATATGCAAAAAATATGGGAAGGTAACGCTTAATAAATATTTTCAACGGAAATTGATTTAAACATGATCGGATATACCGTTTTCGAGTTATTTCCGAAAAACTGCGCTTCTCAACAAAAGGACGTAAGTGCAGTGAAGATACGCTCTTTTTCTGGTAATAGATTTTAAGACTGTAGTAGTGTTTTAATTGTGTTATAATGCACAGCGATTTTTTTCGTAATTGCTACGGAACCCTATTTTGGGCGTGTCCGACACGCTCTTGGCTGGTTGTTTATTTAAAAAGCTAGTAAATAATAAATATCTAAGATATTCAAAAGGTATGTAGATAGAAATAAAAAAGCTTTCAAGCATTGATAATCCCTGAGCAAAGCCGCGGACGGACGGACAGACAGACAGTCAGCCAGATAGACAGAGAGACATGGCGAAACTATAAGGGTTCCGTTTTTGCCATTTTGGCTCCGGAACCCTAAAAAGATCATTCTAAGTGAACTTAATACTATTTTAAGATGTGATGATGAACTAAAATTAAATAGTATAATAAAATCTATTTCTCGTAATGATTGAGCATATTACAGTCTGCCGAAATTTTAGTACTGAAACACATAGGTATTACTGGTACTCAATTCCGTCATTCATTCTTTCATTAACTAAACCCCCAAAAAAGCGGAAAAATTAAAATCGTTTTTCTGGTAACACTGATGGCAAAAATAATGCACGATGTATTTATTTCATTTTCTGGTGTAATTTTAGTCAATATGATCAAAATTATGCTAACTTAGGTGTGAAAAGTGATGCCAGTGGCTTTACTAAGCTTTTCGGACCGTGAAACACAACTTTTAACGGCACATTTCGCCATTTTGTAAAACTATCGGATACGTCACGCTCACTTAATGTCAAGCAGGCAACTGAAGTCAGATATGCCTGCAGGCATATTCGAAGTGGCTCCGCGTCGCTGCCGTAAACTGCCAATCTAGTGACATATAACATCATTGATGTGGAGTAAGGCAGCTAAAAAACCATGTCATTTATTAAGATATATATTTATTATAAATTGACACTACATTTTTAGGGTTCCGGAGCCAAAATGGCTAAAACGGAACCCTTATAGTTTCGCCATGACTGTCTGTCTGTCTGTCCGTCTGTCTGTCTGTCTGTCTGTCCGTCCGCGGCTTTGCTCAGAGACTATCAATGCTAGAAAGCTGTAATTTTGCACAGATATATAGGTAAACTATGCCGACAAAATAGTACAATTAAAAATTCAAAAACAATTTTTTTTAGGGTACCTCCCATAGACGTAAAGTGGGGGTGATTTTTTTTTTCTCATCCAACCCTATAGTGTGGGGTATCGTTGGATAGGTATTTTAAAACCATTAGGGGTTTGTTAAAACGATTTTTCGATTCAGTCTTCTGTTTGCGAAATATTCAACTTTAAAGTGCAAATTTTCATTAAAATCGAGCGTCCCCCCCCCTCTAAAATCTAACCCGGTGGGTGGAAAAATTTGAAAAAATTCAGGATGGTAGTCATTATATCAAACTTTCAAGGAAAACTATAACGGCTAAGTTTGCTTGAGAACTATAGTAGTTTATGAGCAAATAGCAGCGTAAGGTATAAAATATACCTAAACTTGGAAGATTCCGTATAAAATACGAAATCCTTAGAAAAATATTACTTAATTTTTTCGTAATGGCTACGGAACCCTATTTTGGGCGTGTCCGACACGCTCTTGGCCGGTTTTATTACATAGCAAATTACTGCACTTACTAAATCTTTTGTTACAAGCAAAAGTTTTAGGGCACATGATGCTTAGCTAAGTACATTAATCATCATTTAGACATAAAAAATAAAGTGAAGTTCCCAATTTGCCCTGAGCAAGCGTTATATAGTGCTTGGGCACAGGCCTCCTTTCTTGTATGAGAGGGTTTGGGAGTCCCCATACAAAAAAGGAAACCGATTGTAGGCAATCACTAGTGATTGCTACTGTAATCTACACTAATATTATAAAGAGGAAAGATTTGATTAAATTTGTTAACATTGGTTTATGCATCGGCTAGTAAAAATAGAGACTCTTAATAGAGGGTGTGGTTCTTCCGCGCTTGGAGTGACAGGAAATATCTATATTTATTTTAAGAGGCGCCAAGATAATCTGTCAGCAAGCCGATGTTTGTGCTTAAATAAAACAAAAGAATTACTATTACAAATTTTATTGTTCTTTAGTGTTTTCCAAAGATATATCACTAGATATTCAAATATTCTAATATTATAAGCCGTACACTGAACTTGGCTTAAGGGCCTTAACTATGTCTCTTAGCTTAAGGTTAAATAATATATATGGTACATTACCAACGTCCAACTGAGCGTGGCACTAACAGTAGTATAATAGTTTTCTACCTCTCAACACATTGGACTTTCCTACTAGCTGGTAACCGTAGTGCAGTATCTTCTTATAGTTTGCTCCCTTCTGTATAATGTTCACCGCAGTGAGTGAAGTGAAGTCACCGGCCTCAAGTTAAACTCGCCTCACGTGCATGGTAAGAAAGCCAGTTGTTTTAAGATTTAAAGTTAAACAGAATAAGAAAGAAAAACCTGTGGACAAGCAGTACGCAGCATGTTAGTAATTGGGCATTTGCGACAAATAAGAAATAAGTATGAAACAAAGGAAGAAAACCTTACCACAGATGTGGTTTTTCTCTAAACAAAGCTTTAGCTAGCCATGTGGTTTTAGTGCCACCGACACTGTTCAATCTATTTTAACAGCTGGTTGGGTGAATACATCATAGTGGCTGAAAATAGAAAGTCACCAATTGGTTAACAATGGCAATAAACGCAATAGAAACGCAAACCGGGGAAGGCTGAAGAAAACTCTTACCAGTTACTTGATGTGAAAAAACAGAAACGCAGGCATCATTTTGTGCATGGTCGAGCTTGATTCTAAATTAGCAAAAGTGGCGATGAACGCTGAAAATCAAGATATAATCCGTAAGCACACTTATATATAAATGGAAGAACACTTCAAAACAGTGGATTCTTACCCGAAGCGAGACAGGACTCAAGGAAGTATTAGTTTTTAGCTCAAATCATGGCGTATGCAATGGAGTTGCCTTCCAGTGATCATGACGATGATGACTTCCTAATATACTTATTGTACTCTTTGATGATGACGAGTGGATTTTCGATAGACGACAAAACAACTTGAGGTGCGTTCACAAAACTCGAGGACAGAACAGTTATAAGTAGGTGTCCTTACAGACTTCAAAATTAAAATCAATTGACCCCGACAGCTAAAACGACAGAATATGAAAGCAGATATTTTCTTCAAGTGGAAAACTAAAAATATGGTTTTTTTGGAGTTCAAGTTAAAAATCAAATAGTTGGGATCCATTACATCCGATTCGACGACCGGATGGCTAAGTGGTTAGAGAACCTGACTACGAAGCTTGAGGTCCCGGGTTCGAATCCCGGCCGGGGCAGATATTTGTATGAATAATACGAATGTTTGTTCTCGGGTCTTGGATGTTTAATGTGTATTTAAGTATTTATTTATCTATATAAGTATGTTTATCCGTTGCCTAGTACCCATAACACAAGCTTTGCTAAGCTTACTTTGGGGCTAAGTCAATTGGTGTGAATTGTCCCGTGATATTTATTATTTATTTATTTATTTATTTATTTATTACCATAGCAGGGTATTTCGGAACGCATCCGTATAGTCAACTTAGTCTACAGACTCCCTCTATGATAACGGCGCGTTTACGAAGGCAGGTCGTTGACACGTAAGGCCAACTGACTAGTTAATTTAATATAAAAGAGGATTTCCGAATAACGAGTTATAACATTGTCAACTTCGTAATTGATTAAACATATACAGAAATTGTTTGAACCAAAAAAATGAAAGTTCGAAAATAAATTTCTCATGAAACAGTGTCGTGCGCGTATGCGGACTTAACAAACTACCACACTCCGTAAACGCACTTGATGAACAAAACGTCGGAACTGTCAAGTGTCAAAACAAAACGAGTAACCAAATCTTTACCAAATTCTTTTTCTCAAGAAAAGTACAATTAAAATGTAGGAAAAAACTAGCATTCTGCCTAGGATCGGCTCAAAATCTACAGCTCGATAAGGGAAACAGATTCCCCTAAATGTATGTCGAGGATGGAGCATGGAATGTATGATGAAAGTGGTGCGACAACATGCAGCTGTATACGACTTCTACAAAAGTTACGGTAAGGCGATTCTCGCAGGTTCTCCCGACCCTTAAAATGTTACAAATTCGATGGAGCATTTTACACATGGATGACAAAAAAATTTAAGTTGGAACATTTGTAAATTTAGGCTACAGGCTTACAACAATACAGGTATCAAAGTATTAGGAACTGCGCTGTTGGAAGTCAAACTCAAAATTAAAGGTTATTTTATGGAATTTATTGGAACTGACTTACAATTCCAGCCAACACACACCAAGCCAACACTTGGCAAAGATGCTTGTTTGGTGTTAGGGTTAATTGAAAGGAAACACATAAATAAGGTAATACAAAATATT
The DNA here is from genome assembly GCA_037349165.1 of Choristoneura rosaceana. NCBI lineage: Eukaryota > Metazoa > Arthropoda > Insecta > Lepidoptera > Tortricidae > Choristoneura > Choristoneura rosaceana. The sequence continues at coordinate 1,102,360 of JAZBNJ010000051.1, forward strand.
GTTACAGATGATCCAAGGAAAAGTGCATTAGTTTCAAAATACCATGATGTATTTACCGGTACAGGAAGATTCCCCGGTGAATATATTGTTGAAGGAAGGCTCTATACCAGTCTCAAAGCCACCTCATCGTGTAACTCTTAAATTAAAAGAACAGCTTAAGTCTGAGCTTGACCGATTGTGTGATAAAGGTGTTTGTTAGTCCTATACCTCATAAGCATACTTTTTAACTATCGCGTTGTGTCTTAACCCTGTTTTTTTTTGTCGCTATTAATTTTAGTCTCATTTTACATCGATCATGTATAAAATTTTCGCTTTGTATCCTATTTTGTATTAGACAATATATTTAGTCGCAATGTACAGTCGAAGGCGAAAATATCGGCACGGACAGTGATCAAAAATATGTGAACACGACTTTATTGTCAAGGGAATAAGGTTAATCAGATATTTTTGAAACTTTGGGAACGTACATATATTTATGCCCTCGACTGTACCTTTTTCGCTTTTTTTCCACGACATTAATGCAGTGCAGTGTACTTCAATGTCACAATGACTGCGTATTGGCTATTATTCATTAGACTAAGATAAAATTTCAATGAGTTTAGGTATGATACTACACAGGTACAGTCGAGGGCAAAGATTTACATCATACGGTCAAAAGGGACAAAAGTAGGTATGTGTACGCGACCATATTGTCCTAACATTAAGGGCATGCATACATATTTTAGTCACTTTGACCGTATTTATCTTTGCCCTCGACTGTACCAAACATATTAAACAAAAGAATGCTCGAAAAGTTAGTCATATTAGCCTCCGAAGCAGGGCTAAAGTAATACTTTTAGCCCCTAGGGCTAGTATCGTTTAATGTTTTATTGCAATCCTAGTAAAAACTTGTGCTGATATGGCTTATTTTAGACTCTTGACAAACAATCTACTATAGTGTAATAGTACTCTAGTTTAACGACCGTTTATTCTAGTGAGTAGTGGACCTGGTCTACGAAGCTGGAGGTCCCGGGTTCGAATCCCGGTTAGGGCATTTATTTGTGTGATGAGCACGAATATTTATTCCTGAGTCATGGATGTTATCTATGGATTTAAGTTTGTATTTATCTATACAAGTATGTATACCGTCACCTCACCTAGTACCCATAGCACAAGCTTTGCTTAAGTTTGGGACTGGGCTGATTTGTGTAAGATTGTGTGTTCAGAAATGTTGAGATCGCGACGAAACGCGATCCGGTGAATAACTACAAGTAATTTATGCTTATGAGGTAAAGGACTAACAAACGGATAAAGGTGTGCTTTCAAAGATGGATGAAGCAACAGAATGGATTAAGAGGATTGTAATACTTAGTTGAGAAATACCAAACTGCAATTTGTGTGTGTCTGGATCGTAGAGATTTGTTTGTTTAATAGTATTTGTTTACTACAAATGTGTTCTAAAAAATAGTTTGAGATACCAACCTATCAATGACCTCAAGTCTACTTAGTGACGCAAAATATTTTTAAGTCATGGATTTAAAACAGTCCTGGCAAATTGGTCTTTCTGGATCTAGTAAAAAAAAAATACTTTTTCCACTGTATTTGGGGATATATAATTTTAATGTTTTACTGTTACAAATATCTGCTGAAATACCTATTTCTAGAAAATTGTGAAAGTTGCTTTAAAGACATAAAATACATTTAGTCCTATGTATCCTAAATCGAATGGTTTTGTTGAAAAATTTGTAGCCATCGCAAAAAATATGCTGAAGAAATGTAGCGATGAACATTTGGACATATAATTAATGCTATTGGAGTACAGGAATATAGTCCAGTGTTGGGCTCACCATACTCTCCTTCCCAATTGTTATTAAGCCGGTTAACGAGATCCACTTTGCCTTTGCATACCGAACTGCTTGCCCCGAATGTTGTAAATGATTTTGACAAGTTCCAAAAACAGTGAGACTTGATAAATATGATAATAGAAAAGAACAGGATATAGTAATAAAGAACACTTCCAAGATATCTGTGTTTCAATAGTTTGCCCTATCACCTGCTGTTATTTAAAAATGTGAGATCTTAAAGTAGGTTAGATTTGACTTGGCCAGTTTTTGAGTTTTTATCAGAATTAAAAAATATATAGGTATATAATTATGTTGAATAACTTTATAAAATGACTGATGTAATGAAAACTGGTCAAGTCAAATCTAACCTACTTTAAGATCTCACATTTTTAAATAACAGCAATTGTTATAGGTATCCAATAAAGCACAGAAATAGAGTTTAATACTTGTTGATAATGTTATTTTAACTTGGAACTCATTTAGATCTCCATTATTTTTGCGGCGAAGCCCACAGCCAAGCATAGTTTTTGTATTGAACTTGGCTCTCCTTTTTTACATTTATGTTTTTGGTGGGATTATAATTTACTGTTCAACATATTTTTTTGCAAAATCATGATCAGTTAGCTTTACTGTGTTCTCCGTTAAATTAACTGTTTTAATCACTAAGAGATAACGTTCAAGACATTATAATTAACTGTTTTGATCAATAAGATATAACGTTCAAGACATTATAATGTACCGTTTCGATCATTAAGAGATAATGTCCAAGACGTTATAATTTACTGCTACAACAGACCTTTTTGCTAAATCATGATCAGTTAGCTTTACTGTGTTGTCCGTTAAGTTTACTGCTTTGATCATTAAGTGATAATGACCAAGACATTATAATTTACTGTTACAACATAATTTTTTGCAAAATTATGATCAGTCAGCGTTACTGTTTCCTCCGTTAAATCAACTGCTTTGATCATTAAGTGATTATGTCCAAGACATTATAATTTACTGTTTTGATCAATAAGATATAACGTTTAAGACATTATAATCTACTGTTACAACAGATATTTTTGCTGAATCCTGATCAGTTAGCTTTACTGTGTTGTCCGTTAAGTTTACTGCTTTGATCATTAAGAGATAATGACCAAGACAATATAATTTACTGTTACAACAGACATTTTTGCAAAATTATGATCAGTCAGCTTTACTGTGTCCTCCGTTAAATTTACTGCTTCGATCATTAAGTGATAATGTCCAAGACATTATAATTAATTTACTGTTACAACAGATATTTTTGCTGAATCCTGATCAGTTAGCTTTACTGTGTTGTCCGTTAAGTTTACTGCTTTGATCATTAAGAGATAATGACCAAGACAATATAATTTACTGTTACAACAGACATTTTTGCAAAATTATGATCAGTCAGCTTTACTGTGTCCTCCGTTAAATTTACTGCTTCGATCATTAAGTGAAAATGTCCAAGACATTATAATTTACTGTTACAACAGATATTTTTGCTGAATCATGATCATTTAGCTTTACTGTGTTGTCCGTTAAGTTAACTGCTTTGATCATTGAGTGATAATGTCCAAGGCATTATAATTTACTGTTTCGATCATTAAGAGATAATGACCAAGACATTATAATTTACTGTTACAACATAATTTTTTGCAAAATTATGATCAGTCAGCTTTACTGTGTCCTCCGTTAAATCAACTGCTTTGATCATTAAGTGATAATGTCCAAGACATTATAATTTACTATTTTGATCAGCAAGTGATAATGTCCAAGACATTATAATTTACTGTTTTGATCAATAAGATATAACGTTCAAGACATTATAATCTACCGTTTCTATCATTAAGAGATAATGTCCAAGACATTATAATTTACTGTTTTGATCAATAAGATATAACGTTCAAGACATTATAATCTACTGTTACAACAGATATTTTTGCTGAATCCTGATCAGTTAGCTTTACTGTGTTGTCCGTTAAGTTTACTGCTTTGATCATTAAGAGATAATGACCAAGACATTATAATTTACTGTTACAACAGACATTTTTGCAAAATTATGATCAGTCAACTTTACTGTGTCCTCCGTTAAATTTACTGCTTCGATCATTAAGTGATAATGTCCAAGACATTATAATTTACTGTTTCGATCATTAAGAGATAATGACCAAGACATTATAATTTACTGTTACAACATAATTTTTTGCAAAATTATGATCAGTCAGCTTTACTGTGTCCTCCGTTAAATCAACTGCTTTGATCATTAAGTGATAATGTCCAAGACATTATAATTTACTATTTTGATCAGCAAGTGATAATGTCCAAGACATTATAATTTACTGTTTTGATCAATAAGATATAACGTTCAAGACATTATAATCTACTGTTACAACAGATATTTTTGCTGAATCCTGATCAGTTAGCTTTACTGTGTTGTCCGTTAAGTTTACTGCTTTGATCATTAAGAGATAATGACCAAGACATTATAATTCACTGTTACAACAGACATTTTTGCAAAATTATGATCAGTCAGCTTTACTGTGTCCTCCGTTGAATTTACTGCTTCGATCATTAAGTGATAATGTCCAAGACATTATAATTTACTGTTACAACAGATATTTTTGCTGAATCATGATCATTTAGCTTTACTGTGTTGTCCGTTAACTGCTTTGATCATTGAGTGATAATGTCCAAGACATTATAATTTACTGTTTCGATCATTAAGAGATAATGACCAAGACATTATAATTTACTGTTACAACATAATTTTTTGCAAAATTATGATCAGTCAGCTTTACTGTGTCCTCCGTTAAATCAACTGCTTTGATCATTAAGTGATAATGTCCAAGACATTATGATTTAATGTTTTGATCAGCAAGTGATAATGTCCAAGACATTATAATTTACTGTTTTGATCATTAAGATACAACGTTCCAGACATTATAATGTACCGTTTCGATCATTAAGAGATAACGTTCAATACATTAAAATATACTGTAACAACACAGACATTTTTGCAAAATCATGATCAGTTAGCTTTACTGTGTTCTCCGTTAAATTTACTGTTTTGATCATTAAGTGATAACGGTCAAGTCATTAAAATTCACTGTTACAATACAGTAATTTTTGCGAAATAATGATCAGTCAGCTTTACTGTGTTCTCCGTTAAATTTAACTGTTTTGATCATTAAGTGATAACGGTAAAGTCATTAAAACTTACTGTTACAACACAGACATTTTTGCGAAATCATGATCAGTTAGCTTTACTGTGTTCTCCGTTGAATTTACTGCTTTGATCATTAAGTGATAACGGTCAAGTCATTAAAATTCACTGTTACAATACAGTAATTTTTGCGAAATAATGATCAGTCAGCTTTACTGTGTTCTCCGTTGAATTTACTGTTTTGATCATTAAGTGATAACGGTCAAGTCATTAAAATTTACTGTTACAACACAGGCATTTTTGCGAAATCATGATCAGTTAGCTTTACTGTGTTCTCCGTTAAATTTACTGTTTTTGATCATTAAGTGTTACTGTTCTAAACATTAAAAGTTACTGATATAAATTTAATGATTACCATCGTTTAATTTTAACGTTTTTTCATTAATTTCAAATGTTCCATCAGTTAATTTTACTGTTTTGTATTTAACTGTTTTTGAAACGGTTGTTGGTAATGTACAAAACAGTTACTTTTAATGTGAATCCGTTTACTGTTTGAACGGTAGAAATTATTTTTTTCAGTGTTGAGAAGAAATAATGTTGGGAAGAGGTTTCATTTATAGTAGTTACTAGCTTTTGCCCGCGGCTTCGCCGGCATAGAACTCGGTTATCATGCGCTGTTCCCTCGGGAACTGTGCATTTTTCCGGGATAAAAAAAAA